>OZ014530.1:138374983-138679983 GCA_963966105.1 Volucella zonaria | reverse complement strand
AATAATAATAATAATAATAATAATAATAATAATAATAATAATAATAATAATAATAATAATAATAATAATAATAATAATAATAATAATAATAATAATAATAATAATAATAATAATAATAATAATAATAATAATAATAATAATAATAATAATAATAATAATAATAATAATAATAATAATAATAATAATAATAATAATAATAATAATAATAATAATAATAATAATAATAATAATAATAATAATAATAATAATAATAATAATAATAATAATAATAATAATAATAATAATAATAATAATAATAATAATAATAATAATAATAATAATAATAATAATAATAATAATAATAATAATAATAATAATAATAATAATAATAATAATAATAATAATAATAATAATAATAATAATAATAATAATAATAATAATAACCCTCGGGGGGTGTTGTATCCCTAGAGGGCGCGTCCTCAGGTGGCGGATAGAGGGATGCTCGGTAGATATGCTGGGTAGGTGGGAATCAAAATACCACCCGCGGACCAAACAACTGCAACAAATCCATTATCTTAAACTGGTATCCAGAAAACATTGTGGTAGGCGTCTGTACTTCAGATATGAAGCGGCCTTTTCAACTCACCTGGCAGGAGGTCAAAAATGCAACAAAACTGATGAAATGGACAATAGTAATATACAAAATCGAGTGGGGATATACACTCAAACGTCGGTAGAGGCCGCGGCTACCGGCGCGGGCCCGGCTCCTCAAGGAGATGGGTCGCCAGCGGCACAACAATACAACAACAATAGCACCAATATCCAGCCTACTAGTGAACAGCATGCACCACCCGATGTAGCTCTCACGGCTGCTGGAAGAATAAGACAGCGTAGAAGATGGACATATTATATCAATGAAACTCTATTACGCATTTATTATCAAGTTACGAAAATAGAAACAGACATGACAGCATATCGCCAACGTCTACACACAGCTTTTACCAATCTCCACCCTGAATATAATGCTACTGAGCAGCGATTAGCAGACCAAATAAGAACTATATGCCGAAATAACTTAATCCCGATATCTTCTAGAGAACGGATGAAAGATGAAATTAGACCAACTCTAACGCTAGACACTTCTATTGGAGGAGATACCCCTTCACAAAGAAATCAGCAGCATGAACACATTAATGACGTCATTGATCAAAATTCTAGCAGTGAGAACTTAAACGAAGTCAATACCGATTTTCTCGCAAAAATATCGGAAGTGTTCTGGGAAATTTTCTCTGTTTATGATAAAACAAACCCAGCTCTTAGACCACCTATAGCAAAAATCAACACATCCGGAAAGGTCTGTAAAATAATTCAATACCTCGACGAACAAATTATACCCACTATTTTACCAAATATAGAAAACTTGGAGGATCTACATAGTGTCATCTACAGCGCTGCTCAAACCACAGCAACTTTACTGGGAAAAGGACCAAGACCCCTCTCGAAAGTCTGTAGAATAAAGGCAACAATACCAAAGCCATGGTTAAGGAGACTGGAACAAAATCTCATAAAATTGAGAAGCCAGATTGCATCCATCACTGAGTTCCTAAAAGGAAACAAATCTAGAAGACTTAGAAATAAGGTCAATAAAATATGCAGGCAATTTCCGAATCACTCTAAATATGAAGGGAATGATTACATACCCAGTAGAGTCCTAGACACTCTCAAGCAGAAGTTATCTGTTATTAAAACCAAAAGGCAGAAGTACATCCTCTCAGAAAAAAGAAAAACAAATAATGCCCTGTTCAACCAAAATGAGAAACATTTTTACAGAAGACTAAAAGCATGTCAAATTGAACAAGTAAATCAAGATTTTCCAACGGCAGAGAGTGTCGAAGAGTATTGGACTTCCATCTGGTCAAAAGCAGTGCACCATAACTCCGATGCACAATGGATTAAAGAGGAAAAACAAAATATGTCAGCATTATCACCAATGATAGATCATTATATAACATCAGACAATCTCAGAAGTGTTCTGGTTAAAGCCCAAAATTGGAAAAGTCCTGGAGCTGATAGAGTACAAAATTTCTGGTATAAGAGATTAAAATCAACTCACGAGAAACTAGTGCAATTTTTCAATAGTTGCATCAGTAATCCTAGCTCCTTCCCAACATTCTTAACCAATGGCGTGACATACCTGCTACCAAAAGGATTGCATTTTGATGGAGGGGACCCATCTAAAGGCAGACCAATCACATGTCTCTCAACGATGTATAAAATACTAACGGCATGTATAAATAATACAATATATAAACACCTGACAGAGCAGAACGTCATTACAGAAGAACAGAAAGGATGCATAAGAGGAGCGAGAGGATGTAAGGAACAGCTCACAATAGACCAAATCGTACTAGAACAAGCTACAAAAGGATCACGAAATTTACATGCTGGATATATTGATTACAAAAAAGCTTTCGACAGCATTCCACATTCATGGTTAATAGAAGCTCTCAGCATCTATAAAATCCATCCCACTCTGATCAACTTCTTGAGCTCGATAATGAAAAACTGGAGGACAACAATAGAGGTGAAAGGTAGTACAATACCTTGCAAAACAGGCGTTATTCCTATTAAACGCGGCATTTTCCAAGGAGATTGCTTAAGTGCCTTATGGTTTTGCATAGCACTTAACCCATTAAGTAACTTACTGAATAGATCAGGATATGGGTTTAAAATCAAAAAGGATGGAGAAGTTACACACAAAATAAATCATCTCTTATATATGGATGATTTGAAGCTTTATGCATCAACCAAAATACACCTGAATCATCTACTCATCATGACTAAACTCTTCAGTGATGATATCAAAATGACCTTTGGAATCGACAAATGCAAAACAATATCGATAATAAGAGGCAAACTAGCACCTTGCAATGAACCGGAGTTATTCGATGTTGGAGAAATGACACAAGACGACATATACAAATACCTGGGAGTTATGCAAAGCAGAAGGATTGAACAAAGAAAAGTGAAGGAAAAGCTTTTAAATGAAGTCTTTGGGAGAATCCACAAACTAACCAAGTCCCATCTGAATGGAAAACATCTCATCAAAGGCATAAACACTTATGCTATCCCGGTATTAACATACAGTTTTGGAGTCATCCGATGGACAGTAACAGAACTCAATACTATCCAGAGAAAAATTAGAACAACTCTCACAAAATATAAGATACATCATCCGAAATCCTGCTTGGAAAGAATGACTCTCCCAAGAAAATTAGGAGGGAGAGGCCTTATCGATCTTCAACTCTTGCACGAAAACCAAATTACGTCACTCCGAAGATACTTCCATGGGAAGGTGAATGAATCTCACCTAATAAGAGCAATAACATTAGTCGATGAATCATTCACACCTATGAAACTACAAATAGATGAGTTTGAGATAAACGCCAAAACAAGATCTCAGAAACTTGAAGAGTGGGCTGCGAAACCCCTCCACGGAAAATACTACCATACGTTAAACAACCAAAACGTTGACAAAAATTGGTCAAACAAATGGCTAACGAATGGAAGTATCTTTTCCGAAACAGAGGGTTTTATGCTTGCAATTCAAGATGAGGTGATTCCAACCAGGAACTATCTTAAATGCATAGTCAAGCAGCCGGGCGCACATGAAGATATATGCAGAAGATGTGGAATGCGTGGAGAGACAATTGAGCACATAATATCGGGGTGCCCAACACTGGCGCAGAGCGATTACCTTAAGCGACACAATAATGTTGCCAAAATCATACATATTGAACTACTGAAGGCTAACAATATAGCACCAAAAGAATTGCGATACTATCTGTATGAACCAGATCCAGTCATTGAAACAGATAAAGTCAAAATATACTTCGATAGGACAATATATACAGTACACCGAAGAGAACACAATAGACCAGATATTACCATCATCAATAAAGCAACAAAAGAAGGATTCCTAGTTGACGTCGCAATTCCGCTCAGCAGAAATATAGAGAAGACTTACTTGGAAAAAATAAATAAATACGCCGAGCTTGCGACAGAGATCAAAGCACAGTGGAACCTGAGATCAATGAAGATCGTGCCAATTATTTTATCCAGCATTGGAATTATCCATCAAAATTTAACAAGAGGCATTAATATTTTAAATTTAAAAGAAAGAATTATAGAAATAATACAAAAAGCTGTGATTATCGATACCTGTCATGTAACTAGAAAATTTATCCAATGAAACCACATAATAGCTTCAATATAGTACAATTTTACTCAGACTTAAAGTCTCTAAAATTGTATCTTCTTCGCAACCATTTAATGAGACATTAAGGGGAATAATAATAATAATAATAATAATAATAATAATAATAATAATAATAATAATAATAATAATAATAATAATAATAATAATAATAATAATAATAATAATAATAATAATAATAATAATAATAATAATAATAATAATAATAATAATAATAATAATAATAATAATAATAATAATAATAATAATAATAATAATAATAATAATAATAATAATAATAATAATAATAATAATAATAATAATAATAATAATAATAATAATAATAATAATAATAATAATAATAATAATAATAATAATAATAATAATAATAATAATAATAATAATAATTAATAATAATAATAATAATAATAATAATTAAGCACTGGCTCAACAAGAGAGGATACTTTGTGCCACGTTTTCTTGCTCGAGATCATCTGTTCGACGATATTTGCGGGAGAGAAGCTGCCTATGTCTGTTTCTAGTCTATTTCTCTGTTCTGTCAACCTGTTGCAGACGAAAAAATTGGGGTGCGCGTCATCAACTAAAGAGTCGACATATTGGCGCGTCTCGCTCCTTACCTTTCCCTGTTGGAGATAGTAGCTGAAGTAATCATGGCCGGTTAGAAACTGTGTGGTGTTATAGTTCACTTCGTCGTGTTCGGCCTCATACTTTACACCTTCGGTTTGGTGATCTCTTTCCATTCTGCCAATGCCGCTTCGGCTCTCACTTCCATTTTTTTGTAGTGGGCATATTTCCTTTCAGCTGCTGGAATATTGATTGGAGTAATAACAGCTACTACTGCCATTTTTTTCCATAGAATTTAACTGCAGTATTGATGCAATGCTTCTGATACTACCCGGAATTCAACCGTCGCGGTCATCGGGATCCGCTTTCTTGTCAAAAGAAATAATTCCGTTTTTTCTTTCTCGAGGCTGAGGCAGTGTGAACTCATCAAGGCGTTAACTCTTCTCATTACTTGATTTAATTTTTTTTGCGCTTCACATATTGGCCGCAGCAAGCATCCGCAATCAATGTCCTATTCACCAGCGTTGCTCTTATCCACAAAACTAGTGGATAGCCATTTAAAATCTTTTTGATTTGATCTGTAAAGATTCCAATCTTCCTCCAAATTAGTCTGCAGTGACCTGTTTAGAAGTTTTCAGGATTATTTACGAAGACGCTGCAGGTCTGCATTCCACCAAGGAACGGGCGATCTGCAGGATTGCTTACTACATGGACATGCCATTTCGAAACGCTTGGCAAGAGTGCCGTTCATGTTCTGAACAGCTTCCTCAAGCTTTTGCTTTGCCCTAAGCTTAGGGGGAGCACTATTGTACTTGTTGATTTCCTCCTTAAATCGTGTCCAGTTGGTTTTATGCGGAATCCTCCTCCTCAACAAGATCAGGACCTTGCATTCGATTTTGTATTCGATGTATATATGTGCTGACATCGATATCTCCGATAGTACTTTCCAGCCAGTAATCTCCTTAGCATACCTGTTGGATAAAGTTATGTCGATTTCTTGCTCTCTTACTCCCGCAACAAAAATTGGCTTAGAGTCAACATTGTTGATCAGACGATAGTATGAAGTCAAGAAGATGATTAATTCTCACGTTGCATTTGCTTCTGCCCCAAAAAGTGTTCTGAGCCTTAGCATCCCATCCTCGTGGAATCACAATATTCAATGTGTTCTGCTGTCGCCTCCGGTGGTGGCTGCAGTAACGAGTGGAAATAGGGAAAATATGCAAACGCAATGACGAATTTCTGCTATTCTCCATTCGCCTCTCCGATTGCTCGTCATAAAGTGCTGTGAAACCCCTTAAACATCCGAGACCACAGATGCCTTTAACCCACACACATGGTTCCTATAGAAATATTATGTGGCGCCTGCCTTTACGGTGTAATAAGGTTTCAGAAAAAAAAATTAGAATGCCAGCAATACAGTGATCAAAAGAGAAACCAAAAAAATCGTTTGTGTAATTTGCGTAATTTATCTAGGCACAAAAACATGCACCAACACCAACAATCAACAAGCGATGTGTAATTTTACCTTTATATACATTAGAATGTCCCTTATATGGTCGATTTTTTTTTCCTTTTAAATTTCGTAACGCATACCCCCAAATTCTTTTAATAACACTAAACGCTAACCACGTGCAAAATTTTATGGTTATATAACAACGATAACCTGTGCCAACAAAGCCTCAATGTAATTCTATGTAAACGGTTCTAAAACATCTAGTGGCATAAAGCTATATAAGAACAGAATTTCTATTTTAAAATAAAAACACAGAGGAAGATTAATTTGGGTATTTGTTTATGTTATATAAAAATTAAATAACTGTATATGTATACAGGATACTTTCTTTTCAAAGTTTCCTTTTTACAATCTGGGTACAACTTTCTATGTTCTTGAATACAGCGGAACAAGAACTGTTTTTGTTTGTCGTCAGCAGTAATTAAACCATAAAAATCTTCCATGAGCTTCACACCTCTCTCTGCTGTGTCATTGACTGCCGTGAAGTGCATAACTTTTGGAATAAAGGCAAGAAACAGTGCACTGGTGCCTGCCTGATTGACTTGGAGAAGGCCTTCGATACCGTAGGGGGGCTCTTTTTCAAGCTGAACAGGTTGGGCATCAGTAAACCACTGCTGTATATTCTTTCTGATATGCTCTCCAGTAGACAGTTCATCGTGAAGAATGGCGATGTGACTTCCGCTGGAACATTTAACATTAAAAACGGTCTGCAACAAGGTGCGGTAAATTCGCCGATCCTATTCAAAATTTACACAAGTGATCTGATAGGTTCACTTCACCATGCCATAGCATACAAAGACGACTTAATCGCGCACAGAACAGGTCCGAAGATTGAGGTCATTAACATACTGTTGCAACGTGACTTCGACAAAATTAAACGATATTGCGATGACTGGAAGTTAAAAATCAACTTTCAGAAATCGTAAACCATTCTGTTTAGGACGCCTTTATCTGGGGCCTCTAGGGATACCAGAAAGAATTGGCGAAAGTTCTCTATAGTCGGACAACATGGACAGCCACTTGCTTGTCGAAATGTAGTCAGATACCTAGGGATCTGGCTAGATCAATATCTGTATTTTAGCAAACATATACTCGTAGATGTTGCTCTGGCCAGAGCCAGAGGTGCTTTTGTGCTAACAAGGAGACTATTTTATAACAGCCAACTCGATGCGGGGGCAAAGGTGATTTGTAACATGGCCCTTATCAGGCCCATGCTTGTATTTAGGTTTCCCGTGTGGTTCAACGTGAGAGCAAGTTTATTGGAAAAGATTCGGGTGTTTGAGAGGGCTTGTCTTAGGACTTGTCTTCGCTTATACAGAACACCAGAGTCTGAGTACATAAAATTCAATCCTAATGAGTTCTTGTACAATAGAGCGAACCTAATAAGAGTGGACAATTTTGTTATTAAGTTGACTCGAAGGCACATTGCAAGAGAAATGGCCTCATCGAACAATATGAAATCAGGGGCTTACTACCCCAATTATATGTATCACGAGAGAGCTCGCCTTGACGGCTTTATTCCTCCAGAAGCGTTCCTCTATCTAAATAGTAAAGGTCTTATCCAGGACAGATTGGCTGTGCCGCTAATCGTCCACGTCGCTCGAATAGCTGCGGACAGGCGACAGGCAACTACGAGAGAGACGTCGCAGTGCGGAGCGTCTCCGGTCAGTAGGTCGGTAGGGAGTCGCGACAGGAGGGATGTTGCTCAGCAGCACCAGCAATTTTGGTGGCTTGAAGAAGGCTTCGTAGTCGAACTCTCCAGTGATAGGTAGCTTCATGTGAAGCAGAGGGGTCCAGCCAAATTTTTGGTTTTTTTTTAGCCATGGCAGGCTTACATAGGCTTAGGTAGGTTTAAGTTAGATTCTAAGAAAAAAAATATATAAAAACAAACAAAAAAAAAAAAACAAAACAAAAAAAAATGTGTACATATTAGATGTAAGTGGGTTAAGTAGATTTAGATTTATTTTTAGTTAGTATGTAGGCTTAAGTTTTATAAAAAAAAATAAAATATCCATATACTTAAAATTGATTTTCTTAATTTTAGTTTCATTAAATATAAAAATAATATAAGATCCGTCGAAAAACTTAGTTTAAGTGTTAGGTTTAACTTAGAGTGCCCGCATGGGGCCAGTAAGTTAGCATAACATTATTTGTAAGTTATTTAAGCTAATTTTTAAGTATTTTTTGTCTAGCATGTAAGAGTACTTAATTTCAAAATATGCACTTTCATTTATATTACTTATTACTGAAACTGAGTGCATAACTTTTCGTTTAGCTTCCTGAAAGGAAGGAATTTCATCCCAGGAAGAGACTATTATGGTTTAATTTTTAAAGATTTTCGTCCAGGTTGGTGTGAGAACTCATGTCCAGGTCAGTGGGAACATCATCCCCATATATGGGGCTCGGCGTCAAGGTAGCACGCGCTGCTCAGTCGTTCACGGTATTTCGTACAGTCCAGATCTGTTTCCGCTTCTTTCTTTCAATAAGTGAAGTATCGTTTAATTTAACATTTTGATACGGAGTTCTCTGTATATCCAGTTGGTGCAGTGGTAGTGTACCTGGTGTCAGTCGTTCACGGAATTCCGTAGAGTGCGGATGTGCTTCGGCTTTTCTTAAAGTAAAAATAAATAGAAATAAATCGTTAACTAAGACATTTGACAAATCCCATATAGGCTCCAAGTAGCACAGTGATAGTGTGTTCGCTTCAAAGACCGTAGGATGTGGGTTCGACTCCGAGTCGGGCAAAAAGAGTACTTTTTAATTTTCATTGTGTGTTGTGATAGTTACATACTTGTACTGTAACATAATACTATAAATATAACGTTATGGATTGTGGAGAGCGGTCCGCTATATTAATAGCGGGATCTGCTGGAACATCTGGTGAGGCGTCCAGTAGTTCAAGCCAATCACCAAAAACCAAGAGAAGGAGGAAGCTAAGGCCAATCCCTAACTTAGTGCAACGTCCCATCCGACAAACTTCCACCGAAAAGCTGCTTGAGGGAGTGAGGCAAGGCAGCAAATAATTGTCCACGGCAAGTCACTGACGACAACGAACATATCTCAGATGGTGGTGAAAGCCACTTCCTGAGAAAGAACATCTTCGCTTCCTTGGCTCCTACGGAATCGGAAGATGAAGAGGAAGAAATGGTGTCTCTAAGCAGCAGCATCAAAATGCTGCAACAAAGAGTTCTTGCCATTAAAGAATTGCAAATGCTCAGAAGGAAGAATGAAGAGCAAGAACAATCAAAACAGCAGACGCAGCTAGCTCAAAAGCAGCATCAACCCCAGACAATAAGACATGTGCTGCACCAACACGAACAAACACTGAGCATACACCAACAGCAACAACCAAAGCAGCCACAACAACGGCAACAGCAAAAACAGCTACAGCAAAAGCAGATACAAAAACAGCAGCAGCCACAACAACAGCAGCAGCCACAACAGCAGCAGCAAAAACAACAACAACAGCAGCATCAGAAATAACAAAGGGTTCCACCCATAAACACATTTAAGATGGAACTAAAGGAAACGATAGAATTATGTAAGTCGGCCATAGGCAATAATTTTTTTATTAAAAGACTTAGCGTAGATAGGCACGCGATCCACAGTGGAACGCTATTATAAAATAAAAGATTTATTAAGGGATTCAACGACGGAGTTCTTCTCCTACACCCCGAAGGGGGACAAGCTGCAAACAATGCTGCTGAGGGGGATAGAACCGTCGACTGATCCGGAGGAGCTCCTTGCACTGTTGAAAGAGAAGGAGTGCGAAGGGCTCAAATTCGTGGGGGTCAAGCCATTTGTCACGGCTAGAGCCAAAAGGGAGAAGCGGAAACTACCGTTCTTCCTGGTCCAGCTAAGTCCCAACAGCAAACTGGATGGTCTAAGGAGTATAAAATCCTAGACTACCAGGTTGTTCACTGAGAAAAATTAAAGAGGAGCGAAAACATTTTACAATGTGTTCGCTGCCAAAAGTTCGGGCACGCCGCGTCGAACTGCGAAATGCAGCCTCGATGTATGAAGTGTGGAAAGAACCACAAATCAGAGGAATGCGTTCTGGATAAGGGCGGAACGTCAGAAAAGAGCCAGCTCTCTTGCGCGCTATGTAGGAACACGGGACACACCGCAAATTATCGGGGTTGTCCCAAATTCCAGTACATGAAAAGAATAAATCTGGCCCGGCAGCAGAAAGTGGAAGTTAAACGTCCACCCGTGCATTTACATACTCCAGCCGTTACTAGTTTTAGTTTTTAGTTTTAAATGCATTTTATTACAATATATTAATCATTAAACTCTTACATACTAACAAAAAATGCTTAAATGCTAGCTTAAAATTACTTAACAATCTTATATTAACTTACTGGCCCCACACAGGCACTCTAAGCTACTCCAAATTCTTATATCTATGTCTTTCGACTTTATTTACATTTTATTGAAAAATATATTTTGTATACTTAAGGCTAAGAAAAGAAATTGTTAAAAAAAACTTAGCATATGATCCAGATTTTTTATTTTTTCTATAAGAACTTAATATCTAACTTAAAATAAATCTTAGTCTAACTAACCTACATACACAATACACACATACACACATTTAAACATTATACACAATGACATACATATACTAGTATATACCTTTATATATACTAATATATATATATATATATATTCCTTAAATGCTAACTTAAACCTATGCAAGCTGACCATCGCTATTTACAGAGCAAATAGATTGGTCAGCTCTGCCTCATTAGTGGGGCTGGTCCGTAATTGACGGAAACGACGACGAAACATCTTCTCCATCATTCAACCACCAGAAATGCCGATGCTACCGAACGACATCCCTCTTATCGCAATTCCCCACCGCCCTACTGAACCTGAGACGATCCACACTGCCGTGTGCGACGTCTCTGCCGTAGTTGAGTCGCCTGTCCCCAGCATTCCGAGCGACTTGGAAGATTAACGGGACTGCTGATCTATCCTGGATCAACCCTATCTGATCTAGGTAGAGGAATGCTTCTGGTGGAACGAAGCCGTCAGAGCGCGCACTCTCGTGGTAAAGATAATTGGGAAAGTAGGCCCCAGATATCAGGTTATTCGTCGATGTCATTGCTCTTGCAATGTGCCTTCGAGTCAGCTTAATTACGAAGTTGTCCACTCGTATTAGGTTCGCCCTGTTGTAAAGGACCTCATTACGATAAAAATTTTTGTACTCCGACTCTGGTGTTCTATACAAGCGAAGGCAAGCCCTAAGGCAAGCCCTCTCAAACACCCGAATATTTTCCATTAAGCTTGCTCGTACAATCTTACAATGAACCACACGGGATACCCGAATACCACCATGGGCCTGATAAGGGCCATGTAGCAGATTACCTTTACCCTCTCAACGAGTTGGCTGCTATAAAACAGTCTCTTTGTAAGGGCAAAAGCGCCTTTGGCTCTGGTCAGAGCAGCATCTACATTTTTGTCAAAATACAGAAACTGATCTAGCCAGATTCCAAGGTATCTGACTACATTTCGACGGGCAAGAGGCTGTCCGTGTTGTCCAATGATCGAGAAATTTCGCCAATTTTTTCTCGTATCCCTAGAGCCTCCAGACAACGGCGTCCTAAAGAGAATGGTTTCCGACTTCTGAAAGTTGATTTTCAACTTCCAGTCATCGCAAAATCGTCTTATCTTATCGAAGTCACGCTGCAAGAGAGTACGCAATAGTATGGGGAAGTGAACCTATCAAATCGCTTGCATAAATGTTCGACGAGGTCATTGCTCTTGCAATGTGCCTTCGAGTCAACTTAGTAACAAAATTGTCCACACTTATTAGGTTCTCCCTATTGTACAAGACCTCATTAGGATAGAATTTTGCCTTCGAGTCAACTTAATAACAAAATTGTCCACTCTTATTAGGTTCTCCCTATTGTACAAGACCTCATTAGGATAGAATTTTATGTACTCGGACTCTGGTGTTCTGTATAAGCGAAGACAAGCACTAAGACAAGCCCTCTCAAACACCCGAATCTTTTCCAATAAACTTGTTCTCACGTTGAACCACACAGGACATCCAAATACATGCATGGGCCTGATAAGGACCATGTAACAGATCACCTTCACCCTCGCATCGTGTTGGCTGTTATAAAACAGTCTCCTTGTAAGCGCAAAAGCACCTCTGGCTCTGGCCAGAACAACATCTACGAGTATATGTTTGCTAAAATACAGATATTGATCTAGCCAGATCTCAAAAACCCGAATCTTTTCCATTAAGCTTGCTCGCACATTGAACCACACGGGACAACCAAATACCAGCATGGGCCTGATAAGGGCCATGTAGAAGATTATCTTTACCCGGGTTGATTTTCAACTTCCAGTCATCGCAAAATCGTCTTATCTTATCGAAGTCACGCTGCAAGAGAGTAATAATGACCTCGATTTTTGGACCTGTTCTGTACGCTATCAAATCGTCTGCGTACGCAATAGTATGGGGAAGTGAACCTATCAAATCGCTTGTATAAATGTTGAATAGTATCGGCGAATTGACCGCGCCCTGCTTCAGACCATTTTTAATTTGAAATATTCCAACAGAAGTCACATCACCATTTTTCACGATGAATTGTCTGTTGGTTAGCATATTATAAAGAATGTACAAGAGTGGTTTACTGATCCCCAGCCTAGTCAGCTTATAGAAAAGACCTTCTAACCATACAGTGTCGAAGGCCTTCTCCAAGTCAACAAGGCAGGCACCACTGCATTGGTTTTTCCCTTTATTCCATTGGATATCGGACACCAGTTTAGACGCGGCATGTGAGATATCATGTCCCGCCTTAAAACCGAATTGATTATCCGGAACTATATGTTTGTCCTCAACCCACCTAGACAGAGCTCTATTGATTACTTTTTCAAACACCTTACTGATATTCGGAGGGAGACTTATCGACCGGAGATTCGCCGGATTGGATATATCCTTGCCCTTTTTGGGGATAGGTTGCACCACCGCCGTTTTCCAATGCGCTGGATAATGTGCATTATTCATTGCATTATTAAACAGGGTGGTGTAAATGTCCACCGCTTCTAGAGGAAGATGTCGAAGCACGATGTTCGGAATACCACCGGTCCCCACTGATTTCTTAGCCCTGATTGTGTCGAAGATCTCATGGAGCTCTTCCTTCGAAATGAACGGGGGTAGGTCACCCTCTCTGGTAATGACATTATTTGCCATATTTTCTTCGCTGAACCGGGTGAAACCTGAGCCCTCGATCACAAAGAAGTCGTTATCATCAGCGGCCTCATTTGTATCAATTCCTGCTATTGTCAGTAACCGTTCGTTGTCTGTTGTCCGGACTATTTTAAGACACTGAAGGTCGTTTTGATTTTTTGTCCAAAATAGTTTATTTATTTGCGGGAACATGTTCGGCTTGTTGGTGTTTACAGCCCGAATCCTGTTGTTCCAATACAAACTTACAGAAATTCTGTAATTCTCTTTTATTAACGTTTGAATATTTTTAATCGACGCCTTAGTGTCCTAATCTCCGGGTCTTGTCTGTCAGTTACCTGTCTGTACAAGTTTTTGAGTCTTGACAGAAGTCTACTTTTCTGTCGGTGCAGTGCGTCAATAGTAGGATTGCGGAACAGGTCTTCGTTAGTCGTGCGTCGACATCGCGGTATTGTAGCGTCCATAGTTTGTTTAATTGTCTCGTCCATTTGTTTTAGGTAATTGTCGATCTCCTCGTTTGACAAATTCCTATTGGACGGTGGGTGGAACGTATTCAAGGAGAGCGCACTTGTCAAGGTTGCGGAGAAGCGTGTCCATCGAGTCTTACTGTAGTTATAAGAATATCTTTGGACAAACTCCTCCAATTCCGCAATTTCGCAATTTGGAGGAGTTGGGAACTGTAATTTCGGTACTAAAGCCGCAATGGTCACTGTCATACACGAATGTGCGCAGACAGTTTAGCGTTTGTAAATTTTTACCTGTCAGTCGTATACGTTCGTCGTACAGCAGTAGATCCAAATAAGACCCGCCTCTGGGAAACGACGGGTTATCTGTCGCTTTAAGACCGAGTCTGTACATGACATCGTGCTGACCCCACCAATCGAGTAGTAGGTTCCCTCTAGTATTTGGCAAATTATTTCCCCAATCTCTGTGTTTAGCGTTGAAATCCCCACCGATTATAAAATAATTCTCCCCCGATTTCAGCCTCAAGAGTCGAAAAAGCGTATCGAGCTCTGTAATGAATAAAGTGGATTGTGAAGTCTCAGGTGCATAAACAGAAGCCAAGTACAGCCGCTTTCCACTGCGGAGCGGGATGTAAATGACGGCTGCCTACAACACCCGGAACCTACGCAACACTCCCTTGTACACTCTGTGAAATTTTATACCTTGTTTAGTGAGGATCGGGGCCTGTTTCTTCTTCTAACAATATAATTATTGTACTCAGGTTTGTGCTTATCGGTTAGCTTGGTTTCGCTAGCGAAAAGCACATCAGGAGTTTGGTCTTGTAGCAATTTAAACATCGCGGCTCTTCGTTCGATCCTAATCAGTGAATTAACATTCACCGCAAGGACCTTCAAAGATTGCTCCACCATGTGCGTACACATTACGACATGTGTTGCGTTAGGCCCGGCAGCAGCGCGTAGATCTGGTCTACACGCTTGGCCTGTTCTTGCACCTGCTTTTGCATCTGAGCCATCTGCCCTTGGATTGCGAGCAAGATGGCAACAATGTTAGGTGCAGCTTCAGTTGTTCTCGGCATTGGCGCCGGAGAAGCAACTGTCGCTTGCTGCACCGTAGCCCTCCTACCTGCCGCCATTTGGGCGTAGGAAATTTGGGGCGTGACGGCTGGTGTTTGAAACCTAGCAGACGAACGTTTGACCTCCACCTTCTGCTGCTGAGCCAGTTTTGCTTTCTTAATATCAACGAACTTAGGACAACCCCGATAGTTGGCGGTGTGTCCCCCGTTCCCACATAACACGCACGAGAGCTGCAACCTATCGGACGCTCCGTCCCTACCCAGAGAACACTCCTCTGAACTGTGGTTCTTTGCGCACTTCACGCATCGAGGCTGCATTTGGCAGTTCGACGCGGCGTGTCCGAACCTCTGGCAGCGAGCGCGTTGTATAACGCCTTCGCTCCTTTTTAATTTTTCCCAGCGAACCACCTGGTAGTCTGGGATATTGATACTCTTTAGACTATCCAGACGGCTTTCGGGACTGAGCTGCACCAGGAAGAACGGCAGACTCCGTTTCTCCCGCCTGGCTCTAGCTGTGGTAAATGGCTTTACCCCCACAAACTTGAGGCCTTCGCACTCCTTCTCTTTGAGCAGTGCCAGGATCTCCTCAGGATCAGAAGACGGTTCCAACCCCTTCAACAGCACCGATTGCCGCTTTTCACACTGCAGTGTGAATGAGTAGTGCTCCGTCGTCGTTTCCTTTCGAAGCTCTTTCACTTTCGCGTAGCCCTCCACTGTATTACAGTGGATGGCATGGTGATCGTTCCCCAATCTCTTAATATTAAAATTATTACCAATGACCAACCTACACAGGTCCTTGGTAGTATTTACCTCCAATTTATAGGCGTTGATAGGAGGCACCTTCGCCTTCTTCTTCTGCTGCTGCTGCTGCTGCGGTTGTTGTTGTTGTTGTTCCTGCTGCTTCTGCTTTTGTTGTTTCTGCTGCTGCTGCTGTTTTTGCTGTTGCCGTTTTTGTGGCTGCTGCTGTTTTAGCTGTTGCCGTTGTTGTGACTGCTCTTGTTTTTGTTGCTGGTGTTTCTTTGGCTTTTGTTGTTGTGTTTGCTTTTGAGAAAGCTGCTGTTGTTGGGATTGGTCTTGTTCTTCCCTCTTCCTTCTTACCATTTGTTTCTCTTTTATGGCCAGCACTCTTTCTTATAGCATTTTGATGCTGCTACTAATGGCCTCCATTTCTTCCTCGTCATCATCGGATTCGCTTGCTGCCAATTAAGCGAAGTTGTTCCCTTCCCTTACCCCGCCAATCACCTTTACAGTGGCCGTTGGTAGGGTGGGACGTTTTCCCAAGTTATAAGGTGGACTAAGCTTCCTCCTTCTCTTTGTTTTTGGCGTTTGGCTCGAACCACTCGAAGCCTCACCTGATATATCAGCAGATCCCGCTGTTAACATAGCGGACCGCTCTCCACAATCCATCACGCGATGGACAACACTAGTACCACTTTAACTTGTTTTTGAATTTATTTTAAATGAAAATAAAAAACAAAAAATGGGTAGAGTACACGGGGATTCGAACCCACGACCTATGCTATGCCGGCCGAGCACGCTAACGCTCTGCTAATTGGAGCTTATAGAAATTTCTTCAAATGTCACTTTGTTATTGTTATCAATATGCACTCGCAAGCCGAAACACGTCTGTTCTCCACGGAGATATGTGAATGACTCTCCAGCCGTTACTCCCCATGTTACCTACGCCCAAATGGCGGCAGGTAGGGGAAATACGGTACAGCAAGCGAAGGTTGCTTCTCAGGCCCCAGCGCCTAGAGCACCGGAACCAGTACCTGACATGCTAGCTATCTTGCTAGCAGGGACTGAAGGTCCTTGCAGTGAATGTTAATTCACTGATTAGGTTCGAACGAAGTTGCTTAAAGACCAAGCCCCTGATGTGCTTTTGGTTACCGACGCAACTCCATTAAGGGAGGAGGCGTAGCGATTTTCGTACGAAAAGGAATACATTTTAAAAGAGTGTACAGTTGTGTAGTACGTAGGTTTCAGGTGCTGGAAGCATGCATCGTCTATATTCCCCTCCGTAGCGGAAAGGGGCTGTACATGATGTCTGTCTATGCGCCTAAGGCTACTCAATTCACCTTATTCATCCCAGAACCCGAGACACTTTTTCGATTCCTGAGGCTGGAATTCGAAGATAACTATTTTATTATCGGTGGAGATTTCAACGCCAAACATAGTGATTGGAGAAATAATACACCAAATACTAGAGGGAACCTACTATTCAATTGGTGGGGTCAGCACAGTATAATGTATCGACTCGGGCTCAAGGCGACGGGTATTCCGTGGTTTCCCAGACACGGGTAATATTTGGATCTTCTGCTGTTCGACTCACGAAAACAACTGACATGCACTAGCCAACAAACTACAAACTGTCTATGAACTTTCCTGTATGACAGTGACCATTGCGGTCTCAGCACCGAAATTACTGTTCCCAACGAAATTGCGGAATTGGATGAGTTTGTGCAAAGGCATTTCTACAATTATAGTAGAGTCCGTTGGACACACTTCACCCGAGCACTGACGAGAGCACTCTCCTCGAATCCCCTCCACCCACCGTCCAACAGAAATCTATCAAACGAGGAGATTGACAGGTATCTAAGACTAATGGACGAGACAGTCAAATGAACAATCGACAAAACGATACCTCGGTATCAACATACCGACGACGAAGACTTATTCCGCAACACAACTATTGACGCACTGCACCGACAAAAAAGTAGGCTGCTGTCAAGACTAAAAACATTATACAGACAGTTTACTGACAGACATAACCCTGAGATCAGAACGCTGAAGTCGTCAATTAAAAACCTCCAAACATTAATAAAGGAAAATTACAGAAATTATGTAAGTTTGTATTGGAACAATAAAATTCGGGCTGTAAACACCAGCAACCCGAATATGTTCCCACAAATAAATAAAATATTTCGGTGAAATAACCAGAACGACTTTCCATATCCTAAAAAAACGACGAAAAACGAACAAATACTTGTAGCAGCAGGGATAAACCAAAATGAGGCAGTTGATGATGACAACTTCTTTGTGATCGAGGATCCGCAGGAGCAGGTAGTGGCCATAGGACCGACTTTCCAGGAAGTGTACAAGTGAAATAGAGAATTTGCGATTCGAGAACTCGGGTTTCACCCAGTTCAGTGACGAGAATATGGCAAATAATGTCATCACCAACGAAAGGGTATTATCACCGTTCATTTCGAAGGAAGAGCTCCAAACGATCTTCGAATCGCTTAGAAGTAAGAAATCAGTGGGAACCGATGAAATACCGAACATTGTGCTTCGACATCTCCCACTAGAAGCGGTGGACATTTATATCACCCTGTTTAATAATCCTATGAATAATGCATATTATCCAGCGCATTGGAAAACTGCGGTGGCACACCCCATTCCCAAAAGGAATAAAGAGACATCCAATCCGGCGAATCTCCGTTCGATCAGTCTCCTTCCAAACATCAGTAAAGTTTTCGAGAAGGTAATCAATAGAGTCCTGACTTAGTGGGTTGAGGACAAACATATAGTTCCGGATAATCAATTCGGTTTCAAGGCGGGGTATGACATCATTCATGCTGAGTCGAAACTGGTTTCTGATATCCAATTGATTGACTTGGAGAAGGCCTTCGATGCCGTATAGCTAGAAGGACTCTTTTTCAAGCTGGACAGGTTGGGCATTAGTAAACCACTGCTGTATATTCTCTTTGATATGCTCTCCAGTAGACAGTTCATCGTGAAGAATGGGGATGTGACCTCTGCTGGAAAATTTAATATTTAAAACGGTCTGCAACAAGGTGCTATGAATTCGCCGATCCTATTCAACATATACACAAGTAATCTGATAGGTTCACTTCACCATGCCATAGCGTACGCTGACGACTTAATCGCGTACAGATCAGGTCCAAAGATTGAGGTCATTAATACACTTTTGCAACGTGACTTCGATAAAATTAAGCGATATTGCGATGACTGGAAGTTGAAAATCAACTTTCAGAAGTCGGAAACCATTCTGTTTAGGACGCCTTTGTCTGGGGCCTCTAGGGATAACAGAAAGAATTGGCGAAAGTTCTCTATCGTCGGACAACATGGACAGCCACTTGCTTGTCGAAATGTAGTCAGATACCTTGGGATCTGGCTAGACCAATATGTGTATTTTAACAAACATATAGATGTTGCTCTGGCCAGAGCCAAAGGTGCTTTTGCCCTTACAAAGAGACTGTTTTATAACAGCCAACTCGAAGCGAGGGTGAAGGTGATCTGTTACATGGCCCTTATCCGGCCTATGCTTGTATTTGGTTGTCCCGTGTGGTTCAACGTGAGAGCAAGCATATTGGAAAAGATTCGGGTCTTTGAGAGGGCTTGTCTTCGCTTATACAGAACACCAGAGTCCGAGGGGCGAACCTAATAAGAGTGGACAATTTTGTTTTTAAGTTGACTCGAAGGCACATTGCAAGAGCAATGACGTCGTCGAACAACCTGATCTCCGGGGCTTACTACCCTAACTATATGAATCATGAGAGAGCTCGCTTTAACGGCTTTATTCCTCCAGAAGCGTTCCTCTACTTCGATATGAAAGGTTTGATCCAGGACAGATTAGCGGTGCCGCTAATCTTCCACGTCGCTCGAACAGCTGCGGACAGGCGACTCAACTACGACGGAGACGTCGCACATGGCAGTGCGGAGCGTCTCCGGTTTAGTAGGGCGGTAGGGAGTCGCGACCTGAGGGATGTTGCTCGGCAGCACCAACAATTTTGGTGGCTAGTAGAAGGAGGGGAAGGTTCGTCGTTGAATTCCTCAAGTTATACGTAGCTTCATGTGAAGCAAAGTCGGTCGTCTGTCTATTTTATTAGCCATGGCCGGCTCACATAATTTTAGGTAGCATTAAATTAGATTTAAGGAAAAAAAATAAAAAAAAAAATACACAAAAAAAATTTTAAAAAAAAAATAAGGGGTAGTTTAAGTAGGATTAAGTAGGTTAAGATTTATTTTTAGGTAGTTTATAGGTTTAGTTATAAGTTTTATATTATAACAAAAAAAGTCATGATACTAAGTTTTTTTAATTAAAATTCATTTTCTTAGTTTTAGTGTTAATAAATGTAAAAAACAAAATAGACTGTAAGCAACGTCGAAAGACATAGATTCAGTATTATGTTTAACCTAGAGTGCCCGCATGGGGCCAGTAAGTTAGAATAAGATTACCTTTAAGTTATTTAAGCTAATTTTTAAACCTTTTGGTGTATAGCATGTAAGAATTAATTAATGAAGTCTAATAAAAATGCATTAAAACTGAAACTGAACTGAACTACTCGTAGCAATCGCTTCTCACTCGGAAGGTCAAGGTTCGAATCCTAGCCACAGCAAGTTTTCATTTGTGTAATTGGAACTCAGTCAGAAAAATCTGCGTGTAAAGGCATAACACTGATATGTAGATTTGGCTGTTGTAGGGTTTTCAAGCACAAAACAACCGTTAAAGTACACAACCTCACATTCCGAGAGAAGAAAAATCTCTCCGTCGTATTCGGAATCCCACCCCTGGAGAGTCAATATCGAAACCAAACACACCTGAGTTTCAAACCACTACATCACAACAATGCTTTCCTTTCTCCTCCTTCTATCTTGTCACCCGCACCATGGCAACAGTAAAAGGGTATCATAACCTCCGTTAGGCGCGCGTAAATTATAAAAAAAAAAAAAAAAAAAGCTGTCTGAGGGAAATTGAAATTGTTGGTTCGAAACAGGCAGTGAGTCAAGTCAAGTGGTGTAACGCAGTGTCGTGTCAGGCGTTTAGTAATAGTGCAATGTATAGAGCAGCAAAAAAAAAGTCTATACTATAAACTTAATAATTAAAACCATATCGAGCGGACGTAAGGTGGGTTTTTTTTTTTTTCTGAAGAACTTTACTTTAATTTTATTTGGTTAGGACCCTAAGTTCAAAATCGCAGTTGGAGGTTCTGTGGTTGGTTGCATGAAACCCTGGACTAGCTTGGTCCAGTTGGGCGATTCATTCTTCCCCAAGTCAAACCCTAGTTGGAATTGGAGAACGACGACCGAAGCAGAGCCCAGAGCCAGCTAAGTGCTTTTAAACTTTTTTTGTTAATTTATTACGAAATTTATAAGCAACCCCTATCCAGTTGCAAAAATAAGGGCGTAGTACCAAAAAAAAAAGCGCAAAGAAAGGGTGATAAAACGTGCTTGGTGCCAACTGTTATACGCCATGTATACTTAAAGCGTTTTAGACAAAAAAAATTCATACGGTCGGTTTTCGTGACAGCCAAAGCGCTTTGCTGAATGGGTCGTTCACGGAATTTCGTAGACTGCGCATGTATTTCGGCTTCTCTTAAGTAAAAATAAATAGTAAATTAAATCGATAAGTAAGACATTTGACAAATCCCATATAGGCTACAAGTAGCACAGTGCTAGTGTGTTCGCATCAGACAGTCGTTCATAAACCTCCGTGAGGAATAAACGTGTTTCGGCTTCTAGTAAAGTTAAAAAGTTAAAAGTAAACTTAAGAAAACGATAATTAGAAACGTTTTGGCCAAGAGCTTCGGTGGCCCAGTGATAGTGGTGTCGGCCTCAGTCGTTCACAGACCTTGATAGAGGATAGACGTGTTTCGGCTTCGTTGTAAGTGAAAAAGTGAAAATAAAAATAATACAAGAACTACTAAAAACGTTTATGCAAAGTGCTTCGGTGGCGCAATCGTAGTGGTGTCTGACCGACAAAGCAGGGGTCGTGGGTTCGATTGCCGAAAAAGTTTCATTGACTTTTTATTTTTAAAAGTGAAAAAAAAGAAAGTATTGTGAAAATATAAAAAGTGTGATCAGCGATGAGTGACGTCGAAAGGTCCGCTATTCCAATAGCGGGACCAGCACATGGTACGATGTCATCTGACATCATTTCGAAGAAGAGAAGGAGGAGGTTGAAGCCAATTCCGAATCTTGTAAAGCGCCCCTCCCGTTCAGCTTCTACCGAAAAGCTGCCGGGTAGAATAAGGGAAGAGGCGCCAACAACGTCAACAAAGGCGGCAGCTGAGTCAGACCTAGACGAATACCCATACGTGTCTGATGGCGGGGAAGGTCACTCGGCAGCAGAAAGTGGAAGTTAAACGTCCACTCGTGCATGCACAAACACCAGCCGTTACTCCCCACGTTACCTACGCCCAAATGGCGTCAGGTAGGGGAAATACGATACAACAAGCAAAGGTAGCTTACATGCTGGCTATCTTGCTCTCTAGTCAGGGGCAGATGGCTCAGCTTCAGCGTCAAATACAGGAACAGGCTAAGCAGGTAGATCAAATATACGCACTGCTGCCGGGCCTAACGCACCTCCAGTCGTAATGGATGCGTACATGGCGGAGCAAACCCTGAAGGTCCTTGCAGTGAATGTTAATTCACTGAAGAAGAAACCGGCCCCGTTCCAAATGTGGAGGCGGTGTCGCGATCTTCATTAAACACGGTATAAAATTTCACACAGTGTACAAGGGAGTGTTGCGCAGGTTCCGGGGATTGGAGGCAGTCGTCATTTACATCCCACTCCGCAGTGGAAAGCGGCTGTACTTGGCTTCTGTTTATGCACCTGAGACTTCACAATCCACTTTATTCATTGCAGAGCTCGATACGCTTTTTCGACTTCTGAGGCTGGAATCGGGGGAGAATTATTTTATAATCGGCGAGGATTTCAACGCTAAACACAGAGATTGGGGAAATAATTTGCCAAATACTAGAGGGAACCTACTACTTGATTGGTGGGGTCAGCACGATGTCATGTACAGACTCGGTCTTAAAGCGACGGATAACCCGTCGTTTCCCAGAGGCGGGTCTTATTTGGATCTACTGCTGTATGACGAACGTATACGACTGACAGGTACGAATTTACAAACGCTTAACTGTCTGCGCACATTCGTGTATGACAGTGACCATTGCGGTTTTAGCACCGAAATTACAGTTCCCAACGAAATTGCGGAATTGGAGGAGTTTGTCCAAAGATATTCTTACAACTACAGTAAGACTCGATGGACACGCTTCTCCGCAACCATGACAAGTGCGCTCTCCTCGAATACGCTCCACCCACCGTCCAACAGGAATTTGTCAAACGAGGAGATCGACAATTACCTAAAACAAATGGACGAGACAATTAAACAAACTATGGACGCTACAATACCGCGCTATCGACATACGACTAACGAAGACCTGTTCCGCAATCCTACTATTAACGCACTGCACCGATAGAAAAGTAGACTTCTGTCAAGATTCAAAAACTTGTACAGACAGTTAACTGACAGACAAGACCCGGAGATTAGGACACTGAAGGCTTCGATTAAAAATATTCAAACGTTAATAAAAGAGAATTACAGAATTTCTGTAAGTTTGTATTGGAACAACAGGGTTCGGGCTGTAAACACCAGCAACCCGAATATGTTCCCGCAAATAAATAAACTATTTCGTAGAAAAAATCAAAACGACCTTCAGTGTCTTAAAATAGCCCGGACAACAGACAACGAATGGTTACTAACAATAGCAGGTATTGATCCACAAGAGAAGGTTGAGACCATAGGAGCAACTTTCCAGGAAATATACAAGGCCAATGATAACATTGGCCCTAATTTCGACATGGACAATCGCGTCTTGGTGCACGACCTCTACATTCGAAATGAAGTAGAGAACTGGCGATCCGAGGGCTCTGGGTACACCCGGTTCAGCGACGAAAATATGGCAAATAATGTCATTATCAGAGTGGGTGACCTACCCCCGTTCATTTCGAAGGAAGAGCTCCATGAGATCTTCGACACAATCAGGGCTAAGAAATCAGTGGGGACCGATTGTATTCCGAACATCGTGCTTCGACATCTTCCTCTAGAAGCGGTGGACATTTACACCACCCTGTTTAATAATGCAATGAATAATGCACATTATCCAGCGCATTGGAAAACGGCGGTGGTTCAACCTATCCCCAAAAAGGGAAAAGATATATCCAATCCGGCGAATCTCCGGTCGATAAGTCTCCCTCCGAATATCAGTAAGGTGTTTGAAAAAGTAATCAATAGAGCTCTGTCTAGGTGGGTTGAGGACAAACATATAGTTCCGGATAATAAAATTCGGTTTTAAGGCGGGACATGATATCTCACATGCCGCGTCTAAACTGGTGTCCGATATCTAATGGAATAAAGGCAAAAACCAATGTACTGGTGCATGCCTTGTTGACTTGGAGAAGGCCTTCGACACTGTATGGTTAGAGGGTCTTTTCTATAAGCTGACTAGGCTGGGGATCAGTAAACTACTCTTGTACATTCTTTATAATATGCTAAACAACAGACAGTTCATCGTGAAAAATGGTGGTGTGACTTCTGTTGGAATATTTCAAATTAAAAATGGTCTGCAGTAGGGCGCGGTCAATTCGCCGATACTATTCAACATTTATACAAGCGATTTGATAGGTTCACTTCCCCATACTATTGCGTACGCAGACGATTTGATAGCGTACAGAACAGGTCCAAAAATCGAGGTCATTAATACTCTCTTGCAGCGTGACTTCGATAAGATAAGACGATTTTGCGATGACTGGAAGTTGAAAATCAACTTTCAGAAGTCGGAAACCATTCTTTTTAGGACGCCGTTGTCTGGAGCCTCTAGCGATACTAGAAAAAATTGGCAAAAGTTCTCGATCATTGGACAACGCGGGCAGCCTCTTGCCTGTCGAAATGTAGTCAGATACCTTGGGATCTGGCTAGATCAGTTTCTGTATTTTGATAAAAATGTAGATGCTGCTCTGGCCAGAGCCAAAGGCGCTTTTGCCCTTACAAAGAGACTGTTTTATAGCAGCCAACCCGGGTAAAGATAATCTACTACATGGCCCTTATCAGGCCCATGCTGGTATTTGGTTGTCCCGTGTGGTTCAATGTGCGAGCAAGCTTAATGGAAAAGATTCGGGTTTTTGAGATCTGGCTAGATCAATATCTGTATTTTAGCAAACATATACTCGTAGATGTTGCTCTGGCCAGAGCCAGAGGTGCTTTTGCGCTTACAAGGAGACTGTTTTATAACAGCCAACACGATGCGAGGGTGAAGGTGATCTGTTACATGGTCCTTATCAGGCCCATGCATGTATTTGGATGTCCTGTGTGGTTCAACGTGAGAGCAAGTTTATTGGAAAAGATTCGGGTGTTTGAGAGGGCTTGTCTTAGTGCTTGTCTTCGCTTATACAGAACACCAGAGTCCGAGTACATAAAATTCTATCCTAATGAGGTCTTGTACAATAGGGAGAACCTAATAAGAGTGGACAATTTTGTTATTAAGTTGACTCGAAGGCAAAATTCTATCCTAATGAGGTCTTGTACAATAGGGAGAACCTAATAAGTGTGGACAATTTTGTTACTAAGTTGACTCGAAGGCACATTGCAAGAGCAATGACCTCGTCGAACAACCTGTTCTCCGGGGCTTACTACCCTAATTATATGAATCATGAGAGAGTTCGCTCTGACGGCTGTATTCCTCCAGAAGCGTTCCTCTACTTAGATATGAAAGGTCTGATTCAGGACAGATTCGCGGTGCCGCTAATCTTCCACGTCGCTTGGACAGCTGGGGACAGGCGACTCAACTACGACAGAGACGTCGCACACGGCAGTGCGGAGCGTCTCCGGTTCAGTAGGGCGGTAGGGAGTCGCGACATGAGGGATGTTGCTCGGCAGCACCAACAAGTTTGGTGGCTAGTAGAAGGAGGGGAGGGTTCGTCGTCGAATCCCTTAAGTAATAGGTAGCTTCATGGTAAGCAAAGTCGGTCGTCTGTTAATTTTATTAGCCATGGCCCGCTTACATAGATTTAGGTAGTATTAAGATAGATGTAAGAAAAAAAAAAAAAAAAAAAAAAAAAAAATAAAAGTCAAAAAAAAAATATAAAAGAACAAAAGATATGTGTGACAACTTTTTTTTTCTAAAAAAGGGGTAATCCATACAAGAAAAAAAAATTGTATCGTATTATCTGGTACAATAAGGTAGGATAAGTAGGTTAAGAATTCGATTTCTATTTTTATTTATTTTTTTAGGTAGTTAGTTTATAAGTTATTGTTTTATTTTATTTTTATTTGTTTTTATAAATAAGTCCATACACTAAGTTTTTCCATTGCCTAATAAAAATTTTTCTTAGTTTTAGTTTAAAATAAATATATTAATATAAATAATAATAAATGTTCGAAACGTCGAAAGACATAGTTTAAGTATTATGTTTAACCTAGAGTGCCCGCATGGGGCCAGTAAGTTAGAACAAGATTATCTGTAAGTTAATTAAGCTAATTTTTAAGCATTTTTTTCTATAGATTGTAAATGTAAATGAATTAATGAAAATAAAAATGCATTTAAAATGATGAAATGATGGTGTCGGCCGACAAAGCAGGGGTCGTGGGTTCGATTCCCGAAAAAAATTACATCGAGTTTTTATTTCTAAAAATTTTAAAACAATAGACAACTGCATAAGCAGAAAGTGTTCAGATCATCGTGTGATGAGTGGTAGTGAGCGATCCGCTATACCAATAGCGGGGTAAGCAGATGGCGTGATGTCATCTGATGACCAGACCGTAATTGCGGCACGTTCGGAAATGACAGCAAAGAGGAGGAGGAAGCTGAAGCCTACTCCAAACCTCGTGAAGCGCCCTTCCCTATCAGCATCTACTGAGAAGCTGCCTGGTGGAGAAAGGGAAGAGGCGCCAACAACCTCAGCAAAAGCAGCAACGCAACAACGAAAGACGCCAGACGAATACCCATATGTGTCTGACGGCGGAGAAGGCCACTATATGGGTGGAAACAATACCTTTGCATCCCTAGCTGCCTCCGAATCAGATGACGAGGAGGATGAGGACAAAGCATTATATAGTAGCATACAGCAACTACAGCAAAAATTGCTTGCTATAAAATCGAAGCAGGTGGTTAGGAGGGAGATGAAAAAAATACAACTCCAGAGCCCTCAGCAACAACAAAATGTCAACGTGGAGCTACTACAAAAACAGAAACAGCCGTTAAAACAAGAACAAATACAGAAACCGGTACAAGAACTTACAAAGAAAGATGCAGAACCACAACAAAAGCATAAACAGCAAAAACAACAACATCAACAAAAATCGCAGCAACAGCAGCAGCAACAACAGCAGCAACAACAGCAACAGCAAAAACAACATCAACAGCAGCAGCAACAACAACAGCAACAACAGAAATCAACCAAAATACGGGTACCTTCAATCAAACACGTTTAAGATGGAGTTGAAAGACACGATAGAATTATATAAGTCGGCCATAGGCAACAATTTTTTTGTTAAAAGACTTAGTTTAGACAGGCACGCGATCCACTGCAATACAGTGGAGCGCTACCATAAAATTAAAAGTTTGTTGAAGGATTCGACGACTTAGTTCTTCTCCTACTCCCCTAAGGGTGAAAAGCTGCAGGCAATGCTGCTGAGTGGGGTAGAACCGTCGACTGATCCGGAGGAGCTCCTTGCACTGCTGAAAGAGAAGGAGTGCGAAGGGCTCAAATTCGTGGGGGTCAAGCCGTTTGTCACGGTTAGAGCCAAAATGGAGAAGCGGAAACTACCGTTCTTCCTCAAGTCTTCAGTTAAGTCCCGACAGCAAACTGGATGGTCTAAGGAGTATTAAAATCCTAGATTACCAGGTTGTACACTGGGAAAAATTAAAGAGGAGCGAAAACATTTTGGAATGTGTTCGTTGCCAAAGGTTCGGCCACGCTGCGTCGAACTGCGAAATGCAGCCTCGATGTGTGAAGTGCGGAAAGAACCACAAATCCGAGGAATGCGCTCTAGGTAAGGACGGAGCGTCTGAAAAAAGCCAACTCTCTTGTGCTTTGTGTAGGAACACGGGACACACCGCAAACTATCGGGGTTGTCCCAAATTCCAATACATAAAACGAGTAAATCTGGCTCGGCAGCAGAAAGTGGAAGTTAAACGTCCACTCGTGCAGGCACAAACACCAGCCGTTACTCCCCACATTACCTACGCCCAAATGGCGGCAGGTAGGGGAAATACGGTACAACAAGCAAAGGTAGCTTCTCAGGCCCCAGCGCCTAGAACATCGGAACCTGTACCTGACATGCTGGCTATCTTGCTCTCTAGTCTGGGGCAGATGGCTCAGCTTCAGCGTCAAATACAGGAACAGGCTAAGCAGGTAGATCAAATACACACGCTGCTGCCGGGCCTAACGCACCTCCAGTCGTAATGGGTACGTACTCGTACATGGCGGAGCAAACCCTGAAGGTCCTTGCAGTGAATGTTAATTCACTGATTAGGTTCGAACGAAGAGCCACACTGTTTAAGTTGCTTAAAGACCAAGCCCCTGATGTGCTTTTGGTTAGCGAAGCTAAGCTTACCAAAAACGCAAAATGAGGCACAGAAGATATAAAATATTACGGAGAAACCGACCCAACTCCATTCAGGGAGGTGTCGTAGCGATTTTCGTAAGAAAAGGTATACGTTTTAAAAGAGTATACAGTCGAGTAGTACGTAGGTTTCAGGTGCTAGAAGCATGCGTCATGTACATCCCTCTCCGTAGTGGAAAGTGGTTGTACATGGTGTCTGTCTATGCACCTAAGGCTACTCAATCAACTTTATTCATCTCAGAGCTCGGGACACTTTTTTCGATTCCTGAGGCTGGAATTGGAAGATAACTATTTTATTATCGGCGGAGATTTCAACGCCAAACATAGTGGTTGGGGAAATAATACACCAAATACTAGAGGGAACCTACTATTCAATTGGTGGGGTCAGAACCGTGTAATGTATCGACTCGGCCTCAAGGCGACGGATAGTCCGTCGTTTCCCAGACACGGTTCCTATTTGGACCTCTTGCTGTTCGACACACGAATACACCTGACATGTACTAACCAACATACCATAAACTGTCTACGCACGTTTGTATATTACAGTGAACATTGCGGTCTCAGTACCGAAATAACCGTTCCGAACGAAATTGCGGAATTGGACGAGTTTGTGCAAAGGCATTCCTACAACTATAGTAGGGTGCGCTGGACGCACTTCTCCACAACACTAACGAGAGCACTCTCCTCGAATTCGCTCTACCCACCGTCCAACAGAAATCTGTCAAACGAGGAGATTGACAGATATCTAAAACTAATGGACAAGAAAATCAAACGAACTACGGACAAAACGATACCACGGTATCAACTTACTGACAACGAAGACTTATTCCGCAACGCAACTATTGACGCACTGCACCGACAAAAAAGTAGGCTGCTGTCAAGACTAAAAACCTTCTACAGACAGTTTACTGACAGGCATAACCCGGAGATAGTGACACTGAAGTCGTCGATCAAAACCTCCAAACATTAATAAAGGAAAATTACAGAAATTCTGTAAGTTTGTATTCGTATAAAATTCGGGCTGTAAACACCAGCAACCCGAATATGTTCCCGCAAATAAAAAAAATATTTCGAAGAAAAGATCAAAACGACCTTTCGTGTCTCAAAATCGCCCGAACGACGGACAACGAGAACATACTCATAGCAGCAGGCATCGATCCAAATGACGCAGTTGATGATGACAACTTCTTTGTGATCGAGGATCCGCAGGAGAAAGTAGAGGCTATAGGAGCGACCTTCCAGGAAGTATACAAGGCGAATGACAACATTGGCCGCAACCACGACCTGGAAAATCGAGACCGTGTGCACAATTTCTTCTTTCGAAATGAAATAGTGAACTGGCGATTCGAAAGCTCGGGTTTCACCCAGTTCAGTGACGACAATATGGCAAATAGTGCCATCGCCAACGATAAGGTACAACCCCCGTTCATTTCGAAGGAAGAGCTCCAAACGATCTTCGAATCGCTTAGAAGCAAGAAATCAGTGGGAACCGATGAAATACCGAACATAGTGCTTCGACATATCCCACTAGAAGCGGTGGACATTTATACCACCCTGTTTAATAATCCTATGAATAATGCCCATTATCCAGCGCATTGGAAAACTGCGGTGGTACGAGTACATCCCATCCCCAAAAGGGATAAAGACACATCCAATCCGGCGAATCTCCGCTCGATCAGTCTTCTTCCAAACATCAGTAAGGTTTTCGAGGAGGTAATCAGTAGAGTCCTGACTAAGTGGGTTAAGGACAAAAATATAGTTCCGAATAATCAATTTGGTTTCAAGGCGGGGCATGACATCATTCATGCTGTGTCGAAACTGGTTTCTGATATCCAATTTAACAAAGGCAAGAACCAGTGTACTGGTGCTTGCCTGATTGACTTGGAGAAGGCCTTCGATACCGTATGGCTAGAAGGACTCTCTTCCAAGCTGGACAGGTTGGGCATTAGTAAACCACTGCTGTATATTCCTTTGGATATGCTCTCCAGTGGCGATGTGACTTCTGTTGGAGCATTTAATATTAAAAACGGTCTGCAACAAGGTGCGGTAAATTCGCCGATCTTATCCAATATTTACACAAGTGATCTGAGAGGTTCACTTCACCATACCATAGCGTACGCAGACGACTTAATCGCGTACAGATCATGTCTGTAGAAGTTGAAAATCAGCTTTCAGAAGTCGGAAACCATTTTGTTTAGGACGCCTTTGTCTGAGGCCTCTAGGGATAAAAGAAAGAATTGGCGAAAGTTCTCTATCGTCGGAAAACATGGAAGGCACATTGCGAGAGCTATAATCTCAGGGGCTTATTACCCCAATTATATGTATCACGAGAGAGCTCGCCTTGTCGGCTTTATTCCTCCAGAAGCGTTCCTCTATCTAAGTAGTAAGGGTCTGATCCAGGACAGATTGGCGGTTCTGCTAATCTTCCACGTAGCTCGAACAGCTGCGGACAGGCGACTCAACTACGAGAGAGACGTCGCACATTGCAGTGCGGAGGGTCTCCGGTTCAGTAGGGCGGTAGGGAGTCGCGACAGGAAGGATGTTGCTCAGCAGCACCAGCAATTTTGGTGGCTTAATGAAGGAGAGGATGCTTCGTAGTCGAACTCCTCCAGTGATAGTTAGCTTCATGTGAAGCAGAGTGGGCCAGCCTAATTGATTTTGTTTTTTAGCCATGGCCGGCTTACATAATTTTAAGTAGGTATAAGTTAAATTTTAGGAAAAAAAAAATATAAAAAAAACAAAAAAAATAAATAAAAGTAAAAAATGATAAAAAAAAAATATATATATATATGTTATATATAATATATATAAACATATATATATATATAAATATATATAACATATATATATATATATATATATACATATATGTATATATGAAGTGTGAATATATTGTGTATTGTATATATGTGTGTGTGTGAACGTATTATATGTAAGTAGGTTAAGTGGATTAAGATTTATTTTTTAGGTAGTCTGTAAGTTTAATTAAAAAAAAAAGTCCATATACTAAGTTTTTGCTTAAAATTTGTTTTCATAGTTTTAGTTGTAATATTAATATAAAATTAAATATAGACTGTAAGATTCGTCGAAAGACTTAGTTTAAGTGTTAGGTTTAACTTAGAGTGCCCGCATGGGGCCTGTATGTTAGAATAAGACTATTTGTAAGTTATTTAAGCTAATTTTGAAGCGTTTTTTTGTTTAGCATGTAAGAGTAAATTAAGAAATCAAATAAAAATGTATATAAATTGAAAAAAAAATTTAATTGTGTTCGCTTCAAAGGACATAGGTTGTGAGTTCGACTCCGAGTCGGGCAGACAGTACTTTTTTTTTTTCTTTTAATTTACATTGTGTTTTGTGATATAAAGTGTACATACTAGTACCGTAATAAATTTAACGCGATGGATTGTGGAGAGCGCTCCGCTATGTTGATAGCGGGATCTGCCGCAACATCTGGTGAGGCTTCAAGTAGTGCAAGCCAATCACCCTTCATTTTTGGTGAAGGAGGAAGTTAAGGCCAACTCCTAACTAGGTGCAACGTCCCACCCGACAAACTTCCTCCGAAAAGCTGCTTGAGGGAGTAAGGGAAGGGGCGCATTCAACATCAGAAATAGCAGCAAATAAACGTCCACGGCAAGTCACTGACGATAACGCACATACCTCAGATGGTGGTGAAAGCCACTTTCTGAGAGAGAACATCTTCGCTTCCTTGACTCCAACGGAATCGGAGGATGAAGAGGAAGAAATTGTATCTCTAAGTAGCAGCATAAAAATGCTGCAACAAAGAGTTCTTGCCATTAAGGAAATGCAAATGCTCAGAAGGAAGAGGGAAGTGCTAGAGCAATCGAAACAACAACAGCAGACGCAGCTAGCTCAAAAGCAGCATCAACCCCAAACAAAAACAATAAGACAGGTGCTGCAACAATACGAACAAAAACTGAGTAAACACCAAAAGCAATAACAAGAGCAGCAACATCAAGAGCAGCCACAACAACGGCAACAGCAAAAACAGCAGCAGCCACAACAACGGCAGCTGCCACTACAACGGCAACAGCCACAACAGCAGCAGAAACAACAACAGCAGCAAAAAAAACCAACAACAATAACAGCAGCAGCAAAAACAACAGCGACAGCATCAGACACAACAAAGGGTTCCACTGTAACACAGTGGAGCGCTTTTATAAAATAAGAAATTTACTGAAGGATTCGACGACGGAGTTCTTCTCCTACACCCCGAAGGGGGACAAGCTGCAAACAATGCTGCTGAGGGGGTTAGAGCCGTCGACTGGTCCGGAGGAGCTAATTGCACTGCTGAAAGAAAAGGAGTGCGAAGAGCTCAAATTCGTGGGGGTCAAGCCATTTGTCACGGCTAGAGCTAAAAGGTAGAAGCGGAAACTACCGTTCTTCCTGGTTCAGCTAAGTCCCGACAGCAAACTGGATGATCTAAGGAGTATCAAAGTCCTAGACTACCTGGTTGTGCACTGGGAGAAATTAAAGAGGAGCGAAAATATTTTACAATGTGTAAATGGGCACTCCGCGTCGAACTCCGAAATGCAGCCTCGATGCGTGAAGTGCAGAAAGAACCACAAGTCAGAGGAATGCGTTCTGGGTAAGGACGGAACGTCAGAAAAGAGCCAGCTCTCTTGCGCGCTATGCAGGAACGCGGGACACACCGCAAATTATCGGGGTTGTCCCAAATTCCAGTACATGAAAAAAATAAATTTGGCCCGGCAGCAGAAAGTGGAAGTTAAACGTCCACCCGTGCATTTACATACTCAAGCCGTTAATCCCCATGTTACCTACGCCCAAATGGCGGCAGGTAGGGGAAATACGGTACAGCAAGCGAAGGTTGCTTCTCAGGCCCCAGCGCCTAGAGCACCGGAACCAGTACCTGACATGCTAGCTATCTTGCTCTCTATCCAGGTGCAGATGGCTCAGCTAAAACGTAATTTAACTGAACAGACCGTGCGGGTAGATCAAGTATACGCGCTGCTGCCTGGCCTAACGCACCTCCAGTCGTAATGGGTACGTACATGGCGGAGCAGACCCTGAAGGTCCTTGCAGTGAATGTGAACTCACTGATTAGGTTAGAACGACGAGCCGCACTGTTTAAGTTGCTTAATGACCAAGCCCCTGATGTGCTTTTGGTTAGCGAAACTAAGCTTACTAAAAGACACAAAATGAGGCACAAAAGATATGAAATATTACGAAGAAACCGACCAAGTTCCATTCAAGGAGGATGTGTTGCGATCTTTGTAAGAAAGGGATTGCGTTTCAAAAGAGTATACAGTCGTGTGGTACGTAGGTTTCAGGTGCTAGAAGCATGCGTCATGTACATCCCTCTCCGTAGTGGAAAACGGTTATACGTGGTGTCTGTCTATGCACCTAAGGCTACTCAATCAACTTTATTCATCTCAGAGCTCGGGACACTTTTTTGATTCCTGAGGCTGGAATTGGAAGATAACTATTTTATTATCGGCGGAGATTTCAACGCCAAACATAGTGGTTGGGGAAATAATACACCAAATACTAGAGGGAACCTACTATTCAATTGGTGGGGTCAACAGAGCATAACGTATCGACTCGGGCTTAAGGCGATGGATAGTCCGTCGTTTTCCAGACACGTGTCCTATTTGGATTTTCTGCTGTTCGACTCACGAATGCAACTGACATATAATACAATTATAGCAGGGTGCGCTGGACACACTTCACCAGAACACTGACTAGAGCACTCTCCTCGAATTTGCTCTACCCACGGTTCAACAGAAATCTATCAAACGAGGAGATTGGCAGATATCTAAGAATAATGGACGAGACAATCAAACGAACACTGGACAAAACGATACCTCGGTATCAACACACTGACGACGAAGACTTATTCCACAACGCAACTATTGACGCACTGCACCGACAAAAAAGTAGGCTGCTGTCAGGACTAAAAACCTTCTACAGACAGTTTACGGACAGACATAACCCTGAGATCATGACACTGAAGTCGTTGATTAAAAACCTCCAAACATTAATAAAGGAAAATTACAGAAATTCTGTAAGTTTGTATTGGAACAATAAAATTCGGGCTGTAAACACCAGCAACCCGAATATGTTCCCGCAAATAAATAAAATATTTAGGAGGAGAGTTCAAAACGACCTTCCATGTCTCAAAATCGCCCGAACGACGAAAAACGAACAAATACTTGTAGCAGCAGGTATCGATCCAAGTGAGGCCGTTGATGATGACAACTTCTTTGTGATCGAGGATCCGCAGGAGCAGGTAGAGGCCATAGGAGCGACTTTCCAGAAAGTGTACAAGGCGAATGTTATCATTGGCCCGAACCACGACCTGGAGAATCGAGTCCTTGTGCACAATTTCAACCTTCGAAATGAAATAGAGAATTGACGATTCGAGAGCTCGGGCTTCACCCAGTTTAGTGACGAGAATATGTTAAATAGCGTCATCACCAAGGAGAGGGTACTACCCCCGTTCATTTCGAAGGAAGAGCTCCAAACGATCTTCGAATCGCTTAGAAGTGAGAAATCAGTGGGAACCGATGAAATACCGAACATTGTGCTTCGACATCTCCCAATAGAAGCGGTGAACATTTGTACCACCCTGTTTAATAATCCTATGAATAATGCCCATTATCCAGCGCATTGGAAAACTGCGGTGGTACGAGTACATCCCATCCCCAAAAGGGATAAAGACACATCCAATCCGGCGAATCTCCGCTTGATCAGTCTTCTTCCAAACATCAGTTAGATTTTCGAGGAGGTAATCAGTAGAGTCCTGACTAAGTGGGTTAAGGACAAAAATATAGTTCCGGATAATCAATTCGGTTTCAAGGCGGGGCATGCTATCATTCATGCTGTGTCGAAACTGGTTTCTGATATCCAATGGAACAAAGGCAAGAACCAGTGTACTGGTGCCAGCTTGATTGACTTGAAGAAGGCCTTCGATACCGTATGGCTAGAAGGACTCTTTTCCAAGCTGGACAGGTTGGGCATTAGTAAACCACTGCTGTATATTTTCTTTGATATGCTCTCCAGTAGACAGTTCATCGTGAAGAATGGGGATGTGACTGCTGGAATATTTAACATTAAAAACGGTTTAGAACAAGGTGCGATAAATTCGCCGATCCTATTCAACTTATACACAAGTGATCTGATAGGTTCACTTCACCATGCCATAGCGTACGCTGACGACTTAATCGCGTACAGATCAGGTCCAAAGATTGAGGTCATTAACATGTTTCGTGACTTCGATAAAATTAAACAATATTGCGATGACTGGAAGTTGAAAATCAACTTTCAGAAATCTTAAACCATTTTGTTTAGGACACCTTTGTCTGGAGCCTCTAGGGATACCAGAAAGAATTGGCGGAAGTCTTCGATCGTGGGACAGCACGGGCAGCCACTTGCTTGTCGAAATGTAGTCAGATACCTTGGGATCTGGCTAGACCAATATGTGTATTTTAACAAACATATAGATGTTGCTCTGGCCAGAGCCAAAGGTGCTTTTGCCCTTACAAAGAGACTGTTTTATAACAGCCAACTCGATGCGAGGGTGAAGGTGATCTGTTACATGGCCCTTATCCGGCCTATGCTTGTATTTGGTTGTCCCGTGTGGTTCAACGTGAGAGCAAGTTTATTGGAAAAGATTCGGGTCTTTGAGAGGGCTTGTCTTCGGACTTGTCTTCGCTTATACAGAACACCAGGGTCTGAGTACATAAAATCCTATCCTAATGAGGTCTTGTACAATAGGGCGAACCTAATAAGAGTGGACAATTTTGTTATTAAGTTGACTCGAAGGCACATTGCGAGAGCAATGACCTCATCGAACAACCTGATCTCAGGTGCTTACTACCCCAATTATATGTATCACGAGAGAGCTCGCCTTGACGGATTTATTCCTGCAGAAGCGTTCCTCTATCTAGATAGTAAAGGTCTCATACAGGACAGATTGGCGGTGCCGCTAATCTTCCACGTCGCTCGAACAGCTGTGGACAGACGACTCAACTCCGGTTCAGTAGAGCGGTAGGGAGTCGTGACAGGGGGGATGTTGCTCAGCAGCACCAGCAATTTTGGTGGCTTGATGGAGGCGAGGATGCTTCGTCGTCGAACTCCTCCAGTGATAGGTAGCTGCATGAAAAGCAGAGTGGGCCAGCCTAATTATTTTTGTTTTTTAGCCATGGCCGGCTTATATTCTTTTAGGTAGTATTAAGTTAGATTTTAAGAAAAAACAAATATAAAAAAACAAAAAAAAAAAGATAAAAAAAAAGATATATATACATATGTGTATTTGTATATGCATATATGTATATATGAAGTGTATATGTGTTGTGTATTGTTTATATGTGTATGAATGTATTATATGTAAGTAGGTTAAGTAGATTAAGATTTATTTTTTAGGTAGTCTGTAAGTTTAACTAAAAAAAAAGTCCATATACTAAGTTTTTGATTAAAATTTATTTTCTTAGTTTTAGTTGTAATGTAAATATAAAATTAAATGCAGACTGTAAGATCCGTCGAAAGACTTAGTTTAAGAGTTCGGTTTAACTTAGAGTGCCCGCATGGGGCCAGTAAGTTAAAATAAGACTATTTGTAAGTTATTTAAGCTAATTTTTAAGCAAGCTTGTAAGTGTAAATGAATTAATGAAAATAAAAATGCATTTAAAATGAAAAAAATGAATCACACTTGGGCGTCGTAGGTTTAATTCCCTCTATAACCTTGTTCTTGTTCTTTTATTCTTTTTCATAGGTCATTTTCGCCGCGGTTTTCGTAATGTACACCTGATACAGAGGGTAGAGATGTGCATGGTGAGCACAGCGGAAAAATAGCCTGATCCATACAATGGGCTAAGACAACCATATGATCTAATCCACGGCGAGGTTAGGCTGTAGCTGGCTGAGGGAAATTTAATTGAGTCAGTTGGTTCGAAACAGGCAGTGAGTCAAGTCAAGTGGTGTAACGCAGTGTCGTGTCAGGCGTTTAGTAATAGTGCAGTGTATAGAGCAGCAAAAAAAAATACAGTCTATACTACAAACGTAATAATTAAAACCAGTTCGAGCGGACGTAATTTGTTTTTGTTTTCTGAAGAACGTTACCCTGACGTAATTTAATTTTATTTGGTTAGGACCCTAAATTCAAAATCTTAGTTAGTGGTTCTATTTTTGGTTGCATGAAACCCTGGACTAGCTTGGTGCTGTTGGGCGATTTATTCTTCCCCAAGTCTAACCCTAGTTGGAATCGGTAGTTAGAATTGGAGCGAGACGACCGAAGCAGAGCCCTGAGCCAGCTAAGTGTTTTTAAAGTTTTTTTTGTTAATTTATTACAAAATTTATAAGCAACCCTTATTCCGTTGCAAAAATAAGGGCGTATTACCAAAAAAAAAGAAGCAAAAACAAGAGAGTATAGAACGTGATCGGTGCCAACTGTTATACGCTGGGTATACTTAAAGCATTTTAGACAAAAAAAATCATGCAGTCGATGGTCGTAATAGCCAAAGCGCTTGACTGAATCGTACGGAGGTTTTTTTTTTTTGTTTTTTTTTTCTTCCTCTTTCTTTCTTTTGCTACTCATTGACCTTCAGTCAGTGGGGAAGCTTGTTGTTTATTTTTTTTTGTTTGCGATAATACTACAGATAACTAGAATTAAGATAGAGTTAAGATACCTACATTTAAGATAGAATTAAGTTTGTATTATTTTGAATTGAACCGAATGAAATAAAATTGTAAGAATTGTAAGAATTGTAAGGGAATCGTTTCTGCTAATTGAGAGAGAACGGAATTTGTTCGCGATCGTCAAAACCAATTCGCGATTAAAGTTGTGTTGAAGTTGTACGGAAGGGTAATCGCGTGGCGCCCATTTATTTAACATCTTTACCCACAGCCAGTCTCCGCAGTTGGCCGAGCAACCTTTCGTACAACGCCGCGGGGTAGGGAGGGTAAAAGGACGGTAACATCTTCTTGGAGAAAAGCGTTATAAATTTTTAACCGCGATCACAAATTTGTGCTCTTTATGGTCACGAAATCACTCAAACATTTTTCTGCAACAATAAGAAAAATTATTTATTAACAAAAATATAAATTTTTCTACCGATAGAATGAAAAATACTTATTCAACCCACCGTACAATGAGGCAGATATTTCTTCCTTTGACGGAACATATCTCTTCCCAGAATCAAATAAACTTTCTTTTTGTAAATTCGATACGATATTAACTTTGGATTGTGTATCAACTCCATCATCAAATAGTGAAAATAAAACAATTTCTTCTTATAAATACCATAAATGTTGGCTAAACTTGGTCAGAGCGGCTTTAGAAATCACCTTGTCGACTGTTTCATAGTTCTTCATTGTTTTTAAGAAGCATAAATCTTGACTCGGGGATTTTACTGCTAAATTACACCCAAGCCAGGGCTTTACATAAGCTGTTGCAATAAATAAGCAAACATCTTGCGGTGATAGCTTGTCTTTAGCACATATTTTAAACTGGGATTGCAGCAAACATATCTTTAAAGCGTAAGTAGCTCTTGCCATCCATCGTGCCTGATGAGTTGCGTCAGGAGATTTGGTTTTAAATTTGTTTTCATTGTCTCCTTCCAACAAAACAATAGAAAGTTCAATCAATTCCCTATAATCGTCACGTATTGGTATGTTTAGTTCCCGGCACCGATACGGCGATGCCCCGAACCAAACGGTAGCACCTTATGGTTTTGGGATCGACTATCCCCGCGGTGGGTTCCCACCAGGTAGCGCTTTGATGGCAGCTAAACCTGGGAAACGAAATGGGCGCCACGTGATTTTTGCTGCGGAATCACGAAACCTTTTTCCAAAAAAACACCAGGAAAATCTTCCCCGAAGACAGAAAAGAAACAACAAATCCAAAAAGGAAGAAAATAAAAAAAAACTTCTTTTTTTTTTTCACGTTATAAAACCCCGTTGGGGCGCGACGATTTATTAAAAATTTTGGGTAGCGGTACACTCGTCGGTAGAGTGACCCGCTATTTGCACAGTCCCGGAGCCAAAAAAAAGAAAAGAAAAGCGTTAAATAACGGGTCGCGTGTCCCGTCTGTTATCGGGAATTCTCGCACGCGCGGCCTACCGGAGACTCGATTTTCCGCACCAAAGAACGGATTTTTTTTTTCCCCTACACAGCACTACACTATACTTAGCTTCTAAGGTCCTAGCGGTATTTTCTCCAGTCCCGACAGTCCAATACCTCGTCTGCCTTTTTCCTCCATCCTGCTCGTTTAGTCCTTTTCCACTCGTTGTTTTTTTTTTTTTTTTTTTTTTTTTGTTTTTTGGGCAATGCACAACGCGCGATTTCGATTTTTACTTTTTACTTTACAAAAAAAAAGGAAAATTGCTTTTCGCAATTTCCCACCGCACTGGCTAACTCACTGGTTTTTTTTCTTGGTTTTTTTTCTTTGTTTTTTTTTCTTTTCTTTGGATGACCCTCTCTACTTGCTGGTCGTCAAAAAAGTCACCTCCAGATCTTTTTAGTTCCACAGCTCCCACACATACCACACACACATATTCACCCGCCCACTCTCTCGCACATTCATTCAGCGCTAGTGGACCCAACGACGGGATTTCTCGCTACACAACTAGCAAGCTTTGCTAGTGTGTGCACCCGTGTCCAACTAGGCCTCTCATTCAACCAATTTTACACACTCACGCTAAACTCCTCAGTATCGGAGTTCGCTCCCACTTCCAGTAATGACTGGGAACTAAACTGAGAGAGTTTATGGAAGCTGTGGATCCTAACTATGCCTACGAACTTCCCTACTCTTAGATCCTACAAATAAATTTGCGAAAAGCAATGTTTCTTCTTTTTCTGTTACCCGGGCATTCTTCCCCCATCGGATTACACTAATAACAATTGTTTGCCAAAACTAACACGATCGTGCAGGAGATAGGAAATGCGATGGGTCGGCAGCTGGAGTGTCGGGACGAGAGGAAAAAAGTCTAAATACAATCCAGAAGGGATTGTATCTTGATCCAACCACCCGTTGGATCGCCGCCCCTCACGAAAGCTACATTTAGTGCCTGTGCAAATATCAACTTTTTTCTTTTGTTTGGTTATTTAAATTTTTTTTGTTTCGCGAATCCCTAACTACTCCGGTGGATCGGCGTTCAGATTTGGGGGGGGGGGGACTGACCAATAGCGTGTCACTCCTTACAATTATTTATTTATTTTTATTATAGTCGGGCCCTTCTGCCCTCTGGCCCTCTGACCCTCTGCCAGTTTGTACTTTTTTCCTTGTACCATTGCTAATTTTTTTTTGTGTTTGCTGGTTGTGTTGGTTAGTGTTCTTTGTGGTTTGTGGTTGATTGTTGTTGGTTCTTGTTGGTTGTTGTTGGTTGTTGTTGGTTGTTGTTGGTTGTTGTTGGTTGTTGTTGGTTGTTGTTGGTTGTTGTTGGTTGTTGTTGGTTGTTGTGGTTTGTTGTTGTGTGTTGGTTGTTTCATCGGTGGAGGCTGTCTTTTACGTGGCCGTCCGCCTACAAGCCTCTGCTGCTTCTTTGGTGCTCCATCGGTGGGGTGCTGGCTTAAAAGGGGTCGTCATCCCTTCACCCATCGAACCTAACTTTTACAGCTGGTGCGTCGTTGGGGTGTGCTCGATTAAAAGGACCGTCCGTCCCCACCCGTCGGCGACTTTCAGACGTCCTGTCTGATGCTGCCCGTTGCGAGTCTCCCGTCTGTCTATGGGCTCCGACAACGGTGCTCCCGGTACACCTCCTGTCGCACCCTGGGGCTCCTGGTTCGTCGTGAGTCTCCCTACTGTCCTTAGGGCTTCACCGACCGAACCTCCTCGCACTCCTCTTGCGGGCAAACCCGCCCTTGAACCTACGTGGGTTGTTTTCCGTTGTTGTTTTCTGGGGTCGGTGGACCACTGGCTGATGGGACCATGGCTGCCCTCCACCTCCGCCAGAGCTCGGTGTTCCCACTCAAAGAGAAGAGGGACCGAAGGGACTTAGAGGGAAAAAGAAAGCCAAACTTGTTGCGGAAAAATTTACCGCAAAAAACCCCACCCTCACCTCCTAGGAAATGGGCTTGCATTTATAAGAAGCGCAAACCATTTCCCGAGGCTAAAGGTTTCTTAGGAAAGACATTCCCATCAAGGCCAATACTGCCAGTCTACACAAAAACAAACAAAAATTCTGACCCAATCGGTCTTTTAAGCTACTCTACTCTACTGGGACTTAAGACTCTTCTGGCTCAGCGCTATAGGGCTTAAGGTACTTAGCGTTCCAGGTACCTTTGTTTTGACCATTCGCATCTACCAAACTGTATGTCCACGCTGACACACGTTTGAGGATCCTGAATGGTCCCACGAATTTTGGCGCAAGCTTGGCCAACCTCGGTGATTCTCCGAGACATACGCTCTGAGCGTTGTCTTAAGGATTTGATTTATCCTCTCCGCAGGATTAGCCTGCGGATGGTAATGGGCCGTAAACCTAATTTGTGACTCGTAAGAGTCACAGAGAGCTTTAAGCTCCCTTCCGCTAAATTGGGGACCGTTGTCGCACACGACAACCTTGGGTACGCCGAACAATAAGAACACATTTTCCTCTAGTTCCTTGCACACAGTGAGAATATAATTGTAACCCCGAGTGGACTTGGGAAGTGGGCCTACCAGATCTACACAAACCATTTCCCAACACCTTGACACATCTACCCTCTCAACCATCAGACCAGCGGGTCGCTCGTTCACAGGTTTCACCTGTTGGCAAATCGTGCAATTCTTTACGTATTTTGTTACTTCTGACCGCATCTTCGGCCAGTAGTACCTAGCTCCTACTCTCGCAAATGTTTTGCGGACGCCCATGTGACCCGCTATTATCATGGCACGCCTGTAGAATCCCTAATCTACCTAACTTTCCTACTACTTGTTTCCACTCGTTACTGTTATCTTCATAAACTACTACCTGCCTATTCTTCACAAACTTGAAGAGTTTGCCCCCCTCTACTCTCCACAAGGTTTAGGCTAACGGGTTAGCTTCTACTGCCGCAATCATTTTCCTAATCCAAGGGTCTTGATCCGCTTCTGAGATCCCAGCCAACTCCGGGACTCCTCGCGAAAGCATGTCGGGAACTACATGCTCTTTCCCCTTTCTGTGGACAATCTGAAAATCAAATTGCTGCAGCCTCACTGCCCATCGACCTAGTCTCCCTTGAGGTTCCTTAAGGTTACTCAGCCAAACTAGCGAATAATGATCAGTTACGACCGTAAGCCGAACCCCTTCGATGTATGGTCGCAACTTCTCAATCGCCCAAAGTACGGCCAAGCATTCCTTCTCTGTGGTAGAGTAGTTCCTCTCGCTTCTCTGCAGGGACCTACTGAGATAACAGATAACCTTCTCTCCATCATCAAACTCCTGAGATAATACGGCCCCTATTCCATAATTCGAGGCGTCCGTCTGAACTACGAACGGCCTATCGAAGTCTGGACATGTTAAAATGGGTGCCGTCACTAACATTGTTTCGCCTTCCTAAAACTTTCCTCACACTCGTCCGTCCATATAAATTTCCTATCTTTCTTTAACAAATCTGTTAAAGGCCTGACTAAAGCGGCGAAGTTTGGTACAAAACGTCTGTACCAAGAAATTGTCCCTACAAAACTCCTAATTTCCTTCACACTCTTGGGTGCGGGAATCCTAACCATGCTATCTACTTTCTCTGGATCTACATGTAGCCCATTCCTATCTACAACATAACCTAAATATTTCAAAGACGGCCTACAAAAGTTACATTTTTCCCGACTAACTTTTAACCCTGCCTCACACAACCGTTTAAAGACCTCCTCCAGTATTTTAAGGTGTTGGTCGAATGTATTTGTGACGATAATAATATCGTCCAGGTACACAAATACGTGTGGCTCTAGATCAGCACCTAAGATGCTGTCTATAAATCTCTGCCACGTAGCAGGCGCATTGTGTAGCCCGAAAGGCATTCTCTTAAACTGGAACAGGCCTCTATTCGGAACCGTGAAGGCTGTGAGTGGGCGCGATCTCTCCTCCATGGGGATCTGCCAGTAGGCCGACTTGATGTCTAATGACGTCAAATATTTGGCGTCCCTAAGCTTATCCAATGTCGATGAGATAAATGGCAATGGATAAGCATCCCTATCTGTAACCCTATTCACTTTCCTATAGTCGACGTAGAACCTAAAAGACCCATCTTTTTTCTTGATAAGGACTATCGGAGATGCCACGGACTGTTCGATTTCACGATAACTCCCGCCTCTAGCATCTCGTTTAGCTCCTTGTCAATATGTTTTTGCATCGCAGGCGACACAGGGTAATACCGTTGTTTAATAGGTTCTGCCGACGTCCTAATCTTGTGTTCTACCAAATGAGTACATCCCAACCCCTCGGGCATCGACTTAAAAATACCGTCGACCAAAGCTTCCAACTGCCCTGCTTCGGCGACGTCCAGCTCGGAGATCTCGCGAATTGCGGTAATCGAGGCAACCGACTGTTGGCTCGAAAAGTTCCACACTCGTGATCTTAAATCCGGGACGATTCCCGCCAGTGCCCAAAAATCTGCACCAAGGATCACGGTGTGGGGTATCGCTGGTATAACGAGACATTCTATGTACACGGACCGACCTTGTACTTCAATTGGTAGAGACACCACCCCCACGACATCTACGCTTTTTCCGTCCGCTAACGCGACGGACCTAACCATATTTTTCCCTAATCTAAGCCCTAAATCCTTCAACACACTCCATCCCTCACCCCCTAATATAGTGCGAGAAGCGCCACTATCTAAAAGACCTAACATCCCTATACCATAAATGCTAATTCCTACATATGGACGCCTATCTCTGCCGTTTGCCTCCAAGCTAAACCCTACCTGAACTATTGACCTCCCCGACTGGTTTCCAGCAGGCGACCTATCCCCTACTTGCGCCGGCGCTCCCGTCCTGCTGGCCCGGAAGTCCGTTGCGCGTTTCCCGACGCACCGCTGCAACGTCGACATTGGCGCCGTGTCACTCCTGGCGCTCCACACCCGTAGCAGCGCCTAGGAGCTGAACACGCGCTTGAAAAGTGGCCTTCGCCCTTACAATTGAAGCACCGGATGGGTGCACGCGGTGGTATGTCCTCTCTGACAACCGAAACTCTGGGCTCCTCCCAGTTAACGAAAGCCAAATCTGGCTCCAACAACCGACGCGACCTCGGATTGGGTGGCGGAGCAAACGTTTCCACGTTAGCCCGCACCGTCTCCAACCTGCGACCCAATTTGACCAGATCTGCAACCGTCTTGGGGTCTGCTAACCCAAGTTGTTGCTGGTAAAAGGGGGCCAGGTTCCTCTGCACGATGGCAAGCTTCCGTCGCTCCGTTAGCGGCTCCGAAAGCCTGCCGAACATGTTCTGCACGACCGTGACGTATACTCCGATGGATTCATTACTTCCCTGGGTACGATGCCTGATTTCCTCCAGTAGAAGGTCATCATAGTTGGGGGGAAGAAACTCCAGTTTCAGTTCCGCCACCAACTCTTGTCAAGAACAGACCGACAACCTAATCGCCCTATACCAAATGAGCGCCTTCCCTGAAAAGAGTTCAACTGCTGCCCTAAACAAGTGAGCTTCAGTCACCCCGCGCGCTTGACTGAGCTCTTCCACCCGCTCCAAAAACGAATTGACCGACGCACCACAACGTTCCCCCGTGAACTTTACATCCCACTTGGCTAGGTTTTCCCCCCTCGCATACGGCAAGCGCTCGCTGTGGTCACCAGTGGTTGCGTAGAAACCGGTTTCTTCCGCAACGGCAGGCGTCACTGGTGATCTCACAGCGCGGACTGGTGTTCTGTCCACTGCTTGATGCTGCTGCGTTGCGTTCACCCAACGTTGGCTGTGATGGTCGGTTCTTGACGAGCCTCGAGCACGATGGCTCTTCCTCGTCCTCGTAGCCTACCTCGCCCTCATCGTCCGCCTCCTCTTCCGTACCTCCGGCTAACTCTCCGGCTAGTACGATCAGCTGGTGTTTTAGATTACACTTCTCCTCGGTTTGCTCCGGGGAAGTGTCTCTCGCCCTATCCAATCTACTAAGAGCCCATTCGATTTTTGTAAGAATCTTCAAGTATTCCTTCGACTTAGGATTACTTGGAGGTTCTTCCAAGAGCTTTTCAATCTGTTCTATTTTCGCACGTACCGCATCTCGGTCCTCTACAAACGTGAATTTGTAGGCCGAGTCCAAATTCAAAGACCCTCTGCGTTCGAGCATACGAGCGGATCTCAACGACTTCCTCATGGCGTCCAAAGTGCCAACGGGAAGACCGCGAGCCTCCATCTCGTACGCCATCTCGTCCACAGCGAGCCTATTTATCTCCATTTCCAAAAAAAAACTATAAACAAAAATGAAGGCAAGAAAAAAAAATGATGTCGCGGAAAACCAACTTTCCAAGCAGAGACAACGAAAAACGCAGAAACGCCTAAAGAAAACAAAACAGAAGTAAAAAAAAACGATGAAACCGATGAAACCTTAAAAAGGAACCGCTAAAAATGAAAATGCCCAGTAAATAGAAGAAACGCAAAAGCAAGTGGTCACCCTGGATTTGAAAATGACTAACGCGAAAAGTGTCTCTGGTCCCCTGAAATTCAATTACCCCGAACGCACGAGAAAAAAAGAAAGAAATAAAAGACCCACAAGAAAATTCAAAAATTAAATGTAAATATATAAATGTATGTATATGTGTATTGTATGTAAGTATGTACTATAGTGTACGGCTGCATTTATTTGGAAATCAAAACAAGATCAAGATAATGGTTCGAATAAGATATGTATATATGTAGTATATGGAAATGTATGTATGTATATATGTAAGAATGAATATATTTGTTTTGTATATATATGTATATACCTGTATGCTTCGAGGTATAGATATATATTTATGTATATATGTAAATGTTCGCGTGGATATTTAGCGATATATTTTTATTTATATTCCACTAGGAAGTGGATACAAAAAAAAAGGAAAACAAAATTCGCACTCAAGGAAGGAAAAAAAAAATTAAAAACAAAGACACCTACTTGGAGACCTGGTACTTGCCCAGGTTTAAGAATCCTCTGTCTGCTTCTACTCTTTGCCTCCACAGGTACTTTTCCTTATTTGATTTCGAATACTTGCTCTCCCTGTTGTCACTTGTTGCACTCCTGCACTTGTTGCAATCCTAAAAAAAAACCACAAGAGTATCAAAAATTCTTTCGCAAGGAAAACAAACACACAACTACTTCCCTAACTCCGCGAAAAAAGAACAAAATTTGGCCGAAGGAAAGAAAACAGAATCCCGAATCAATAAAGAAACGATTTAAAAAAAAAAAAAAAAGCCGGCAAATGAAGTTAAAAAGCCCCACGTCGGGCGACAATTTGGTATGTTTAGTTCCCGGCACCGATACGGCGATGCCCCGAACCAAACGGTAGCACCTTATGGTTTTGGGATCGACTATCCCCGCGGTGGGTTCCCACCAGGTAGCGCTTTGATGGCAGCTAAACCTGGGAAACGAAATGGGCGCCACGTGATTTTTGCTGCGGAACCACGAAACCTTTTTCCAAAAAAACACCAGGAAAATCTTCCCCGAAGACAGAAAAGAAACAACAAATCCAAAAAGGAAGAAAATAAAAAAAAACTTCTTTTTTTTTTCACGTTATAAAACCCCGTTGGGGCGCGACGATTTATTAAAAATTTTGGGTAGCGGTACACTCGTCGGTAGAGTGACCCGCTATTTGCACAGTCCCGGAGCCAAAAAAAAGAAAAGAAAAGCGTTAAATAACGGGTCGCGTGTCCCGTCTGTTATCGGGAATTCTCGCACGCGCGGCCTACCGGAGTCTCGATTTTCCGCACCAAAGAACGGATTTTTTTTTTTCCACTACACTGCACTACACTATACTTAGCTTCTAAGGTCCTAGCGGTATTTTCTCCAGTCCCGACAGTCCAATGCCTCGTCTGCCTTTTTCCTCCATCCTGCTCGTTTAGTCCTTTTCCACTCGTTGTTTTTTTTTTTTTTTTTTTTTTTTTTGTTTTTTGGGCAATGCACAACGCGCGATTTCGATTTTTACTTTTTACTTTACAAAAAAAAAGGAAAATTGCTTTTCGCAATTTCCCACCGCACTGGCTAACTCACTGGTTTTTTTTCTTGGTTTTTTTTTCTTTGTTTTTTTTTTTTTCTTTTTTTTTTTCTTTTCTTTGGATGACCCTCTCTACTTGCTGGTCGTCAAAAAAGTCACCTCCAGATCTTTTTAGTTCCACAGCTCCCACACATACCACACACACATATTCACCCACCCGCCGTGATTTCTCGCTACACAACTTGCAAGCTTTGCTAGTGTGTGCACCCGTATCCAACTAGGCCTCTCATTCAACCAATTTTACAGACTCACGCTAAACTCCTCCAGTAATGACTGGGAACTCCACTGAGAGAGTTTATGGAAGCTGTGGATCCTAACTATGCCTATCAACTTCCCTACTCTTAGATCCTACAAATAAATTTGCGAAAAGCAATGTTTCTTCTTTTTCTGTTACCCGGGCATTCTTCCCCCATCGGATTACACTAATAACAATTGTTTGCCAAAACTAACACGATCGTGCAGGAGATAGGAAATGCGATGGGTCGGCAGCTGGAGTGTCGGGACGAGAGGAAAAATGTCTAAATACAATCACGAAAGCTACGTTTAGTGCCTGTGCAAATTTCAACTTTTTTCTTTTGTTTGCTTATTTAAATTTTTTTTGTTTCGCGAATCCCTAACTACTCCGGTGGATCGGCGTTCAGATTTGGGGGGGGGGGGGACTGACCAATAGCGTGTCACTCCTTACAATTATTTATTTATTTTTATTATAGTCGGGCCCTTCTGCCCTCTGGCCCTCTGGCCCTCTGGCCCTCTGCCAGTTTGTACTTTTTTCCTTGTACCATTGCTAATTTTTTTTTGTGTTTGCTGGTTGTTGTTGGTTAGTGTTCTTTGTGGTTTGTGGTTGATTGTTGTTGGTTGTTGTTGGTTGTTGTTGGTTGTTGTTGGTTGTTGTTGGTTGTTGTTGGTTGTTGTTGGTTGTTGTGGTTTGTTGTTGTGTGTTGGTTGTTTCATCGGTGGAGGCTGTCTTTTACGTGGCCGTCCGCCTACAAGCCTCTGCTGCTCCTTTGGTGCTCCATCGGTGGGGTGCTGGCTTAAAAGGGGTCGTCATCCCTTCACCCATCGAACCTAACTTTTACAGCTGGTGCGTCGTTGGGGTGTGCTCGATTAAAAGGACCGTCCGTCCCCACCCGTCGGCGACTTTCTGACGTCCTGTCTGATGCTGCCCGTTGCGAGTCTCCCGTCTGTCTATGGGCTCCGACAACGGTGCTCCCGGTGGACCTCCTGTCGCACCCTGGGGCTCCTGGTTCGTCGTGAGTCTCCCTACTGTCCTTAGGGCTTCACCGACCGAACCTCCTCGCACTCCTCTTGCGGGCAAACCCGCCCTTGAACCTACGTGGGTTGTTTTCCGTTGTTGTTTTCTGGGGTCGGTGGACCACTGGCTGATGGGACCATGGCTGCCCTCCACCTCCGCCAGAGCTCGGTGTTCCCACTCAAAGAGAAGAGGGACCGAAGGGACTTAGAGGGAAAAAGAGAGCCAAACTTGTTGCGGAAAAATTTACCGCAACGGTATTCCATAATTCTTTTTTATAATAGTTAATTAATTCGTTAATGATCGTTTCTTTCCGAAATCAGACCATGTTTCGATAGCATTTGGATCAGCGTTCTTCCAGTTGTCTCTGATTTTTTTTTAAATAACGGGACATTCGGACTGCTGGCAACTTGGCGAATCTTTGATTCAAATACACATCTCGAAACCAGTTGTGTATTTGAATCAAACCAGTTCGTATATGTATATGATAACGGCAAACAAAAAGTAACAATTCTCTTTCTATTTTTTGCTCACTCAGTCAGAAAAATCTGCGTGTGAAGGCATAACACTGACATGTAGATTTGGCTGTGGTAGGGTTTCCAAACACAAAAAACAACCGTTAAAATTCACAACCTCACCATTCCGAGTGAAGAAAATCTCTCCGTCCTATTCGGACTCCCACCCCTGGAGAGTCAATATCGAAACCAAACACACCTGAGTTTCAAGCCACTACATCACAAACTTTCCTTTCTCCTCCTTCTACCTTTCCGCCCGCGCCATGGCAACAGTGTAAGGGTATTCATAACCCCTTTGGCGCGCGTAAATTATAAAAAAAAAAAAAAAACGCTAACACGGCCATACGTTCACTAAACAGCAACATGGTGCTGAATAGTTTCTGTAACGGATTAATGTCACAGTTAAAACTCATCGTCAAAAGTGAGATATGCAAAAAACTTGACGAAGCAGTTGACATCGCGACGGAAGAGCAAAAACTTTTTGCATCCACGTATCAGTATTCAACCAAATTCAACAGGTAATGCCAAAACTGCAGAACAGAAATACATACCACCTGTAAATATCTTAAAATTCTAGCTCGAATTCATGTAGGATCTGGATCTCGATTCTACTGATAGCAATAAAACACACCGCTTAGATATTAAGAATTCTGTTTTATTATTAAAATACGATTAAAATTAATGCTTTGTACTAAGACAACCACGTAAGCGAATAACCCGCCGGCTCTGCTGAGTTGAGTTTGCAGACTGGTTAAGGAATTTACTTTCGTTCTTGTCTGTTCTCGTCATTGTGCATGTGTGGGTATGTATAAGTCGGTTGCATCGCCGCTCTCTGTCATAGTCGTTCGTTCATTCTTTGTCTGCTTCTTTTCCCACAATCGGCTATCCTGATGGATCATTCGCCCCGAATAAAGGATTGCAGGGCTTCATGTTTTCAGCGACTGTCGTTGTTCTATTCGGGCCCTCGTGTTCGCCAACTTTTGCTACGTTCTCTTGTTACCACTTCCTTCCTTATGGTATCTCGTCCTGCGTGTAGGTCCTGAACTTTTGCTTCACTTAACTACTCACGTATTTATGGGTATTCGGACGTTCGCATTTCCAATCCAGTCAATATTTGGAACGGACTGAACTTTGATTCCTTGAAGGTGAATTGTTCAACGTTCGCTGTACCCGGTCCACATGCTTGTAACAATTCGCCGGGATTCCTATGCAGGCCTTTGTCAGCATCAGCAAAATGATTCTATGAATCCTCTCTACCTGTTTATTTCCTCGCGGTATATCTGTCGCGATTATAAGGTGTTGGATGTTTTCGTATCTGCAATAGGTCTCAAACGCAATTGAGGTGAACGCCGCCCCCCTGTCTGTGATGTCTCTCTCTGTGGATTACCAAACACACTTGACTGCCTTTCCAAGCGATCCACGACTTCGGCAGCTCCCGTACTCTTCGTGGAATGAAGCTACACGAATTTACTAACTACTTCGGTTACATTCCTGGTCACATCTGGAATAAAAAATGTCTTCTCTAGCATATCCCGCGTTTTCTTTACCGAGAAGTGTCAGTTCTTTCACCATCGCGGTTGGTATTACTACGAGTTCCTTAACGAGATCCTTGTATAATACTGCCCCCTTCATGAAGAAATCTTCATATTCTTCCCTTTCCAGGATCTTTCGAACTGCTCTGGCCCAAGGCCCCATGGCCCATCTGGCTACTCTTAGCGGAACATCCTTTTTCTTCATTGTCTACGCGAAAGCATTGCAATCGGCAATAATTTTGAAATCAACCCCTAGTACATACACTCGCCACTTCTTCAATGCCTCAATAATTGCAAACACCTCGAGCTCATACGAATGGAACTGTTCTTCTGACTCCCTGGTCTTCCGGCTCATGAATTGTACTGGGTGTAACATCTGATCTTCCTTGTCTTTCTGGAGCAAAACCGCACCGTACCCAAACTTACATGCGTCTGTGTGGATTTCCGTCTCAGTCTGTGGGTTGAACAATTTTAGTATCGGCGCTTTGACTAACTGAGCTGACTTCAGTTGCTCAAAGGCAACAAGTTGCTCGACTCCCAATTCAAACTTGGCATTCTTCCGTAGCAGATCTGACAGTGGTTTAGCGATTCTTGCATATCCTTCGACAAATCTCCTGAAATATGATGTTAGTCCCAAGAAACGTTGAAGTGCCTTTTGGTCCTTCGGAACCGGGTACACAGATACGGTCCTTGTTTTCTCTGTGGAAGGTTTGATAGTGCTCCTCTCGATTATATATCTCAGGAAGAGGAAGACTCTTCAAAAATTATCATTTTTTCCAATTTAACCGTAGCCCAAACTTTTCTGCTACTTCCAACACCAGCTTCAATTTCTCTATGCCCTCCTCCTCATCGTCCGATGGTATGACGAGATCCTCCATGTACGCTTGCGCGACTAGCTTTTGGACTAGCGTCCTATAGATTGCCTGAATATACCTGACAAACACCGCTGGCTGTTGGATATCCCAAAGGGAACAAACAGGAACTCAAATTGTTCGCCTTGGGTGACAAAGGCTGTATATTTTCTCGACTCGGGATCCATCGCAACATGGGAGAAGCTGTTCTTTAAGTCTAACGTGGTGAACACCTTTGCACCTTGAAGACGTTCAAGTACCTAGTCTATCTATGCCATTGGAAAGTTATCCCTGTTTACTTTCTCGTTCAATTTGCGGCAGTCGCAACACAATCTCTTTGATCTATCCTTCTTCGTTACAAGCACGATGGGTGCCGCATACACGGATTTACTTGACTGTATTGTCCTTTCCTCCAGCCATGCCTTTACTTGAGTTTGCACAAAAGCCTGGTCGGCGTAAGCCATTCTTCTTAGTCTCTGGAACACAGGTATGTCGTCCTTTAAGACCAGTTTCATTGCGACCAGTGATGCGCATCAGTACCTTTCGTTTGTCGACGTCCAGGTGACGTCGGGCAAACATGCCCTCTTCCGGAGCTGAACAGATTTGAAGACACGTCGCCGCCAACTCGAACACTTCAGATCCCAGATCCTTTGGTTCCTTTTCGTCCAATCTTTGGTTCAGGTTCCCGTTTAAGACCATGGCATCATTCCGCATCACGTTAGATCCCAATCCACCTTCCTTTTCATTACAACACAGAACCTCAGACTCTACTTCCGATTCGAGAGAACTCTCTTTAAGTTTCAGTTCTACACTTTGGTCGACTATCGACAAGTTAACCAGCTCCAGGATATCGTTGCCAATTACCGCCGAGTAATCCATATCCCTCTCTTTTACCACGTGGAAGTTTACTGGCAGGATAATGTCTTCAACTTCCGCATCCAACCGAATGTTGCAAAATGTTGTGACCCTGTTTTGGCCAATCCCCAAAAGGTTTCTTTTTTCTTTCCCAAGCTCAACGGAATCTCTCAAAACCAAACAGTCGTTACGCAGCAAACACAAATCGCTTCCGGCATCAACAAGTGCATTTATAGTAACACCCTTAACCGTAATGTCTTTAAAAATTCTGTTAGACCCAATCGCTAAATTCGTTCTTGCTTCCGGCCACGAATCTCGATTACCCTATGATGCAGGTTGTTGATTATCGACACGCCGTTGAACTGGTAATGACTCAGCTCTACAATCGCGTGCCCTGTCCCTTGTTGATTGCAGCTGAAACATTTAATTGTAGCACGACAATCTCTGGCAAAATGAGTTGTCTCTCCACACCGATGGCACGAGTGGCCTTTCCTTTCGCTCTTAATTTGCTCCCGAACTGGAGCGCTACTGCTTGGAGTATAACGTAAATTTCCCTTCGAGCTAGAAGACTGCGAGGCGGATCCCTTTGACCGTTCATATACGCGGATTTGAAATTTAAGCTCCTCTATATTCGTAGCTTGGTATAAGCCGGCCTTGTTCTGTCTAGCATCTGGAATACCCTCAACAAAGTATTCGATTGCACTCTTGTCGTCAAGTTCCATGAGACTCCCAAGCTCTAAGATACCGTACAAGTACTCCAAAAGCGACTCGAATGCTTTCTTTTGCTTCGTTCTAAGCCTTCAATGAACTTCTGCAGATTAAAGTTTTGTCCCAAATTCCTTAATGAGAACTTGTTTTAATATTTTTGATACGCCTCTGAGCAATTGCTTAGCCTGTTCTGTAGCGTTCGTTTTATTCCTGTTATGTCCAAGTCCAACTCTGTTAATTTTCGTCTGAATCCGTAGACTGTCATTGCCAAAATTTCGTTTCTGTCCATCATTTTATTATTTATTCTCAACAATACCAGCAAAGGAAAAAATGTAGTTCGGTTATTCGCTTACATTTATTATAAATGGGGATAAAATCAATTATATAAAACACTTTTCTTCAGATCTGCACAGCGACACACCAACACCACTGTACCATTCGTTCAATCGATGGTTCACTCGTTGGAGCAAGCAACCACGGTGGTCTTCGTGTGGGTGAATTACACTCTCTTAAAACTGCACTCTCTTAACCACACCGAACTAGCACCGCTGTAGATTGAAGCCCTTTATACAGCAACAGCATACACAAGTTTCTTTGTTCGGGTTATTATTATATTTTTTTTTTATATTTCACTGTTTGTGCACGAGCACAAAATAACCGTCGCAAATTACTGTTTTGCGCTTTCCTTTGTCTCTAGATAACTGTGTTATATTTTCCCGTGTTTGAAGAAATTTCCCCACAACGACTTTTTTTTACTGATTATTATTTAGGTTTTAATTGGGAACGAATTAACCCAGATGACCTTAATGGTTCGATCCATTTTTGATTGAATTAGTTTCAACTTCCGACGCGGTTCAAATCCCGGTTGAGCCCCCAATTGTAGGATCTGGCTCTCGATTCTACTGGTAGCAATAAAACACACCGCTTAGATATTAAGGTTTAGGTTTATTATTAAATTACGATTAAAATGCTTTGTACTATGACAACCACGTAAGCGAATAACCCGCCGACTTTGCTGAGTTGAGTTTGCAGACTGGTTAAGGAATTTACTTACGTTCTTGTCTATTCTTGTCATTGTGCATGTGCGTGTATGTGTAAGTCGGTTGCATCGCCGCTCTCTGTCGTAGTCGTTCGTTCGTTCTTTGTCTGCTTCTTTTCCCACATTCATTAAAACGGGACAAAGTATTTAAAATTTTTATTTTTTGTTTATTATTATTTCAATTTCTTAAACGCTAGTTGGTACAAATTATTACAAATATAATTCACAATACAGATACTTGTATAAAATACAATAGAATAAAATAATTTTACTACGGTTTTTTAAGAAACTGAATAGTGATCATTCTGTAGCACATAAGTGACTAGAGGCGAATGATCCTTCAATTCAATATAATTTTTTAGATTTCATGTGGGGTATCTTATTAAATAAAACAAGAATAATAACGAAAAAGAGGTAATATTACTTTATAAACATTTTAGATATACCACATAGTTAACAAATTTTTTACTTCGCTAAAAAATAAAGTGGGTTCTACTATAAATCTAACTTCTATTGGTAATTTATTAAAAATCCTTGGTGCTGTCACAGTGTAAAATTTCAAGCAATGAGTTTTATTGGAAATTGGAATGTTAACGATTGCCATATGATTTACTCTTAGTCTGTATATATTCTTCTTCTAAATCGAGATAAAACTTCTCACAGCTCTGAATCTAATTCAATAAATCCAGACAAAATATCTCAAAACAATAAATCAAATTCTTTACAACTAGATGCATACAAAATCGAGAAATTATTTCTCAAAACAAAAATTGAAACGATAGAGCTCAAAATCCCGAATCTAAACTACTACATCGGAAGAATGTATGATCAAAAACTAATCCAATTTTTTGCCATAGTAGGTCAAATCTGATTTCTCAAATAAAATTCAAAACTGAATGAGGACTAAAAATATCGCTCTAAATCAAAACCACCGCCAAAATCGAAGTCACGGTCAAATCCAAACTTACATCAATTTCTAACTACAGGTCTACCTGTTCCTACCTTTAAACAGAGGTCTACCTTTAAGGGCGAAACCAAAATTAAGTTCCGAGTATCAAATACTAAGGCCAGTACAATTCTCCTTGATTGGGACTCAAGTTTAGGCCTGATAAAACTCAAAACGTTGGACTCCAATGCCGAGTTAAAATATATCGAATTAACTGGTATAGGCAACACATATGGTATACGTCGACTCTAAGTACAATATAACTCAGAGTAGAAATGACAACAGGGTAGCAATTCAATGGCCGTGGCACAATTGGTAGTACATTGGCTTCCAAATCAGACGGTTCGGGGTTCATTTATTCTTAGTTGAGGCGATAAATTATATATCTTCTACGTCAGTAATTACACATTCCATAAAGACGACTGAAAACACTGTCCCTACGAATATATGACCATACCGCAGAAATACGCAAATAAAAGATAAAAGTCCAAGTGGATAAAATGCTCCAAGAGGCTATGATTAGACCAAGCAGTAGTCCATGGAATGCGCCACCCCTACTAGTTCCCAAAAAGTGAGATCAAAAACGGAGAGTACCGAAAATTTTATGAGGCTACTATTATTCGTATGTGAGGAAAACTTTATTAATCACTACTACAATAAGAACAGTAGCATAATAGAACTCATTGCGGGCAACAAAGCAACACAAATCTGTGAGTACAGAATATTTAAACTAAATCAGGATTTATAGTCCAATTTGAGGAACAAAAACTCATGGCTATATGTTATGCCAAAGCCAACAACCGTAAGAATTTTGTGTTAAGACGCACCACAGACAACTAATCTTTCTGACAGAGTTTGCAAGGTAGTGACGAACGAGGCTTTAAGCGTCAATTGAGGTCTAGAAAAGTTCCCAATTCTCTACTACTTCCCATACATGATAATTCATAGTTCATATTTCAGTTTCACTCTAAATAACATACGGATAAATGGAATTTTTTCTTAAAGAACTGAAAAAAGCAAACAGTTATTATACAAAACGAAAAGAGACGATCACATTTATATTGTAAAAAGTGAAATAGCTTAAATGTCATATCGATAAAAAATTACTTAAAAAAAAAAACTTGTGTGGGGTAAAGTAATTAAAAAAAAAAAAAAAAAAAAAACCTTAACGCGCTTATCTCTCGGTAAGTCAAGAAGTAATTTTGAGGTAGAAAAAGAACTAGAAATCTATTCACCAAAAAATCTGAAGCGCTGTTTAGGTTAAATAAAAATTCTAAACTTACAACATCTAAATCGAGGAGGCAGTTTTTGAGAGCTTTCAAAAAGATATCAACTTGGCACATTAATTGAACTCAAATATAATGGAAGTGGGGTAAAGGATCGGCAAGAAAGTACAGTAAATTAATTATGATATGAGTCCGGAAAAAAGATATGTATGTTAGCGAAGAATAATGCATTGCTTCGCAAGATGTTGTTGCCAAAAACTCTGAAATTTAAACGAAGAAGCGATAAGCTGGGTAAAAACACATTTGTTTTTACAAATTTTTCTTACAACGTACTCCTGTATGGTTAAGAGTGGCTTAATTTTATTTGATTAAGCACCACCTCTGCAAATTATACTATATTTTAGGATGTAATGGAAAATAATAAATAATTGTAAGAAGCTGAGTTGTACATACTATACTCAAGTAGTAGAAATGTATGAGAAATAGTAGTTTTTGAGAGCACCCCTTTGAGTCAATGATAAGTCCAAGATATTAGAACTCATCAACTTTCTCAATTTTAAAAGATTGATACTACAACTTAGATTGTTATTACGGAATCAGAAAATTCACTGGACACTCAAGAGCAAAAGAAAGCGTCCACTTCAAAACCGTTATATAATGACAAGTTAAAAAAATTATTGTTTTCGTTTTAGAACTAATGACCAAATTATGTTCTGCTAACCATACTAACCATACTTTAAGAAAATCTAAGTAGCAATTTATATCCGGTTAGGGCTATGAGCTCCAACCGATGCACCTACGAAAGCAATATGCATTCCTTTGAACCTAATTTGAAACAATGAATTAATATTGGAAATAGTATTGTGCCTAAAATGGAGCCTGGGTGTACCCCAGATTGGTTTTGAAATTGTATACACCGGCGGGAGTGCACAATCGTATATGTATATTGTATATGCATTATATAGTATGTATTGTTGTTTGTTATACTGATATACTTTGTGTGTTTTGTTTTTGTTCTCGCAAAAACCGTGAACAAGTGCAAAAAAAAGAAAAGAAAAAAGAAATGGAAAAATGCAAAATAGTAAAAAAAAAATTTCATTGAATTTATTTTCCCAAAAAATTTGTACCACAATTTGTGCTGTTATTTAGTACGGTAACTGTTCTCCGCGTACGTGTTTCTTGGTTGTGCGGTCATGTGAAATTTTGGCGAATAGTTTGTGATTTTTATTATGACCAAATTAGCTATTAAAGTGTGTGTGGTGTTTACGTTTTTAAGTATAGACCATTAATCCGTCTTCGTTTGTTGTTGTTCCAATTCGCTTCAAATAAACAATTTATCTGCAGTAAGTTTTTACTTTTTTTTAATCACATATATATTTTTCTTATTTTTATGATAAATATAATTTATATTAAGATTATATTGTAAATTAGTTTAAGATTCATATGTTACTATTTGTTATTATATTATATATATTGTTGACTTGAAAATGTTTTAAAAATGAATACTTGTTGTTAGGTTAAAGTCTTGTGTTGCGCTTTGAGTGGATAACGTTGATAGTGTGACTGAACAGGGATGAGAGATTATGTGAAATTGAGTGGACTGTATGTGTGTTGAGCCGTGTAGGGAAATCTAGGATAAAATAATATGGAATTATTTGTATTCTAATTTTCATGCGCATTTATTTAAAGTGTGTCTTATAAAATTTGTGTTTTGACGTTTACATTTTTTGTTTTCCCGAATGACATTTTAAGTTCTGCGGTTTTACAATAGTTCTTAACGTAACCACTCGGGGAAGTCCGTCTTTCCCTGGATGTGTGCCGATAATCCGTTCGAGTCGCCATTAAAATGGCGGTAGTCTCTCATTCTTGATGGGAACTAAGTCTCCGCGTCTTGGTTCCGGCTCCCGTTTCGTCCACTTCGGGTGCTGTTGCATCCGGGACAGATATTCCCCGCTCCACTTACGCCAGAAGTAGCTGGTCATTGATTGTATTCGCTTCCATCGCTCAAAGTATCTTACCTTCTCCACGGCAGTATCTCCTTAAGGAATTGCGTTAACGTTTCTGACCCGATAACTCTTCTCAAGCGGTGTTTCATCAATTTCACCCCTGTCTCCAATAGTCATCCGATGTTGGGAGATGCTGCGGGAATGAAACTCCATCTCGCGTGTTGTTGGGTTAATGGCTCTTCGACAGTCTTCCGATCGACCTTCGCCTTTTGCAGCATTCTCTACTTAAGCACATACAAAGTTAGTGCCACGATCACTGTATAGTTTCGTGCACCTACCCCGCGAGCGATGTATCCTTGGGTTGTATGGTCAAATAAAAATTGCAAAATAATCCTTCAATACTTCTGCTCCCCGGCGTTTCCAGGTTTTGATGTCAGAAGATTCTGCAAAATGAACACCATATCTACAAAATGGCCTTGGCATGCAAACTCTTGCCTCTGGTAAGTTCCCTATCAATTATTGTCATGCAATGCTTTGTAACGGAAACAAATCAGACACTTGTGTACCATCTTCTTCGCCTTTTTCCTTAACGGGAAAATCAAAACGGCTGTGTGAATGTACGCCATCATCTGAGAAATAACATGGATCGTGTTTTTGAGTGCATCTTTTATGATAAGGTGCCAAAATAGATGGATGTCTTTGTCTCCCTCCAACACGTAGAATGTCGTCAGGTACGTTTAGGATATACTTTTTTTGCTATACTCAGGAAACATTTGTTTCTGTGAATTTGCATTAGAATTTCATAGATTCATCGATTATTACCTTTAATGGACGTCTGTCTCTGTCGCAGTGTGCGAGAATGCGACGAAGCTTTCATAGCGAGGATTGTCTTAACATCAGTTTGCTGACTTCATCGCTTTTGTTCTTTTGTTAAGTAACATGGAAAACGATGGTGGTTCCCTCCTTTCTCTCTAGATCACGGTTGACCTTCGTCATCTGAATTGGAATTTCAACGTTCAATTTTTTTCGAAAGAAGATTGGCCCTTCCACCATAGTTTATTCTGTTTAATTGTCAGATCCAGTGCTTCCTTCGTATAATCGAGCAATGTGGCTAGGATAACCCCACTAAGCTTGGGCCTTGATAGACAAACGGTCTTGAGTGGTGCTACTTTCGTTTAGGCTTACATCAAGTGGTGGTGGACAGTCGCCCCAGCGGCCTTCTCTGAAACATCCATCACAAAACGCTTGTAGTTGTAGCTTTATTGTGCCTCGTTTAACATATATCCACAGTGGGATCTACTTGTCCTGTGTCTGAGGAAGTTCTTCATCGCTCTTCTGGCTTTTGTGGTATTGGCTCATCCTTGACCCCATAATTCGTATAGTATGATTTTTGCCTTGGTCAGACATGGAGCAATCCAACCCAATGGGTCAAAAACTTTTGCGATTAATGATAGCATGCTTCTTTTTGTCACGACTTCATCAACTGAAGATGAAGAAGAAAATAATCTTCTTTTAGCAACCAGAGAATTCCCAATGCTTTTATTCCATCAACCGCTTCTTTTGGTAATGAAACTCCCACTTCCCGTTGATCCACAGGATGACAAAGAATATATTTCGAATTGCTCATCCATTAGATGGAACCTAGCATTAGAACATTAGATGGAACTAAGCACACTCCTAGCTTCTTTTCTCTTCAGTAAAGCATCTTCGATTAAGTCGGCTCCTAATATGTACGTACGGCTTTGACATCTAGAGGAAAATGCGGACCCGCATTTGCCGTCGCCTGATGTAACGTGCGAGCGCTGGATGTACCAAACGTTTCTGTCCCAAATATTAAAATCCTAAATTTCTACGTAGGATGATTATGCCAATATATCAGCTGGTAATTTCAAAAGTCGATTGGAACTCGATACATTCGATATGTATCGCCAAATTCGAGTTGTATAATTTTTTACAATCGTCACTTTAATATTAGTTTGAAAATATCGGTTTTACTTTTAGGTCCCATCATTAAATGTGAATTCAATCAGGATCATTTCGTTGCATCTTGCTGCAGCGTTTTTTTTTTTATTTATAAATTACGCGCGCTCAAGGGATTTAAGTACCCTTAAATTGTTTGCTCACAGCGCGGGCGAGGGAAAATCAAGGAGGATAGAATGCGATGTACCGGGGAACGTGGGTTTTAAATGTCTGAAGATTATAAAGACTAGGAAATAAAGAGCTAGGCAGGACATTCCATAAGCGAGTTGTACGGCTTAGGAAAGAATCACGATATTTTACAGTATGTCCGAAAGAGCATTCATAGCGAGGCGGGTGTTACGGTTAAAAGTTTGAATGGGCGGAATGCTACTGGCCATTTCTATGGAGCACTGTTGGTGGAAATAGCGATAAAACAGAGTGAGGCACGAGACATTACGTCGGTGTTCGAGTGTGTCCATTGTTTGAGTGATATTAGTATCACCTATGAGTTTTATCGCACGGTTTTGAATCCTACACATATACACACATACTGAGAATGGAAAATTTATCGGTTTCGACGATGCAAGTGCCATTCATGCATGGATAACGGCTGGGTGTTGAAATTTCGCTTTAACGACAGCAGACAGCATTGTGTTTCGGAAGCATTAAATTCTACTCTGTTAGTGATTCCCCAATTAGTTGTGCAGTTAATATCAGAATTTAATGAGCTTAACATACTCTAGCGTTCCCGTTCTATAGCCGAAGAGCAGGGACGTGTGTCCGGGAACGAATATGAAAAGCAGAGAGTACTGTCGTCAGCAAAGGAATATATTGGATTATAAGTAGCAGGCAAGAGATCGTTGATGAAAACTGAAAAGAGTGTCGGAGACAGAACGGAGCCCTGGGGCGCACCAGCATTTACTTTGTGAATATCAGATTTGAAACCATCCAAGACAACTTGAATTGAACGTTCCGAAAGGTAATTTCTAATCCATTGAAGAAGAGAGTCATCGATCCCAAAAGCACGCATTTTCGACAAAAGAACCTGATGCCAAACCCTGTCAATTGTCTTAGAAATATCAAGTGCAAGTATCTTGCTTTCACCAGATTGATGTACGCTTGGTTCCACTTTTCGGTGAGACATGCTATCAGATCACCAGTAGACTTGTTGCTACGAAAACCGTACTACCGGTCATTAAGAAGTTTCCATGGTGCGAGATATTTCATGAGCTGATGGTTTATCAGCGTTTCCATAACCTTAGAAACAAGGGACGTAAGTGCAATGAGTCTGTAGGAGGAGAGAGAAGAATATTCGCGTTTTTAGGGACGGGCTGGACAAATACTGTTTTCCATCTGGTTGGAAAGAGTCCTAAAGTATAGGGTTAATGAAAAAGCCTACGCAATGGTTTTCCAGCGAGGAAGAATACCTCTTTAGAAGGGGGGAGGGGGGGGGGAGAATATACCATCTGGACCAGCGGATTTGTGAATATTAAGACCTTTAAGAACTCTTGCTACTACACGAGTGCAATTTCTCTAACCCTGACAGCCTCTTTACAGTTCCGCATCACAGATCTCAACACACCGTCCTTCGAATGTTGTCTGTCCAGAGTATCGAAGCCACACAGAATTGTGTATATTGAAATCGCCCGTAATAACGGTATCAGTATGAGGATACAGGGATACAATTCTTTGAATGGATGTCTGACTCCATCGAATTCGTCGAAAGTCGAATTGCTGTTCCAGTTTGGGGCTTCTGTAAATAAAGCAGTAGCGGATAATTTACTTACTCAGATGGAATTTTAACCACACGAAATTGATTTCCGGATTGGAACAGGGACTACGTTGTGGTGGAGTTTAGTTGGCTACATCACTACGCACGTAAGTGGCGAGACAGCGGTGAGAGAAGAATAATGGCACTAGTTTGTAGCCAGGTAGCTTCAGATCAGAGTGATATGATAGATGTGGGTGTGGACCTACCTGCGTTTCACTAAGTGCCAAAACAGCTGGTCTATACAACACACCAACAAAATTCAAACCCACAGCACGCTATCCATCGGTTGTTACATACACTCAGTCACTGCACGCGATGTATGACAATGTAATACAGCCACGGCAGTGACCGAGTGCAAGCAACAGTATGACCAGGGGCAGGATGGTAGGAATGCCAGCACTGTGGATGACGATTCCACTACACTCGCGCGTTGCTGTTGCTGTTTTTTTTTCTTCTTCACGCGAGGAGTGAATTTACGAGTGCACATGTTCATGTGCACTTGTCGATGGTCAGCTCGGCACTACGTAAGGCACCTAACTTCGAGGCACCAAGCGCAGGCTTACTTCTTGTTTTAAATGGCAGCGATATCTCATATCGCCCATCAGTCAATCTTATGGCTCTTCACAAGCTTTGACTTCAGCAAGTCGAAAAGCTGTGAAAAGCTGGGCACAGGTTCTTTACTGTTCGAAATTGTCTTTCTAAGGAGAAGCCAACCTAACTATTGGTGATCTTTCATTATCACCACGTATAATAGATGCTAAAATAAATTCAGGATAAACATCGCTTCCCAGGAGAATATCAACAGTCGCAAGCCTAAAGAATTGTAGATCAGCTAACTTTAAGTCTTGGATGTGTTCCCAATTTTGCAGAGCTAAAGGCTTGGATGGCAAAAGGCTAGTCAGAGACTTAAACAAATAGGCTGGGGTCTTTGTTTCGAATGGTGTTACCACCGACCCAAACGTAAGACTTACATGCCGATGACATGAACCACTACTGATTTTACCCAATCCAGATAACTCAATGTAGCCATAGCAATTGTACAGCTGACTCGGTAATAAAACTTGCTTTAGATCCAGGATCGACTAATGCCCTCGGATGGAAATAGTAAGCATTTTAGCAACTGCTGTTGCTAGAAAAACATTTGGTTGATGGACTTCAGGAGAGACAACTTTAGGTGGGTTGATTTTTGGTGTTATGTGAAATGTTTGTGTACCTGTAGTTGCATTTGTATAATCCCCTGTAGTTTTGGACCTGATGTTATTAAAATGCTGCTGAGAATGGTGTTACTGATGACAACAAGGAAGGGAGTGTTGATCTTTGTCACATACCTGACATGGAAACTACTTCTTCCCGACGTGCAACACCGTTTTCTTCTCTACAGTAACAGATTTGTGTGAAGAAGAACCACTGCCACTTATGTCACTCTTCCAACTACCAGGGTTCGTAAACGCGTTTCCAGGAACTCTGTAAATTGTGTTAGCGTGGGCAGCTCCTTCGAACTACCTAACTTCTCCTCCCAAAAACCGCTTAGTAAAACTAGGTAATTTGTCTACAAATATGTAAATTAGCATGCCATCCCAAGTACAAGGGGGCAATCCTAAATTTTCCAGGAATGGAAATATTCCTGAGAGACTTAATATTACTCGTGGTCTCCTTTGTCAACTGCTACTGTTCAAAAAAAATTTGGAAGTGAGTGTTTGCCAATACTCGCTTGTTGTCGTATCATGCGACAAGCAGTTCCCATGCTTTGTCATAATTGCCAGAATACATCCCTAAATGCTACAACAAACGAGCAGCTTCACCTGTAAAAGACGATTTTAAGATTTTAAGTAGTGGTGTTTTTGAATTTCACCCAGCTTTTTATTTAGAGGACTAAAGACAAAAAGTCATCAGGAAAAGCCCACCACTTAGTGTACGAACCCTCGAAATGCGGAATTTGAATGTGGGCTAACGAAAGCTCATTCCATGAAGCACCTGTGGATTCACATTCCACAATTTCCTCCTCAGATGCTGATTTGGCATTTTCGATAGCACCGACCAATTCACCTCGGTAAGTGAAATATGTTTCTTGCAACAGATCAAAAACTTCATCAAAATCATCCTCTTCCAGACCATCTTCAACTTCTCTTCGTCGAATCTTTGCTTGATGATCAAGTGCAATCTTGAAGTTCACTTCTAGAACAAGAAGACAACCTCACGGATAGCTAGCTGCACGACTTTAGTCAGAATCATACTAATTACCATATCAAACGCTTTGGTTGTGTCTAAAAACAACCCAGCTAATGTTTACATTTGTTTTATCTCATCGTAAAAATTGGATTACAGAATTTCAGGACACCATTTTCTGTGGATTTACCTTTTCGTAATCCGATTTGGGCTGTAGTAAAATAGTGAACAGAATTTGAGTAATAAACAATTCTGCTTTTAATGACTTTCTCAAAAACTTTCCTTATTAAAGGAAGAAGAAAAATAGCTCTGTTGTCATCAACCGGGGATTTTTCATAAAGATGTACCAGAATGTCTATATTAAAGTATTACAATTTTTTTACTAAAACATTTCAAGTGCGATCAACTCCATAGGAAGATGAGTAAATATATTTTTTAAAACCTAATTGCTCACGGGATGTTCTCAATTGTATTTACTATGTTCTTAATTGTATTTACTATTTCAGGGCCATATTCCACTCAAAAATTGATAAATAGTATGATATTTTTTATCAATGTTTTGTTCACTGCTATCGCTCTAGTTCCCTATGAACTATAAATCGCAGATACTTTATGAATTCAAATTAAGCTTACTTAAGTTATTACTACGCATAGTTTCATAAAAAAAAACAAATGCTTTTTAAGTGAAAATTTTTTAAAAGCTCTAATGCAGTTCTTCGCTCAAAAAAATTATGCCTATATTCTTGTCGAGTACTGCTACAGGTTGACTTCATTAAAATTGAAACGGTTAGTAGCAGATTGTTGGCAATTGAAGTGAAATACTGTAGGTATTGAAGACCTCAGTAATAGCTTGTTAATCTGTGATAACAGAACGATTCAAACTAATGGATACCAGTTTTTTATGGTTTGGGATTTATTCAAAATATTATTGACTACCTTCCGTTCCTTTCTTAAATTACTTTAGTTAAACTATCTCGCATTGCAAAATTCGTCAAGTTATACTTTTATTTTTTGTTATAGGGAAGATTACATTTTTTTTACTGTTTTTTTTTTAGATTTTTCTTGGGAGTATGCTTTTTACACTGAACTTGTTTTTTATTTTTTTTTTACTTTCAATTCAGAAAGGCTATGCAGGGCTTAAGTTTTTTATTTGACTTCTTTTTTGATATCAAGCAACTACATTTAATTACATGCTTTGTGAAGATAACCAAAAACAAATCGTATCCCGTAGACGCATTTGGTTCAATGTAGGCATCCTGCCACAACTCAAAACGCAGCAAAGAACTGACTTTGGTTAAATCGATTTTGGTTGCTGTGCCTGGTGAATTAGATGTTTTAATAGTTTTGTTTATACATGAGTCAGCTATCAAGCCGATCATACAGTGATCAAAGATATCGTAATTAAAAACAGCCATTTTGCAAAGATGGACTGATATATTGATGAAGCAACCAAAAATATGATCGAAGTATTTCCCAAATGAAAGTGTTCAGTTCAAGTACCTGTGTGCTGATGACGTGCACATAGCCTGATATAAGTCAAGGTAATGCAGCTACTTCACATCAACAACAACCATCGTGCTGACGCCACCAACGCCTACAAGAGTACTGGAGTACGTTCGAATACACAGATCCGAAGATAAATTTATTACCGAAGTTTCTGTCGAACATGATTACTTCGTCAATCAATATTTTTCCAAAATCTCAGCAATATCAGAAGAGCGTCGTTTCCAAGACGCGATACTGTCGACATCGGAAATAGACAACCAATCAACCATATCAAGGGTTGATCCACTGAAGGCATCGATCAAAACAGTGGAAGAAAATCCACCAAAAATCAGTGGTGCGATACGAAAACAAAAGGCAATCATATGCTCCCTCAGAAGAGTAATCGAGGGATTGTCTTTGAGGCAAGACGATTCAGTACTACGAGTTGAAACGTAGAACAATTGAACAGTCCTGGCAACAGATAGAATGCCTGAACTACACAATATGGGAGTTGACTGACGACCCTGCAGCAGTTGGATATAGATAATCAGAATTCAACACCATGGAAGCAATGGTGGAAGAAAGCCTTATTGGTTTAACAATAAGGCTACAAGCACAAAAGAATCTTAATATCAAAGATGCACCATCAACGAGCGTGACAATTCAGAATTCGTTAACCTTACCAAATGTAACAATTAAAAAATTTGATGGCGACTATTTGAAGTGGAAACAATTCTTTGATATGTTCTCCCAAATGGTTGACAATCAACAAATACCCAGCATACAAAAGATGTGGTATCTCAAAACTCATCTTAGCGGAGAAGCCGAGAACCTTATCCGTCATTTATCACTCACGGAGGACAATTACCGAACCGCATGGACAATCCTTCAAGATCGATACAGCAACATTAGGATGCTCACGTCAACCCTTGTGCAAAAAATTATTGGACGACCAAGGCAAACGCTAGCTCAACCATCAGCACTAGCCACTAAAACCCTTCACGATACGACGCAAGAATGTTTGATGGCACATTGCAACATCGGCGTGGACACTTCAACATGGGATTCTCTTCTACTTCATTTGCTAGTAAATAAACTAGACCAAGGAACAAGGATCCTATATGAGCAATCAAGGAATTCCTAACGTTTCTAGAGAACCAATTCCAATCACTGGAATCAATTGGACAAAGAAAGAAAGAGACTTCACCTCGAGATTGTGCATCATTAACGTCCAGTCACAGTAATAAGGCCCTTTGCAAGGCTTGCGGAACCATAACACACTCATTATTTGCCTGCAAACAGTTCATACAACTACAGCCAGTAGAATGTATAGGAGTTGTGCAAACGCATAAGCTGTGCTTTAACTGCTTAAGAAGTGGCCATGGGCGAACAACTGTGTTTCAAGAAGTTGTTCACGATGCGATAAAAATTACAATACGCTGTAACAAATTGAGAGCAACGGGTCGGCTAGCAACGGGAGCCAACGGGTCGGCTAGCAATAAACATCAAACTAACACAGCAACCAGCAATAACAATTCTCTAGGTGGAACACGACCATCAGTGACACTAGCCGCATCCAAAGGCCCAGAAAGGCATAATTGCGTCCTCCTCAGTACAGCCATCGTTGAATTGGTGGCAACCAATGGACAGAAGTTGACCTGCGCAGCCATTTTGGATTCCGACTCTCAAGTGAACTTGATTACCACACGCTTAGTGAAGAGATTAGATTAGGCATTCATACAAGAAATATCTCAACGAATATCCAAGGCACTGGCGATGGCACGAAAGAATCCTATCAACGCGTAAATGTACAACTACACTCAAGAACAACTGCGTTCACTACTCGTCTAGAAGCCTTTGTATTGCCACATATCATAGCAGCATAACCTTCGCGACATTTTAATATCTCGTTATGACCAATACCAGAAAATATTCCATTAGCATATCTTAACTTCAATCATCCAGACAAAATCGATGTACTTCTCGGTAAAGAGTTTTATCATCAACTACTCTCTATCGCACAAATACGTTTGGCACACGATCTACCGATCCTCCAAAACACAGTTTTTGGTTGGATATTGGCAGGTAAAATAGCTGAAACCAGATCAATCACAGCAACATGCGGAATTTCTACTTATGATGACAATGACCTACATCAGATGGTTGAATGCTTGTGGAGCCTCGACGAAGTTGAACCAGCACGTAGTAATCTATCGAAAACCGAAAACATGTGCGAAGCTCATTCCGCACCGACAGGAAGTATTAGATATAACTCTTGTTTCCGACAGCATCACTCAAATGCTAATGAACTGGATGGTATCGTCTGAACACTCTTTTTCAGACCACAGATACATCCAATTCAGCCTGAATGATGCTCCTCCTAGTCAACCATCATTCCGGAACTTCCGGAAAACGGATTGGCCAAAAGGAATACTGTCAGAAACGCTATTCACTGAACTATCAAGTCCCCCGCGTGACACCAATGAGCTTGACATGAAGGTCAGGGATTTCACTCTAGCTCTCAATCAGGCTATGGCTGCTTCCTGCCCTCTTATTCAACCTAGAGGCAAGAAAAAGCCACATTGGTGGACATCAGCACTGGGACTGCTCAGAAACACTTGTAGAAAACTTTTCAACTTGGCAAAGAACACAAGGAAAGTGACTGACTGGGACTCATACAAAGAATCCCTCAAATTATACAAAAAAGAACTGAGGAAGGCAAAGCGACAATCCTGGAGGTCCTTCTGCGACAAAATCACGGAAACCTCCGAGGCATCACGGCTAAGAAAAATTCGCTCCACAAATCCTATGATGCCTAGCTGTTTGAAAAAAACCGATGGCTCTTGGACTACCTCAAGTGATGAATCACTCAACCTGCTACTGGACACCCACTTTCCAGGTAGCTCTCAATTCACGGTCAGTAGCAACCCAAACAGGTCTACTGCAACCGGGTCCAAAATCCAGGGTCTTATCATACAAGTCTGCTGGTCCGGACGGTATAATACCTGCGGAGCTACAGAGATCCTCAGATATTATTCTGCCTGCGCTAGAAAATATTATGAGGAGCTGTGTAGAACTCATCCACATTCCACTGTCATGGAGAGAAGTCAATGTTCTCATGTCGTCCGAAAGGACCTCAGACCTATAAGTCTATCATCTTTCCTTCTGAAAACTCTAGAACGACTGATTGATATCCATATACGAGCTAAAATTGACCCAAGAATTTTGTCAACGGCTCAACATGCCTACTATAAATGAAAGTAGGTGGAAACGGCTCTGCATTCACTGACTAGCCACATCGAACGATCCCTACAATATAAAGAGTACACAATGGTTGCTTTCCTGGATATAGAGGGTGCCTTCAACAACGTCAACACATCCGCAATCACGACTGCGCTGTCAACTCTGCAGGTAGACGACTCACTTGGGGAACTGATTAGTCTTATGCTAAAGAGCAGGATAATCAACTCCAAACTGGGTGAGACTTCTGCCAAAAGATGTGTCAGCAGAGGTACGCCGCAAGGCGGTGTCCTCTCTCCCCTTCTCTGGAACTTAGTAGTAAATGAACTGCTGATATACCTGGAAGCGGGAGGTAGCAGGGTGATTGCCTATGCAGATGACGTTGCTATTGCCGTCTCAGGTAAGCATCTTAATACCATTAAAGAACTCCTCCAACTAAATCTCAATAGATTAACCCGTTGGGCAGATCGCTGTGGATTGGGAATAAACCCCCATAAAACTGATCTTGTCCTCTTCTCCAGGAAATATAAAATTCCAACTATAGACCCTCCTTTAATAAACGGTACCAGTCTAGTGTTTTCCGATACAGAAAAATATCTGGGTCTCATTTTTGAAAGAAAACTAAACTGGAAACCTAACATTCAAGAAAGAGTCAATAAAGCTACAGTAGCTTTATTCTCTTGCAAAAAAGCCATTGGAAATAAATGGGGCCTTCAACCTCGGATTACCCACTGGCTGTACATCTCGGTCATAAGACCTATACTTACTTACGGGGTGATAGTCTGGTGGACGGCCTTAGAAAGTGCGGTTAACTGTATTAAGCTAAGCAGAGTCCAAAGAACAGCATGCCTATGCATAAGCGGAGCTTTGCGGTAAACCCCCTCTGCGGCGTTAGACATTCTGCTTCATCTAATACCCCTCGATATTTTCAGCAGGCAAATAGCTGCGACTGTAGCTATACGCCTTAAAGCGACTAAACAGTGGACTAATAATCCAATTGGCCACGCCAATATTCTTAATACATTAGGAATCCCCACAGAGAACATCGATTACACCATACCTGAACTTTGGTTTGACAAAAACTTCCATGTAAGCTTCCCCTCTAGATCCTTCTGGGAGGAAGATGCTTTCATGGAGGACAAGTCGATCCATTTCTATACAGATGGATCAAAAACCAATAGCGGGGTTGGTGGCGGTGTTTTCTCAGATACGCTAAATCTAAGCCTCTCTTTCCGCCTTCCAAATCACTGCAGCGTGTTCCAGGCGGAAATTTTAGCGATTAAAGAAGCTCTGTCCTGGCTGAAGAAAAACGTGATATCTGCAAAAGATATCCGCATCTTTTCGGATAGTCAGGCCGCTATCAAATCCCTGGACTCAGTCTCACTGAATTCTAAAACCGCCCTTGACTGCCGATCTGGAGATGGCAGAGCAGTTCAACCTTCACCTCTGTTGGGTGCCGGGCCACAGAGACGTTCCAGGGAATTGTAGAGCCGATAAACTCACCAAAATTGGAACCACTTTACCTATTCTACCGGAAAGGGGTAGCATAGGTATCCCAATCGCTGCGTGCAAACTAATATTAAAGCTGGATGCCAATAAAAGAGCAGACCTTAGGTGGACTGTTGGACCAACATGTCTAGCGACCAAACGAATCTGGCCAAAACTGGATCTGTATCGCTCTAAGCGTCTGATCCTTCTAAATAAGGAACATCTCAGCGCTATCATAGGTGTCATCACTGGAAACTGCCTTATAGGCAAGCACGCAAGAAAGCTTGGCGCCTTTGCAAATGATTTCTGCAGAAGCTGCATGGACTAGGAGGAGGAGGAGACAACCCTCCACCTACTCTGTACATGTCCAGCTCTCTCCCAGAGAAGAAAACTTCACTTAGGAGCCTTCTTCTACAACGACCTAAACGATCTGAAAAATACAGACGTAAACAGTCTCCTTCACTTCGTCAGAAGCTCAAACTGGTTCCATCAGTAAGAGGATCATAGATCCACGTGGTATCACAATGGGCCATTAGGCCTAAGTGGGTTGGTTTTTATCCAACACCCACTCTTACCTACCTACCTACCTACCTACCGGTACTCCTGTTGTTGCGGTTAGTTTGTCCATTGCATCTAAAAGTTCAGCTCTGTATTCCAGATAAATCTCTTTTATTTTTTCATAGATGGCTTCCAGTTCTTCTACCTTGAAGGTCTCTATTGAAATAATTCCTTCAGCGTTGTATCCGGAACTTACCTTGTAATTGCTTTCAAGAATTGTGATCCGTCCTGACAAATAATTTTTTGTCCTCTGATGCTCCGACCGCTTACAAAAGTTGCTGTGATCTCTTGTGATCTGTGCAAGAATGTTCTTCTGCAGCTTCTCAAACGAAACCAAGACGTGCAATAAACCGCAGACGTAAGAACACAAAAAAATTTTTTTTTTTTCAAAATTTAAAAAAAAAAATGTATTAATGTTAATTCAGAACTCAAAACTTTATGATGAACAAATTAAATCACACACACTTTCTTCAAAAGTTAACAATAGGGTGTTCGTTTTATTTTTCTTGACTTTAACATATTACTTTACATTTTGACATTTGTAGACTTTATAACAGTTGGCGAAATTACTTGGAGAGTTGGAGACTTTTCCGAGTATGTAGATGGGCTCTAACAGGGTCACATGACAGAAATCGACTTTAATGACATGGTTGCACCAAACTACGTAATTCCCGACAGCAGCACCACTAAACTTCGAGTAGTTTTCGATGCTTCGTGCAAGACATCATCCGGAAAATAGTTAAATGACATCATGTGTACTGGTCCCACGGTCATTATTACTTCGATTCCGGTTACCACGATATGTCTTTTGCACAGATATTCAAAAGATGTATCGGCAAATAATCATTCACCCGGACGATCGAAGATACCAAACAATCGTATGGAGAACAGATGTGAAGGAACTTTTACGCTACTATCAACTAAATACGGTGACCTACGGCACAAGAGCAGCACCATATTTAGCCACGAAGTGCTTGCAGCAACTATCAAAGGAAAATAGCGAAATGTTGGCATTAGGCGCTCATGCTCTACACAACGATTTTTGTGTCGATGTCTGCCTAACTGGAAATGACAATTTATCAACTGCATTAGAAATACAAAATCAACTCACAACCATCTTAAAGATTGCAGGATTTAAACTTCGAAAATGGTGCGCCAATGATCGCCGTCTACTACAAGGCATCGCACCAGAGGATAAGGAAATCCATCTCGACTTCAGCAACGAAAACAGTGCATCAATCAAGGCATTAGGACTAACATGGCAACCGAAAATTGATACATTTTGTGTTAAAACCAATTTATGTGCGACAAGTAGAGCAACAAAACGGATTGTCACTTCAGATCTTGCCAGATAATTCGATCCATTGGGCTCCAGTAGTTCTTACAGCCAAAATGTTCGTCCAAGAGTTATGGCTATTGCAGTTATCATGGGATGAAGCACTACCAGCCGAGCTACATACAAGATGGATTACATTTCGAAATAACTTAAAGGAACTAAACAATTTTCAATTTCAACGCCACTTGTTTAACAATGGTGTTCCAACAGCAACACAGATCCACGCCTTCTGCGATACATCCGAAAAAGTTTATGGGGCAGTTATCTACCTAAGAACAATTATGAAGGATGGAAGGGTAATCGTTAGATTGTTATGTTCCAAATCAAGAATTGCTCCACTAAAGAAACAAACTTTGCCAAGAATGGAATTGTGCGCTGCAGTTCTAGGCGCTCAGTTAAAGTCAGAATTAAAATGGACCTGAAACTCACGGATACACCGGCATTCTTATGGACTGATTCTGAAATTGTCCTCGCTTGGATTAACTCCCCTTCTTCATCGTTTGTAGTCAATCGGGTTGCTGTTATACAGGGACTTACGCTTTCCGAGCAATGGCGACATGTATCGTCAAAACACAATCCAGCGGATGTATTATCAAGGGGCCTTCAACCAGATAAGTTACCATCATGCTCATTTGGTTTTATGGTCCACTTTTCTTATCTGGCCATCAAGATATGTGGCCATCAAAATATATTAAGGAGTTCTCAATTCCAGAAGACACAGAGAGATAGCGAAAAATACCAACTGTAGCAACAGCTACTTGTAGTTCCAACCAAGAAATGATTTATAAGATTAACCACCACAATTCGCTCAAAACTCTTCAAAGGATAATTGGATATATCCTACGCTTTTGTAATAATTCCAGATGCATCAACGCCCAACGGCAAAATGGTATACTGCTGAAGCCAAGGGAGCTAGAAGATGCACTCGTCGTCATAGTTTACGCAATGCAGGCATTTGATTTCATGAAAGAAATCAGTAATCTGCAGACCTACAAGGAATCAGGGCAGAAGAGTAACTTTAACAGCCTCGCTGCTGTTCTGGATGACAAGATGACGAGGGCGGGGCCGTTTATAAATGCAGGAGTCTATTACTGCGGACCATTATAAAATTCGCGGTAACCGACCTCAAAAGGCTTATGTAGCAATCTTCTGCTGCTTTCCCACAAAGGCAGTACATATAGAGCTTGTAAGCGATTTATCTACCGATAACAGGACATTGCCAGCACTTATACTGCGATAACGCAACAAATTTTGTGGAAGCAAATAATCAATTGTGCGAATTGGAAAACGTTATTTACTCAGAAAAGGCGCGTACTGCTATTATAAGGGAATGCAGTAATAATGCGTTACCACTTCAACGGTACTAATTGGTATCGAAGCTATATTAAACTCTAGATCACCCACGTATAAGGGTGATGATGTAGTCGATGTTAAAACAAAATCTGGAATCTGGAAACGTCCAATTCACAAATTAGCACCACTACCCATTGAGAATCAAGTAAACAAAAACACCACATCTGAGACTGTAAATGAACATAGCACTCAAGCATCAGAACCACTGCATACAACACCGTCCAAAGGGCGAAGGACATCTGGCGCCAGTGGAATTGCGTCATTATTAACACTTTGTCTAATTCTGCCGATGGTAATCAGTAAAAATATCGAAATCAGCAAATTCCAACAAAATCTAGGAATCTACTTTGAAGACATTGGCTCAGCAAAAATAGCGAAAAGCGAATGGAACTTCATCGTACATTATAATCTTGATCCGTTGATAGAAGAATATAAGGCATTATCCAATGGAACATTAACGCTCAACCAATTATGTCAAGAAATTCAGCAAAGGAGCTTTTGCACAAACGTACTAAATCAACTTTGACATATAATATCCGAACTACAGTCGGAAAATATGGTTTTACCAACCAAAAGAACTAAAAGAGGAGCTATTAACATAGTTGGAAAAATTGCTAATTCTCTATTTGGAGTATTGGATTCGGAGTATGCAGAACGGATGACAGACACAATAGAGCAAGTTAACACAAACGAAAATCACTTATTAAGGTTACTTAGAAATCAAACCTCAGTTATCGACTGAACAATAAACATTGGAAAACAAGACCAAGTAATTATTAAAAATAGATTTGATCAGATAAACAACCAATTAAGCGAAATAAGAGCAAGGATACGTGATAACGGTGAAGAAAGCTATGGCTCAGATTCGACGAATTGTGGAGCGAACGATTAGAGAATAGTTAAACAAGCGAAAGAATTGTCGCTACCTCAAAAAAAAAAACTGCGAGTCAAACTTTCTGATTCACTTTACAAATTTATTTGACGTTACTTATGCGAGTCCAATTCACGAGTGTCTAGGCTAAAACGATTTTCCCACCACCTAACCCACCCATGCACACGCACTATGCATTGTGCGTGGTAATTACAACAACAATATGATGATGAGGTGATGGATGGTGCGAACTATGGTTCGATCTGCATTCTGTTGCACTGTTGTTGTAGAACCAATCAAACAAGAAATTAATAATTGCATACAGTTTGATATGCAAAAAATACAGTGAGTCAGAGAAAAGATAACATTAACAAATAATAACTTGATTGTGTACAATTAATACATAAAGAATGTAACAATATAATAATATAACAACAAATTTATGGCTGATTACGTCTTGAACATTCTGGCCCCCCTGGACTAGTTTCAGGACAATGGTAGCACGGCCAGTTTTGCGATTGGTCGTGTGAAACTGCCATGCTTCGTTTTAACTGTTGCAACACGTATCAGATCGTCCTGACCTGGTTGAACTGCCTCGACTCGGCCAAGAATCCAACGTGTTGGAGGAAGATTTGGTTCCATAAGGACCACAACGTCACCAATCTTCACCCCTGGACTCGTTATCTGCCACTTAGGACGTTCTTGTAGGGTAGTAAGATACTCCACATTCCAGCATTCCCGTGACTCAGTCGATTTTGTGGCGTTTGGTGGTAATTGGGCTCTGGAAAGGCAGTGTACGGTTCTCTTATTAAAAAATGGTCTGGTGTTAATGGACTTAATTCATCATCAGGTACAATAAAAAGCGGACGATGTGAATTCGATATTGCTTCGATTTGGCTCAGCACAGTGTAGAACTCCTTAAAGGTTAGAATCGAGGATCCTATTACCCGTCGTAGATGCGATTTGACCGATTTTATTCCGGCCTCCCATAAACCACCAAAGTGCCTAGCGGCAGGAGGGTTGAAATGCCATTTGATTCCATCCGAGGCTAGAGCAGCAGCTATACCAGCGTTATGAGCTTCAGACATCACTAGTGTTTGCATCTCGTTGAGACATCTGCGAGCTCCTTGGAAATTCGTTCCGTTGTCTGTGTAGATGTTGGAGCATTTCCCACGTCTTGACACGAACCGACGAAAAGCAGCTAAGAAAGCATCAGATGTTAAATCACTTACCAGCTCTAAGTGTATTGCTTTTGTGCACATACAAATGAAAAGTGCCACATACGCCTTGGAGAACTTAAGATTTCGGCCACGTGAAAACTTAATACTGAATGGACCCGCATAATCACACCCAGTGTTGACAAATGGACGACCTTGTGTGACCCTGGACTGTGGCAGGTTGCAGTTGAGAAGTAGTGGCCTTTCGTTGCAAAAAACACGATTTACATTGGTGTACTAGTTTGCGTATTAAATTGCGGCTGCCAAGGATCCAATACTGCTGACGAGCAATAGCAAATGTCTCGGCAAGTCCAGGATGGAAATTTCTGTGAATTTCATCAACTATAATAGAAGAGACATGACAATTAGGTAAAATGACAAGATGTTTCATATTATAGGAAACGTTAGCGTGTTTGATTCGACCACCAACGCGTAACAGAACATCAGCATCGAGAAAGGGTGTATATTTTTTGAGTTTGGACTTGCTAACCAAATCCTGGTTGTTTGTAAGCGAAGAAATATCGCTCGCGAGTGTTTGGTATTGAATGTATCTGATAACAAAAATCCTCGAGATTTGGTATTCATTTACGGGGATTCCATGACCGCTTGATGATTTACCGAGTGTTCTTTTTTGACAATTATTGATAAACCGACGACAATAGGCGAATATTCGAAGCAAGCGTGACCACGACGAAATTTTAGATATAAGACGATTTATAGTATCCGTGTCTGTTGTTGTTTTTAGGACATGTTTGGGAGGTTGTCTTTCTTCAATGGAGATTATTTCATCATCTGGTTCTGATTTGGAGGCCTTTGATGTAGGCCAAATTTCCCGTGAAAGGGACAGCCAATAGGGACCTATCCACCAGAGATGGTGATCAATGAGTTGAGACGGTAGTACTTCACTAGAAGCACAAATTGCTGGATTAAATTCGGAAGTGATATGATTCCACGCATATCGCGGAATTTTCTCCAATATAGCAGAGGTGCGGTTTGCGTCAAATGTAGTCCAGCGACGGGGTGGTGATGACAGCCAGTGAAGTACGATTTGCGAATCGCACCATGCAGATACTTTGAGAGTGATTCGCAACGAAGTTGTGATGGTTTCGATTAGTCGCGTTAGAAGCAGTGCACCGCGCAGTTCCAACCGAGGAATATACACTGGTTTAAACGTTGCAACTTTAGTTTTTGCGGCAACCAAAATGACCTTAAATCTGTTATCAGCAATTTTACAGCGAGCGTAGACTACAGCACCGTAGGCTACCGTTGATGCATCCGAGAATCCTCACATGATTGTAAAATATTTCGCGGTACACGGATCCTTTCAAAATGGTGTAGCTCTCGTTGATAACATATCCAACGATCAGCCAAATTTGATGGTAGTGGATCGTCCCAGGAGAGGTTCAGCGCTGACGACCAAAGCTCCTGAAAAAGAATTTTGAATAAAATAACAGATGGAGCTAGGAATCCTAATGGGCCAAATATGCTAGCTACTTCCGATAGTAAGATTCGCCTAGTGGGCGTAGTACAAAATCGAAAATTACACAATCGAAATGAGTAAACATCGGATGTAGGACTCCAATGCATCCCGAATACCTTAATCAGAGAGTCTGAAGAATGTTGAAATTCAACCAAAGGAAATTCACAATTCTCATTGGGTAAGCGAGCAAGCAAGTGCCAACAGTTCGAATTATATTTTCATAATTCAAGTTTTGCAGTGCTTCGTTAGAGAGAGCGAAGACCAAGACACCAAGTCCGATTGAAGTTTGGGTATATGGGAGAGTTTAGCGATTGGACGATAGTTTGTTATTTCGTTCTTTGATCCCTTTTTGTGGATTGGGGTTATAAAGGAGGTTTTCCAAACCTGAGGAAATTCTCCTTGTGAAAGGGATAGACGAAAAAGATCAGAAAGGGCAAGGGAAAGAGACGAAGAACATTTTTTAAGAAATATGGCAGGGATGCCATCTGGACCGGGTGTAAATTCGTCATTGAGTTGGTGTAATTTATATTCGATATTGGAGGGGTCCAAGATGTGAGAGAGAAGTGGGCCGTTGGAGAAGTTCAGTAGGTAACGAAAATAGGATGGATCTGGTACAAAGGAGTCGTTGGTAAAGGATTGTTTAAAGAAGCTGGCAAATAGGTTGGCAATCGTGAGTGGATCGGTTGATGACTTGTTGTTGAAAGAGAGGGAAGGAGGGTAACCATCGGACTTTCTTTTGTAGTTAACAAATTGGTAAAAGGACTTAGGGTCATTTATAAGGTTGACTTGCGCATTGTTAAGGTAACGCTGGTAAAGGGAATCGTAAAGTTCGGTGAAATGAAGATAAGCACCAAGATAGTTGGAATAGTCGGACAAGGATCTGGTACGCAGGAAAACAGCCCATAACTTGTTTCTCTTGTTTCGTAAGGAACGAAGCTTGCGATTATACCAGGGAGGACTAGTAGATGATGTTTTAAGGCGGGAAAACGGAACGTAAAGGCTGAAAGAATTAAATATTTCTTTATAAAAAATGGATAAGGCATCATTTACGCTTAGGTTGTGAAAGTTAAAAGGGGATCTGCTAAGATAGTCACTGATTTTGTGAAAGTTTGCTTTGTGAAAGTCGTAGGATGAGAGAGTTGTTTGAGGAGTGGACTGGAGAGAAGAGTTATGAAAAAATGAAAGTAGAAGGGGGGGGGGGTGGTAGTTGTCGATTGTAGAGAGAGATAGGGGACAAAGTGAGACTGAGGAGTTGATTGAATCTGTTGTGAAAATAAGGTCCAGTTGCCTGCCCATATAGTTGGATACACCACTGACTTGGCATAGACTTGAGTCTGTTAAGCGATCTAAGAAGAGACATTCCTTAGCTGAGTTGGCATTTGAAGCGATGAAGAACGATTGATCGTCTGATGGAATCCACTGTAGCTGAGGAAGATTAAAGTCGCCGAAAACAAAGATATCGTCAGTAGAGTCAGACAGGTCAATTAAATAGTCGATCGCATCGACAACAAGTTGGTAAGATTCAGGCTGGCAGGATGTAGCAACATAAAACGTAAAGGGACTTGAAGGGGAGTGATATTTTTATAGCGACAAAGTCGATTTTAGAGGATGAAGAGATGGTAATGGGAGAAGAGTTAAGGCTGTTGTGGATCGCCAGTAGGACGCCTCGACAGGGGGAATCATCATGTGGGCGGGTAGGATCGTCGTCGCGAAAAACATTAAAAGTAGGGGGGAACAATTCCTGGTTCTTAATGTCGGGAATCAAATTGGTTTCAGTCAAGGCGTAAATATCAAAGGGAAGAGAATGCGATTGACGTAGGACAGCATTGGTTTTAGAGCGAAGACTTCTAACATTCTGGTAGTAAAATGTAAGAGGGATGTTGTGGGGTGAAGTTGTAAGGCGGGATGGTTTAAGTGCTGACGAGGAAGGCACGTTATGGACGAAAAAAATTATCGTGGTCAGCTCGGCTTCGCTGTAGGTGTGAGACTCGTTTAGAGTGAACGTAGTGGCCGAAAGCAGCAAGGTCGTCTGCTACTTTCTGAGGGGACATGCTAAAAATCTCGTGGTACCTGACATAAAGGTTCCTGAGACTGATAGGGTCGGTAGGGAGGCCTTCCTGCTGGATGGATACCATGACGCTGGGTTTGGTCTTCCCTTCGTAGCAGACCGAGTCCGATTTGTCGTGTAGATAGGCGAGAAAGAGATGAATGTTTTCATATATCTTTCTCTCTCTAAGCCTAGAGAGTGCATAGCGACTTTCTGTAGTTCCATTGGTTTGCTGGGTTAGTTTAACTGTGGGGGGAAAAAGAGGATCAAGAATAGGGGCAGTGGAGGAAGGAGATGGAGATTCGTGGTTGGATATGGAGTTGGGCGCCGGATGAGATGTTGGGTTTAGGGTATGGGAGTTAATAAAATTAGGGTACTTAGCTCCAGTTTGTAGGTCGAAGTTAGGAAATGAGTTGTTTGCTGGGATCGGTGGCGTAGAAGATTGAGAAGGGATAATATGGGTGGTTGGGGTTAAGTTGAAAGAGACGCGTTGGCGCGGGGGCTTGGGTGGAACATTGGAAATTAGCGGATTAGAGGATTGGTGTGTAAGGGCTTTGTGTCGGATAAGTGAAGAGGGGGACTAAAATCGGGCAACAAATTCGTTTTGAAGCTCCAGTTGGGATCGGGATTAGAACTTCGTTTTTTATTAGCGTGCTTTTTAGTTGGAAGGGGGTTTGGGAGCGGTCTTTTTTTAAGCTTGTCGTTACGTTTATTTTTAAAATTTTGGTTGTCGTCGACACGTGGGTTTTCTCGTTCCTCAGAGCATTTGGTGATACTTATCTTCCCAGGTTTAGTGGCCTTACCAGGGGAAGTGGGGAATAACCATGAATATTTGGTTGGGATGCTGATTTTGAAGCTGCAGGAACTATTGGAGTCAGCAGGGGAAATCATCTCGCACTCGCTAATGGTGATGGCATAATTTCGGTGAAAGAAATTCCGCACCCAACTAACATCAGCGTGTTGAGGAGCCCCTTCAACGTAGAATGCTGTATGGTTTCCCTCTTTCAACTTTTCGAGTCGGCTTTTCCATTCGGCGGGATAGGCAGCGCGGTTTCAGTTTCCGTTGTTAGGGCGGCGGGAGGAGTATTTGAAAATGACTCCGTGTCTACTAATTCATTATGAATTGAGACATTGTACGGGGAACTAGCTTGGAGTTGAATTTGATCGGGGATTCCATCGATTTTGTGGGAAGCCAATCTCACTTCTTTACCGATTTCGGCAACGGTCAACCGAGTTGCTATGAGTTCCTCGCTGACGTCTATTATTTTTAGGGTTAAGTCATCGAGCGTAGAGTCTGATGGATGCGGGGTGGGATGTATTGTTTTGGAGGAGGATCGAAAAAGCAAGTCGAGATCAGTACGGAGAAGATTGATGGAGTCGTTTATGTGTGTGAGTACGTTGGATTTAAGGAGGTTGGCAAAATTTGTTTTGAGGAATGCTTTTAATCCATCCAAGTGATATTTGATCACTTCGCTCTCGTTGTCGTGATGGGATTGATTTTTGGACAGATTGTGGATCGCTGTCAGTTGCTTTTCTATCATTCTTCCTGTGGACTTGTAAGCTTCCACATTACTGTCAATGCAGTTTACTGAGTCTTCAATCTTCTCTATTCTGTCGAGAATAGTTCTGCTAATATGATTGTTCTCGGTTAGCATCGCATTGATAGACTCGTTATTGCATTTAATTGCCAGCATAACGTGAGCCAAGGTGATCTCTTTGCACTCGTCGCAGTAAAAAGTGAAGAGACTGCAATACTCCTTGAGGTAGGTAATGGATCTCCGGGTAAGTCCGATGCATATGGCATGGAATGATTTTCCGCAGAGACCATTGCAGGCTACCCATTCCGCGTTGGGGTCAACAATTGAGCACAAAACACTAGCACAGCACTTTTCCATTGTTTTTGTTTATTTGGGCTACGAACACTTATTGACACAATTAATTTTTGTTAGGGTTTTATTTTTATTTTTATTTATTTTTTTTTTTTTTTTTTTTTTTTTGTGGGGTACGAAACTGGCACAGGTGAAACTAGGTCGACGAACAGAGACGGGAAATATGAAATTTACTGATTCGGCAGTTTACGGGGCTTTGAAGGAAAGCGGAAAAGTAACAGAATTCGGTATACAAGAGAAAACACGTCCGCACAGGTTGACAGTCAAACCTTAGGTAACTGTACTAAACCTAAAATGTGTGATTTCGTCCGAGGGTTTCTCACTCCAAACGATCGGTTGAAAAATACTCGGACATACTGAATAGTGTTTCTTATAGCACTCGACCTGTAGATAACGGGAAAAATAATATTTTGCTCAGGTCACGTACAGCAACCTAACGGCACACACTTTCACATCTTTATCGAACGAGGTCAGTTCTAATAGAATCGCACATCGCTTAAATCGGTTTTTCTGTTAGTAATTTAAAAAAATAAACTAATTTGCGGAAGAAGAATATTAAAGTGATAAAATGCCACGATCTTGTGTTAATTCTCCAGAATTATTCTCCTATATTTGTGGAGAATTTACACCAAATTTCCGAAAAAAGAAAATAACACCATTTATTGAAAAGTGTTGCTTTTCTTATTTTAAATTTAAAATAAACCATCAGGATAAACTTTGGGCACCACACATTTGCTGCCTTAGGTGTCACCGGCAGCTAACTGGTTGGTTTAACGGGTCATTTTCTGCAATGCCTTTTGGAATGCCTATGATATGGAGAGAGCACCAGAGTCACACAGATTGTTACTTTTGTTGCACCAATGTGAAGGGATTTTCTCGAAGATAAAAGCATTCCATAAAATATGCAGATGTCTCTTCTGTAACAAGACCAGCACCTCATACAGAAATTCTGCCAGTTCCAAAGCCACCTTCCGGACGGCTTTCGGACACAGAAATAAGTTCGTCATATTGTTCAGAAGAAATCATGGATGATCCCAAATTTGAGCTGCCTCCATCTTCTGATGCACCACATCTCATCAGTCAGATTGAGCTTAATGACCTCGCCAGAGACTTGGATTTGTCAAAACAAAAGTCTGAAATACTGAGCTCAAGGTTAAAGCAATGGAATCTGCTCAAGCCTGAGGTAAAAATTACAGAGTACCATACGCGACAAAGTGAATTTGTTCCATATTTTTTGAAAGCCGATAACTTAGTGTATTCTAATGATATTAATGGCTTAATGCCGTCACTATGTTATGAGCACAAAACCGAAGAATGGCGGCTACTCATCGACGCATCAAAGGCTAGTTTGAAAGCTGTATTGCTTCATAATGGTAATAACTTTCCTTCAATACCTCTAGCGCATGGCGTGAATTTAAAAGAAACCTACGATGTTATGAAATTTATATTGGAAAAAATTTAATACAAAAAATATAACTGGTCGATATGTTCAGATTTAAAAGTTGTTGCTCTACTTCTTGGACTACAACTAGGTTACACCAAATTTTGCTGTTTTTTATTTGAGTGGGATAGTAGAGCACGATCGGAGCACTTTGTGAGAGTAGATTGGCCTATAGGAACAAACTTTATTTGTGGAGAAAAAGATATAAGGAATCCTTCATTGATCGAAACACAGCGTGTTATTCTACCACCATTACCTATCAAATTGGGTCTTATAAAAAACTTTGTAAAGGCGATGAAGAAAGACCAACCTGGTTTAAATTTTTTGAAACAAAAGTTCCCATCACTAAGCGGAGCAAAAATTAAAGAAGGTATTTTTGTGAGTTCAGACATTAGAAAGCCTATAAAAGATCCAGCTTTTATTCCTACTCTGGATTCATTAGAAATACAGGACTGGTGTTCATTTGTGAAAGTAGCAGAAAACTTCCTAGGTAACAATAAGACTCCAATGCTGTAAGCGATGAGCACGGCGAGAGATTCCACCAAGACATTGCTGCAATAGAGCAACGATACGAAGGATAATGGGAGCCATCAATGTTGGCAGATTACTGCTGGTCGCTTATAAGAGAGACTCCGAGGTGTTCTTATAAACGGAATGCAGATGCTTCCAAAAAAACAACAAAATTTTACAAGAAATAACATTTTTCGGTAATATTTTTGGTTAAATTCTTAAATTCACAAAATCCCGATGTGACCTGGCTATTTTATATAGTTTTCCTGATTCTATAAACTCCAACGATTACGAATCATATAATTTTATCTCCGAGTAAAAAATAAATATTTTTTTTGTTGACCAGTGTAATCGGTATGATTATCAGCTATTAAGATCTGCCGAAACATCTTAACAATGTCTGCACTAAAAACATATTTGTGCTGACGGAAACGTAAACAAACTCCAATTCAATCCCGCTGAATTGGTGGGCCAATAAGAAGTTTGCTGTTAAGAGAACTCCCAAGTGAATTCTTTGCAGACCCATCGAATACCACGCGCAGTTTTGTAGTCGTACTGTCGGGTTTTAGTACTGCGTGGTGTGGTAAATAAAAAATCTGTCCAGTACCTGATTCAACTTGATCTAATGGAAAGCGGACCATATGACCTAAGTCTTCATATTCCTTTATGAACTTTGAGTAGGATTCATATAAGTTCAAATCCTTTTGGAAGCGCCGTTCCATAGATTGTAACCGAAGAATTGCTAAATCCAGGGAGTTACCGAAGACAGGATTTGGATGATCAAAGGGTAGTTGAACGATATATCTTCCATCTAACGAACTCGAATAGGTCTTTTGAAAATGTTGTTCTGCTGCATCCTGAAAATTTATATTGTCGATTCGGGGTGCTACTTCATCGAGCTCCCAGAATTTTTGAAGAAGTGAGTCCACATGAAGAACAGAATGAAAGGAGGATAGCGGGACATGATTTGGAAAATGACTTTCCAACAACTCACCTGTAACAACCCAACCAAATGACGTGCTTTGAGCAATTGGTAGTCCATTCTTTCCTTGAATTTGCTCCCCATTGAAAATGCACCACATTTTATCAGCACCAAGAAGAAGATCAATAGGACCTGGGATATTAAAAGTTGGATCTGCTAATTCAATATTGCGTAGGTGAGACCAATTTGAACAATCAAACTCGTGTGAAAGTAGATTGGACGTTAATTTCTTTAAAACGAATGCATCCACCACAAGGTTGGTATACGGTACGCGGGAATTTATTGCGAACGATATGCAACCGCGAGTGTTACCTGCGTCTGTGGATGAGACACCTGGAATGGGGATACGAGCATGTCTTCTAGGGATTCCTAATCTCAGAGCAAAAGATTAGACGACAAATGAGACTTGGGATCCGGAATCTATAAGAATTCTGCAACTTATTGTCTTACCCTGTATGTCCTTTACGTTAGCCAATATGGTTAGCAAAATTGTTCGCTTTGAAAAACCATCATCGAGCGAATGGTTATTGACTATCGGTGGAGGCAAAGCTGTCGACCAGGAGGGTACTGGCGGATGATTTTGATTCGACGAGGAGTTAACAGCCTGTGGACTTCGGTTTTGACACGACGAAGAGTTCACTGCAGATGAAGAAAGACACAAATTGGTATTCTGTTCAGTGGGATGCACAAGGGAATGGTGACGCGATTTGCACACACGACAGCGGAACGATGATCCACATTTATTTGCTGAATGTCCTGAACGAAGACAATTAAAGCACAGGGATTTTTCTTTAACGAGATTCCGACGCGAGTTAATGTTAAGCGAGATAAACATAGGACATTGTGGTAGAATATGACTACTTTCACATTGAGGACACTTCACTAATGATTGCGGAGATTCAGATGCAAAATAAGTCCGAAACTGCGACTGTTGTTTGTTACGCGATGTTATAGGGCGAGTTAATGCATGACAGGACTCAAGTGCATCACATCGAGATTGTAAAAATTTTAAGAGCTCATCGAACTTACAATCATCTCGCGAACCGACGTGCTGTGCCCAGTTTTGGTTTGTTTCATTGTCCAATTTCTTGAGAAGCAAAAAAATTAACCATGGGTCGCGACTATTTAAATCAAGCGCGTTGAGACCACGAATTACCTCATCTGCACCGTCGGAAATCTTGCGTAGCGTTTGAACGTTGCCATCATTTGCAGATGGAAGTGACAAGAACATTTGAATAAATGATGCAACAATTAAATGAGAACGATCGTAACGCTTCTCTAAATGATCCCACGCTTCTAAATAGTTCGCATCGGAAATCGGCAGGTGTTTTATGAGATTTTCAGCATAATCACGTAAAAATGATTTCAGATACTGAAACCTTTGTGTAGCTGTGAGAAAGGGTTTATTGCCAATTACACCCGTAAACGAATCGCGAAACGAAGACCAGTTTTTATAGTTTCCTGAGAAAGGCGAAATAGTGAGTTTTGGCGAATGAGTGTTAGATGATGTTGTCGAGAGATTTTCTAGAAACGAACATTGCTGCGACGCAAATTTCTCAAAAGCTGATTCTTCTTTTGTTTGTTCAACAGTTTGTTTTTCGTGAAAGAACTTAGAAAAACTCGAATGCGCATTGAAGAACCGTTCTTCATATTCAACGAACTCAGCTTCGAATTCATTGTACTCATCGTCATCCGCGGCAATTTTAAGTATGTCTTGATAAATTCTGACCACGTTTCATTGAGCTTATTTTTTTTGCATACGATGCAGGCCGAGTCAACCGACCTTTTATATTACCACGAACGCGTTTAATTGATTCATAATTTTGAGATAATCAATTATAAGCACAGATATACTCAAAATAAATTGCACAATAAGTCACCAATTACAAATCACTCTTGAAAGTTTTTTTTTGATTAGAACACAACTCCTCACAAAAAGGTTTATAAATGATTCAAATCACATCCAAATCAATCAACAATTTTTTTTTTAATCCGACTGTGAAGGACCAATGTTTCAGATTCGACGAACTGTGGAGCGAACGGTTAGGGAATAGTTAAACAAGCGAAAGAATTGTTGCTACCACAAACGAAAAAAAATAAAACTGCGAGTCAAACTTTCTGATTCACTTTACAAATTTATTTGACCTTACTTCTGCCAGTACAATTCACGAGTGCCTAGGCTAAAACGATTTTGCCACCACCTAACCCACCCATGTACACGCACTATGCATTGTGCGTGGTAATTACAACAACAATATGATGATGAGGTGATGGATGGTGCGATCTATGGTTCGATCTGCATTCTGTTACACTGTTGTTGTAGAACCAACCAAACAAGAAATTAATAATTACATACAGTTTGATATTCAAGGAATACAGTGAGTCACAGAAAAGATAATATTAACAAATAATAACTTGATTTTGAACAATTAGTACGTAAAGAATATAACAACAAATTTAGGGCTGATTAAGTACAAGCTGTTTAGTATGACACCTATACCAAACTTCATAAACAACAGTCCGCCACTTTAGAGGGCTGCATCAATTTAAGCTATGAACAATATTTATGTCTCAACGTACAAACAAGATACAGCGAAGGAGCAGAGGTCTGGTCTAGCGAAGTGGGTCTTTTCAATAACGAAACACAACCTACTTGTGTATTAAACAAATCAATAACAAATTCAACTTGGATTCAACTTGAGCACAAAAATCAATGGTTATATGCTACAAACACCCCATCTCGACTTACTGCGATCTGTGGAAAGGAAAATGTACAAATGCTTTCAGAAGGTGCCGGAATGCTAACGTTGCATCCCGGATGTATACCTAGACAAAAATTTATCACTATCCAAAGTCATAACACATTCTCCACCAACTTGAAAGGGTCCTACACAAGCTTTGGGAACATATCGAAAATTTCAACACCAGAGCACCACAAGTCATTGTTCCAATAATTCAATGCTACGCGCTACGATACCCAAATTGAAAATCTAACAGACTTACAAAGGATTATCTTACAACAAGAAGTTCTTGACCTACCTCATAAACTTCAAGTTAGCAGTCATCACAACTTCGCTATTGGATACTTGGCTCTCACATTGTCAATTATATTAATCATCTACATAGTCTGGAAACACAAAACAACAAGATCAGCAGTTATCACGAAGACACCACAACCAACACTACAATCAACACAATCAAATTCGGATTTCGTTCTCACCATTGCTTAGTTCGTTGAATAGCTATTCAACACGGGGGAAAACGTTCAGTTCAAGTACCTGTGTGCTGACGACGCGCACATAGGCTGACATAAGTCAAGGTGATGCAGCTACTTCACATCAACAACAACCATCGTGCTGACGCCACCATAATATAAATATAATATTCATTGGGTCAAGCCAACGACCTATGATGCTGACGGTGCAGTACCGCCAATGACTTTAATTTTAAGCATTTATTGTAAATGTTAGGATAAGCAATATTTTTGTATAAAAGACGTGAAATAATCAAAAATAAAGTCAGTATTGATTAATACCGATACCATCCGCCTTTAATTCACTCTTTTAATTTTAGCTACCAGCGGTTTTTAGTGAACAGGCTTAAGTGTTTGTTTCCTTCAGCACAATATCAAGTTTATCTGCTTGATATAAATCAATTCAGAAAAACGCTTCTGAACAGAGGGCATACTAATCCATGTGCTGCGATCAAGAGCAGGTAAGTGAAGGAGGTGTCACAATCTTGTAATACATTCAGATTGAATTCACCAGAAATAAGCAAATTATTTGATTTTTCGGTGTCTAAAAAAGGCGAAAGTTGCTCCGCAAGAGTAACACAGTCTTGTTTGTTTAAATCGAAAGACAATCGAATGACATCGACACTTTTAAAGTTCAATACAGAGAGACCACAATTGTAGCCTTGCCTATCATAACAACCCACACCATCCGCTGCGTAATCTCAGTTTGTTGCAGGTAAAAAATCAAAACCTGACAAGTAAAAATCACTTTTCTCAAGGTCATATATCAAGATTTCAGAAACAAATTTAAAATCGGGAAAACACGTAAAAGCATTGAATGAGATACAAGAAAATTTTAATTATTTCTCACGCTTTTGATGTTCTGATGAATGAAAAAAGTTTATTTATACAATAGTCATACGAATTAAAAACCTCTTCAGATATAAAAGTAGTATCAATGAGATCGAAAGTAGTAATACCATCGCGGATAAAACTTAAATTTAAATTAAAATTAATTTAAAGAAATAATAGTGAAGTTCATTATTGAATCAATACAAGATCTTCAAAAACTCTTATCTTGATGACACTACTACCTTCAATCTTCCTCATTAAAATATAATAATTCGTGAACCATAATAATTTGTACTGCTCCTCTTTTTTCACCATCTTTGCCCTCATTAAAAGTGCTCATGTATAGTTGGTAAGAGCATCATTAATATAAAGATTGGAATTCTGGCTTTTTTCACTTCCACATCATTGCCATTGCCATTTCTAAGAACAGACGAATTACAATTCTGTCTCTTCCTTAATTTCTCCTTCACTATCCGTTTTTTGAGCGAGCGGTGTGAGGATTCTCATTTTCTTCATATAATATTTTCCAGTTTGGTATTCCACTACTTCGATTCTTATTGGATCACGGAGAATTTGCTGCACAGCACTTTTGGCTTTAATAGCATCGGCATTGGGAACACCAACGACTGCAGAACTTCCTTCAATTGGTTGTCAGAACATGATGCTGGTTATTCAGCAGCTCATTTACATTGGATCTGTTCGTCAAAAAACAAAATTGCCGCATCTAGGGAGAAAAAGATCTTCGAATAATTTCAGAAAAATCATTACATCCACAATAGATGGATAGGCTGTATGGTATGGTTTTTGGGCTGGTGGAATCATTCGTCCATTTTTCTTCGACGATGCAAGCAAAAGAGCTATTACTGCCAATGGAGAGCGCTATATACAAATGATTGAAAATGTCTTGTGGCCTCATATAAAAGTTCTTTATTTTTAAAAGGATGGAGCTACGAGTCACAGAGCATGTGCAAACGTTGAGCTCCAAGTTATGGTGACATAACTATGGCCACCTAAATCATGCGGTATAATACCATTGCATCACTTTCTTTGAGTTTTTTTTGAAAAGTAATGTCGATAGGGCAACAACTGTTGCACAGCTGAAAAACAAAATTCGGAGCGAAATTGATGAACTTAATTCGATAATGTGTGAGCGAGTCCTTGAAAACTGTGATGTTCGTATAAGAACATGTAGACGTCCTCATGATATTTAAGTGATGTTATTTTCCACACATAATTGCTAAGAGCCATTTTCTTATAAAAATACAAATACCTGAAAAAATCTAACTAAAAAATCATCTAGGCGCGACTTTTGAAACACCCTTTATTAGTATACCACAAATTCGTATTTTAGTAGAAGCTTTGATTATAGGAGCAAATGATGTGCTATCAATTTCTACTTACCAATATTATGGAAAATATGTTTTCGTATTGATGAATAGTGGAAATAACCTCGAAATTTAAAGAATAAATATTGTCACCACAAATTACCAAATTTCTCTATGTACATAAACTTGATTTTCATATTTTGAGAATAAAATGGTATGAGCCTTCCACTGCGGATTTTTTACCGCGTCATACGCTAGTCCATCCAAGGAATGCCTATTCAATGGCGTCCCTAACTCTATCGGTAGGCAACAAGACCTTATTTTCACTAGCGATCCCATTAACTCCACAGTAACGTTTTGTTCCTTTACCCTATCAACTGTCGGCAACTTTTACCCCCTTCTTCTTCTCTCATTTTTCCATAACTCTATACCCAAGCCCACTCCTTCCCTTACTATCACTTCTTACAACTTCCATAAAGCTAATTTTAGCAGAATCAATATCTGCCTTAGCAAATTGTTTGCACCACTTTTTGCATTGCCACCTTAAGTGGGATATTTGCTTCCTTAGGAAATTTGTACTCATTTCTTAAACTTCATCTGTTCATTTCCTTTTCCGCCAAATAAAAGATTAATACTTTTTTGTCTACGGCCGAACTCGGTAAACGGGCGTTTTTTTTCCTTATTGATATTCGTAAGTCCAACCTTTTAATTAAATTTTCAGCTCAATTGAAATCCAAGGTAAGTTTTTCCGAATACACGAACAAAATTGGTTAATTCGAGCGCGGATTTGTATGATATTCTTGGATTTCAATTGGCTTTTATTATTCGCGGCAATCGTGTACTGTGCGTCATCGAAACATTTCAGCTCATGCAAAACGCTCGAAGCTGCGCTGTGCAAATAATTCGGACACACAAATTGCAGAGTTCGGCAACAATTGCAATTCTACATATAGAAAACAATCTTTTTTGTTGCAAAAATTAGTTCGTGGACGTATATATATCACGACAAACATTTGTATCGAAGGTCATGGAGGCTTTAAAGAGACAACGGGCAGCGCTGAAAGGCCAAGTAACACGGATTGTTACATTTTGTGAATCGTCATCTCCTCCGTTAGCTGAGTGCCTGTTGCGTCAGACTAAGTTAGAGCAACATATGCACGACTTCGAACGCATTCAAAACGAAATCGAAGCTTTGGTTGCCGAAAATCAAATACCGGAGGAAACAGACTATCGAGTCGAATTCGAGAGTACATTTTTCAGTGCGCATGCAAGGTTAACCGAGATCATTCAAGGTCAACAAGATATCGGTTCGCGAACAGACAAAGAAAGTGACATAGGCAAAACATTAAAATCATTAGCTGAAAGTCAGTGCGCGCTAAACGAGATTGTAGAATCATTATCTGATTCCGCGACGGCCAATATCAATTACAAAACAGGAAATGTTATCACGTCTCCCCGAAATTAAAATTCCAGAGTTTAGTGGAAGATTTGACGAGCGGGTTCGGTTTCGCGATTTATTCTCCGCTTTAGTGCAATCTAAATCTACGATCACCGATGTCGAGAATTTGAAGTAAGTACCTTCAAACGTGGCTGAAAGGAGAGGCTTCGTCTATTATAAAGCATATCTCTCCTAGCAACGAAAATTTTGACGTGGCTTGGAATTTAGTGAAGGCTCATTATGATAAACCACAATTTATCATGGTTGCCCATTTGGACAACATATTCGAACAGCCTGTGCTCAAAAGTGGCTCACTTAGTGAAATTAAAAGGCTATTTACGATAACGAGCGAAAACATTAATGCTTTGCACGCCTTGAAACATCCGGTTGCCTCTTGGGACATTTTATTGGTGTATGTGCTGGTGAAAAAATTAGACTCTGACAATCGAATGTTGTGGATTCGCGTAATTAAAGACAAAATAAATCCGTCATTGTCCGATTTTAACGGATTTTTGAAGGATGGTATTAATGAATTGGAAAGTTTAAATTTATCATACACCGCCGGTCGCGGTCAGTCGAGTGTTCACAAATCCAACTCGAAGGATTCGGGTAAACGTGTGTTGAGTGCAGGAGTTGTGGCTTGTTTTAAATGCAAGCAGAAGCATTTTTTGTATCAATGCCCCAGTTTCGTGATCTCACGGTCCCAGCGCGTTTCGACTTCGTTAATTCCAACAAAATCGGCATCAATTGCCTTCGCGTTAAGCACAGCCTTGTAGAGTGCAAATTTTCGAATTGCAAGACGTGCGGCTTAAAACATAATACGATGCTCCATCACGAAACCGTGTCACAGCCACAGTGCCAACCAAGCACTTCAAATGGGGCTTCGGGAGGTCTGTCAATTAATTTAGTCCAAAATCCATATCGCGAGTGCTTCACAATGTTACCTGCGGCCATAATCATGGTCACGGATAGGAACGATAATCTACAGCCGTGTAGAGCTCTTCTTGACTCAGGGTCACAAGCGACTTTAATTTCGGAATCGTGTATACAACGATTCGGGTTAAAACGCGGACATGTAAGAATTCCCATCTTTGGTATAGGGCAATGTAAAGGTGGTCACGGTACCAAAGACCAGAACGTCTCTTGTGTTTTACGTGAACACCTGCCCTGAAGGCCTTATCCCACGGAGCGCTTACGCTCATAACAGGATTGAAATAATGCGTCAATCAACGCCCTTCGAATAGTATAAATACAACCACCAGTACCTACTAGATGTCGTGTTTAAGGCACGATCTTCTCCCTTGGTATAGGGTTGAGGCCTATCTAAAACCTCTGCCATTCTGTGGGTCATGGCACCCGGTTGCAATGCAACTTCACATCGAGCAGACCAATTAGAGCCACGGCCATCAAATAGCTGAGCACAGGTCATAGCACGCTACAATATATACTCAGCCACATGATGTCCAAACACCACTTGGTCTACTCTCCCCGCGATTTTGGGTACAAACCTACAGCCACCATGATACTCCCACAAGGAGGCCAACTCCTAGGTCAGGCCGGAACCATAGTTCCGAGGGCTCCTGACCTCCCGTGGTATCATGGTTATGCCCAGATACTTGACTTGCGTCACATAACTAAGGCTATTACCATTCAAACGGATTGTGGGAAGTCGTCGTTGAAATGATTTTCCCTTGAGGACCATCATTACAGACTTTTCCTCTGATACGGCGACGCCCACACTATCGCTCCAGGCCGCGACGATTTGGATTACACTGTTTCCCATTTCTTCTAACATTTTCCTGGAGTGTCCCTCAAGAATGGGTAACAGGTCGTCCGCATATGCGTAGCACTTGCAGGTCTCACATATCTGCCCTAGCAGTGGGTCCATCATGTCAGTTTTTCAGTTTATATGCATTTTTATTTTATCACTTAAAGTACCCTTACTTGCTAGACAAAAAAAATGCTTAAAAATTAGCTTAATTAACTTAAAATTATCTTATTCTAACTTACTGGCGTCATGCGGGCACTCTAAGTTAAACCTAACACTTAAATTATGTCTTTCGACTTACGCTACTACTATACTATACTATTTCTATTCCTTATAATTAAAACTAAGAAAACATTTTTTTACAAAAAAAAAAACTTAGTAACATGACTTTTTATTTCTATTTTATTATAAAACTTAAAACTAAAATCCTACAAACTACCTACAAATAAATCTTAATGTACTTAAACTACTTACATCTAATACATACATATATATATATATATATATATATACATAATATATATCTACTTAATATATAAATATATGTATATATATATATGTTCTTTTTTTTTCATTTTTTATTTTTATTATTTTTTTTTTTGTTTTTATCTATTTTTTTTTCTTAAATCTAACTTACTCCTACTTAAAACTATGTAAGCCGGCCGTGGCTAAAAAAATTAGGGTGGGTCCATCATGAGGTTCCAAATGAATGGACCACAGATAGAGCCCTGAGGACATCCACGCTCCACACTCACACGCACACTTTCATTTAGAGCTGTATTCGTTGCACATGCGCTTCTGCCAGAAAAGCTCAATTTCCCGGCATCCCACATCCTGCATTCTACGGAACACACTTCCCCAGCTTAAGTTGTCAAAAGCACCTTTAAAATCTATAAAGATGCCTAAGACATAGTTTTCCCTACTTTCCTAGACACAGTCTTTGACATATGCCCAAGCGTCCTCAATAGACATGCCTGTTTTGAATCCGAATTGGAAAGGAGGCATTGGTTCGGTTATATTCTCCAAAAGTCTTTCCACCATAACCCTTTCCAGTACTTTTCCAAGACCTAATCCTATCAGGAGACTTCAATAGAACGACCACCTTTGCCTCCTTCCAACCCAACGGAAAGTGACTCGCCTCAATGCATCTGCTGAAAGTGCAGCCTAGATAATCTGGAACGACTTTCCAAATGGCTTTCACCATTTCGCCAGTCATTCCGTCTAGTCCAGGAGACCTCTTTCAACGGAGAAGTGAAACAGCGTGTTCCACCTCCTTGGTTCGCAATTCTGAGTTGGCTACTGATTCTGTCGCCAGAGGGGCCTCAACTCGGTCATCTCTGCATTGAGTAAGGCACCTATGTAGTCCCTCCACTCCCTATGTATAGTATCGTCCAACCTCTGGTAATTTGTTGTTAGCTCTACATATTTTGTAGAGACTTCCCCAAGGATTGTCCCTATTTGAATCCGCGAATCTTCTCCAATCATCTTCCTTGACTTGAACAATCATTCTCTTGTACTCAGCAAGGCATCGCCAGAAGGCAGAGCCCAACTGAGTCAAGTTTTCAGCGTTGGTAGCCCGAGCTCTTTGGAATTTCTTCCTTAGTTTTCGGACTTCCCGCCGCTTCGCACTCAGACTGCGTGTCCACCACTTCACTCTTTTGAGATTAACCTTACGGCTCCTCTCAAAGAGATCGTCGTTGACACGCCACACACACTCATTGATGTGCTCGATCTGCTGATCAATGTTCAGGCTTCCATACACCCGAAGGGGTATCGAGGATACCTCTGCAAGTATATGGGAACCGTACACATTCCAGTCAGCATTCCGAGTGCACCATCTCCTTTCTAACCTAGGCGCCCTAACATTGTCTTCATAGGTGACCTCAACTTGTATCCAGCTGTGGTCACTTATGCTTCTGGAGATTTTCCACGAAAAAAAAACGCCCTAAGTGCGGATTCATTCGTAAATGTGACGTCAATGTCGCTCTTTCGACCATGCGTATCGAAAGTGTACAACTCACTCGGTCGATTGAGAGGGTGCATATCAGATGATATAGCCTTCTACTCCAACACATACGCCACGTTCATCTGCATCTTGAAAGATGCATGTAAGGTTTGCGTCCCTTACAATCACTGCAGCTCCGCATCTGGTGTCAGGGAAGACCCGCATGGAAGCGGGTAGACCCCTAATTACTCCCCTCGAAGCATAGGGCTCCTGAACCAGAGCAACGCTGCAGTCCCTCTCGCACATTCGAGCTCCCAGGTCTACCATAATGGAGAAAGCGCCCTGGCAGTTCAATTGCACGAAGTTGAATACCATATTAGTTTCTGGCATTCAACCGGACAAGAGCAGCCGCATAAAGCGGACATTCAGCCGACACCATCCGATGGTTGGCTGCTCGTCCCTTAAGCAAGCAGTTCCGGGATTTGGCAGATTTTGAGCACCCTTTTGAGTTGTGTCCTTCTTCGCCGAAACGGCGACATACGAGTACCTCCTGGGTCTTGCAATCGGCAATGCCATGGTCAAGACCGAGGCATCGGAAGCAGCCAACAATGGTTTTGTACTCCTTTACAGGAAAGGAGTACCACCCAATGTAGCAGCGCCCACTATCAAGGAGTGCTTTAAGCGCTTCCGCTGAGCCAAGGCTCTCCAGCACAACGTTAACGCTGCCTCCTTCTTTGGTACTCCATGGTCGGGTTACCATTTTTGAATTTTTTGAGGGTATATTTCTCCTTGAAATTTAGTTCATGAAGCTGGTTCATGAACTCCAACGGGGATGATGGACGCCCTTTATAACCACCCTTGGGCCAGATTTTTGAGGGATTGGAACCTCTAGCCCTGCCTCCCTGAAATTGGGGTTGCCCGCAATTTTGCCCCTCTCCAACGCGGTTGGAGTACGGATAACGACGCTCCCGTTTTTAAGCGTCCTAACGCTATCCACCCTGACTCCCAAGGATGGGGCGACCTTCTTGAGGACTTCAGCCTCGACTTCTTTTGCCGACGCACCGGACTTCTTACTCCGCACGACCACGGACCACGTAAGAGCTGGTGTCGGCGCAGGTGCAGGGACCTTTCCCGATTTATTAGAAACCTTTTCTGGGGAGGAAGTAGCAGGAACCTTTGCTGAGGTGGCAGGAGCAGGAGCCTTTGCCGTAGTGGCAGAGGCTTTAATCGCTCCTGCTGCCACTTGAGCGAAGCTAAACTCCTTCTCTTTGGCAGCGGCCGAGCAGCCAAATTATGCCTTCGTAGGCCTTGCACGAACTATTTACCCTGTTCGCAAGGACAGGGTCAACTTCCCCCTTTCCGAAAATGACTTCAGAAAGCCCCCTAGCCAAATCGCCTAGCTGCCGATTTAGGTACGAGTACAAAATATTTGTACCTCTGGCGTCCAGGACGGTTTTCTCGTTCAATTCCGAACCTAATCCCGAACCTGAAATATTATTTGGAATATTATTTGTAATTTTCGAATCACTCACCGATTTCTTCCTTTTAACCCTGTTCGGGCTTACGGCCTCGCAGGTTCTCTTTTTCGGTGGGGCTGTAACCGTCTGAATGCCCGAGTCTTCTTGGTTGACAATCCCCTTCTCCACAAGCTTTTTCAGCTTTTCCCGTATGTCCGCTCCTGTTTTCTTTTTGGTAGGAGGCATGTCTCCTACCCAAGTTGGCAACACTTAACACTAATTAATTAAAATGTAATTAAAACACAGTAACACAACAACGCTAATTGTGGGAATTACTCCTCTTTTAACCGTAATAAAAAGTAATTTCGGCACAAAATAACAACACTAGTTGTGGCAATTCCTACTCTTTTAAAGGTAATTAAATAGTAATTAACTCACAGTAACAACACAACAACTTTCCACCGTAATAAATCGCACAAGACCAATTTTGAGTAAATTCTGCACTGCTCCGAACACAAAATTAACACTTAATTGATTTTTAGTGATTTAAAAAAGTCCGCACTGAAAAGTGCAGCCTGAAATCGCTCATTGCTAATCATTTCGATACACGAATTTCAAACTCGAAAAAATCGCACGCACTCCGTAAAAAGACGTCCGTACCCTTCCGCTGTTGAAATACAACTGGTACCAAAGACCAAGTCGAACTCTGTATATCATCTAACGGTAACACCAACTGCTTCTCGGTGCAAGCCTTTGTTTTATCGTCCTTGACAAATGATCAGCCAAGCATCGAAATACCCATTGTCAATCTGTCGTATTTTAGCAATCTCTCATTGGCAGATCCAAACTGCAACCGCCCAACTAAAATCGATGTTTTGTTGGGAGCAGATATATTTTTCCATATGCTCCTCGAAGGGAGGATTGTTCATCCTTCGGGTTCACCTGTAGCTCAAGAAACTATCTTCGGATGGGTCCTGGCGGGTAATATTTCACAGAATCCAGGCTTAGGCGTTTTTCACACTATCTTTGATATTGGTGCTGACGTGCTGTTAAAACGCTTTTTTGAGCACGAAGATATTACGGATGGGCGGAGTGCCGAATGCGAGGTAAGTGACAGCATTGAAAATCATTTTAAATCAACACATTTTACGAGGCCTGATGGTAGATTCGTTGTTAGTTTACGTTTTACCAAAGGTCCCATTGAATTTGGAGATTCCCGTGACGCGGCTTTGAAACGGCTTTTCGCAATGGAGAAACGATTTTAAAAGGACTCGAGTTTGAAGCATGAATATGTGTCGTTTATGCGCGAATACAAGGACTTAGGTCACATGTCCCTTATGAAACAAAGTGATCGCGACCTTCCTTCATATTATTTACCCCATCACGCGGTACTCAAGCCATCAAGTACAACGACCAAATTAAGGGTAGTCTTTGACGCGTCGTGTAAATCCACGAATGGTTTTTCGCTGAATGATTATTTACGTGTTGGGCCCACCATACAAAACGACTTAATTACGTGTCTCATAAAGTTTCGAAAATTTAAGATTGCGGTCAAGGCCGATATAGAGAAAATATACCGTCAAATATTAATTAACCCGGACGAGGTACATTTTCAACGAATTGTTTGGAGAGAACGAATTACCGAAGAACCACGCGATTACCAACTCCAAACGGTCACATATGGAACCGCCTCGGCTTCGTTCTTAGCCACTAGAGTCCTTAAACAAATCGGTATTAACAATATCGCGCGATTTCCCCAGGCTTCAAATAGTATCATAAACGATTTTTATGTCGACGACTTTATGTCAACTTACGAATGCACTAAGGACGCGATAGACATTAGTAACGATCTCTGTCAGGTTCTAAAAAGTGCGGGAATGAAACTTCGAAAGTGGTCGTCAAACTCGTTCAAATTTCTTCAGACCATCGATGTCGAGTACCAGGAGGCATCGGTCGAGCTGGAGTCAAAACGTTAGGCCTTTTGTGTAATACAGAGCTTGACTGTTTCCATTTCTGTTCATCGCCACACACCATCGGTCCCCAGGTTACGAAAAGGGAAGTGCTATCCGATATAGCTCGTATCTTTGAGCCTTTGAAAATTTTTATGAAGCGCCTTTGGCTAAGACAAATTGGATGGGACACGTATATTCCTACGGACCTTCATGAAGAATGGTCAGACTTCAAATCAGATTTGGGCTCCTTAGGTAATATCAGAATTCCGCGATGGCTGCAATTAAAGCGAAACGAAGTTATGGAGCTGCACGGCTTTGCTGATGCTTCAGAGTCAGCATACGCTGCGGCAGTATATTCCCGCGTGTTAAATTCTGACGGTGTTCGAACTGCGATTATTTGTGCGAAGACGCGAATCGCTCCAGTGAAGCCTACCCTTCCACGACTTGAATTATGCGGCTCGTTGCTACTTACTAAGCTTCTTAGCAAGGTAAGGAACGCTCTAGCCTTCCACGAAATCGAGTGCTTTGCTTACAAAACCACCGTTTTGCACTGGATTCAAGGATATCCGCGGTCGCGTAGCGTGTTCGTAGACAATCGAATATCGAAAATTGTCGCTCAGTTTCCAGTGTCAATATGGCATCACGTGCGGTCGGCCGAAAATCCCGCTGACTGTGCCACCCGCGGTATAATGCCACGAAAGCTACCTAATTTAGATTTATGGTCGAATGGTCCGCAGTTTCTACGAGATCGGGTTATTACGTTTTCCAGTCTTCCTAGCGTCACTGAAGGTATTGAAGATAAAGTTATATGTTTATCTAGTTACTCCAACAATACAGACTTCGATATTTGTACGCGGTTTTCGAACCTCAAAAGGCTTTTCCGCGTCATCGCCCGATGTATTCGACTATTTCGGAAGCATAAACATCCCCCAGCGATTCCATGCGTGCGTCCTCTTTCATCTGAGGATATACATCTATCAAAGACCGCGCTGCTTCGGCTTTCACAAGCTCAATTTTTTACTTGTTTAAACCGTAAGGAAGCGATCTCGAGAAAAAGCAAGTATCGGTTCGTGAATCCGTCTATTGATGAATTCGGTGTACTTCACGTAGGCGTGCGACTCGAAAATGCTGCAATACCTTTTCATCAAAAGCATCCAATAATTCTTCATAAGGAACACCACTTAACAAAATTGATAGTCAGCGATTGTCATCTTCCAAACATGCATGCTGGAATGCGCCAAATGACGTATCTTTTGGCCCTCGAATATTTTATCATCGGAGTTCATCATTTGATCAAGCGGTGTATCTACCAGTGTACAGCATGCACACGTTAGCGAGTAGTAACCTTTCAGCAACAAAGGGCCAGTCTACCGAAGCAAAGATTGGAACCAGGCGTGACGTTCGGAAATACCGGCGTCGATTATTTGGGTCCATTTATGGCACGATCTTGGAAGGGACGAGGCTCTGAGCAATATAAGGTGTATGTCGCTCTATTTGTTTGCCTGGCGATAAAGGCATTGCATTTAGAGATTGTCACGGAATTGTCATCAGCAGCATTTCTAGCGGCACTGCGTAGATTTGTTGCTAGACGTGGTAAGTGTCACACTCTTTTTAGTGACAACAGCACTAATTTTGCTGGGGCCAATCAATTACTTCGCGGTTGGTCGAACGAGCTTTCGAACATCGGCATCAATTGGGTTTTTTCTCCCCCCCCATGCTCCGCACTTCGGAGGGCTTTGGGAGGCTGGTGTTAAAACCATTAAATTTTATTTGCGTAGAGTTTTGGGAAATACTTCGGTGACCTACGAGGAATTTTCGACCGTGCTGTGTCAAATCGAAACCTGTGTTAATTCTAGGCCATTGTGCGCGCGTTTCGAAGGTGATATGGATCCCTTAACTCCAGCGCATTTCCTGATTTCGTGACCTCTATTGACGGTGCCGGACCCCACTGGATTAAATCTCCAGCCATCGTTGTTGAATCGATCGCAATATCTTCAAAGTCTCGTACAAGGGTTTTGGAAAAAATGGTCCCACGATTACGTCAGCCAGCTACGTAAACGACCCAAATGGTTGGAAAAAAGTAAAAATATTCAAATCAACGACGTCGTAATCATCAAGGAAGAAAATCAACCGCCATGCCGATGGGCAATCGGTAGAGTAACTAAGACATATCCAGGCCGGGATTTATTAACGCTAGTCGCATCTATCATTACTGCTAAGGGAGAACTAAAGCGTCCTGTGTGCAAATTGTGTCCGTTATTGGTAGATTCAAGTTGAAGGACACCTTCAACGGCGGGAGAATGTTTGAACCACTTTTTGCATTGCCACCTTAAGTGGGATATTTGCTTCCTTAGGAAATTTCTGTCCATTTACTTTTCCGCCAAATAAAAGATTAATACTTTTTTGTTTACGACCGAACTCGGTAAACGTGCGTTTTTTTTTCTTATTGATATTCCTAAGTCCAACCTTTTAATTAAATTTTCAGCGCAATTGAAATCCAATTTAAGTTTTTCCGAATACACGAACACACATCTTCTTTTCATTTTACCAACCTATGTGATGCTGTTTCCATTTTTAACAGTAAAATATTTATTTCTATTTCTCTTTACGTTCCCTTTTCTCGACATAAAACATCATCAACTTCCCCTCCCCGGTATAAAGAAGACTTCGCCCTTGCGAAATAAAAGAAATATACTCGTATTATAGGCAGTTTTTCTTCGCACCAATAATGACTACTTTAACAATCTTGGAACCTACCTCCAATTCAACTACCTCCAATTCAACTACCTCTATCAGCGCCTTCTCGACACAGTGCAGACCAACCTTATCAATGCTCATAAGACATTTTATCAATTCGTCAATTACAAAAGAAAATCAGGCGGTTATCCTGATTATCTCTCTACTTCAAGCAATCATTTGCTGACAACTTCTTTGTACCCGACCCCATACCATATATTTCAAGTACATTCCCAACTTCTCCATTTGCCCCGCTTTCTCTCAATCTTTTGATCCCACCCTTTTACCTGGGCCAGACGGGCTCCCAGCAATATTCTTCAAAAAGTGCACCTCCAATATTTGGCACCCACTGGAGTGGTACGAATCATAAGGCAAAAGAATTTCTGCAGAATTCGATATAGTTTGCGTATAACGGAACTTCAACAATTTGCAAAAAATCAAAATTTATGCTTTCTTTTATATTTAAAATCATCAGAATTTGATAAAATATATATAGTATACCTTGTTGAATTCAGGAAAAGGTGAACTTTCACAGATTTGGAATAAGTTTTATTTCCAAGGACGAAGGTTATTCCAGAATATCCTTTTAACATATATCCTTCAATAACTCAAAAAATGGTATTTGGTTTTTTTTATTTTTTTATATACATATTATAGAGAGATTCGTCCTCTATTTCCATTTCAAATTTCAAGTTGGGATCTCTATGGGTTCGGCCAAAATAATGTTTTATAGGCGGCTAAATATTCTGAAATAAATATTTTCATTTAAAGAAAAGTCATACTGCGGCCTTTGTATCCCAAGGCCTTAAAAACTAGAAAAATCATTATTTATTAACTTTTAAGAGTATGTAATATATATAGTTTATGTTACATATTCTTCCGATGAAAAGAAAAAATATTTTCCTTTAATTACTCCTTGTGAAACAGATGAAATGTGATGAAGTTTTCTTGTTTCTGGCACAATTCTTAAATTAGAAAAACCCGATTCCATCAATAATTTTTCTTCATTATACTCCTGTGTGGTCACGTAGGAGAAATCCTTATTTTTTATATTTTCAGTTGCCCAGTTATATAACTGTAAGGGAGTTGTTATGTGTTCCCTAAACGGTCTTTGTAGGCTAGCTCTGGCAGCCAGTTTTTTATTGTATCCAAAAGTCCATCGCATGCGCTCTTAACATGAGAGGTTGCAAAGAAGTTCCATTCCGCATTCACTCCAAAATCCTGTTCATGCAATGTTAAATTAAAAAAATTCTTTTTGTTTTTTGTACTGCGCAGCAGATCCATCGGAAAAATAAATAATTTTCAGTTATTATGGACGTAGTAAAACTAGCACTACTAATTTGTTTTCGGTCATGCCATATCTTCTAACTGTGTCCGACCGAGTTCTAGAGACGGAACTGGCTAGTTTGTCAAAGCTCACGCATTCTGGGCTTACCATTACAGCACAGTTACTTGCTTCTGGGTGAGGTTTTTATAAACTCATGGTGCTGAAAAAGGGGGATATTCGTTAAAACCATCACTGCAATGATCGTAACATTATACTTTTTTCAACCAGTCTTAACTGTAGATATTTTTAGGCGTTTTGTTATTTATTTTGCGACACGTGCGAAATATTGAATGATTTTCGGATTGTGGCTAAGACGTCCCAGAAATTCTTTGAGGTACTATTACCGTGTAATTTAATTTTTAATTTTTTTTAATAACTCCTTCGCTCTCAAGGGATTTAAGTACCCTTAAAATGCTCGCACACAGCGTGGGAGAAGGAAAATCAGGGAGGAAAGAACAAGATATACCGATTTACTTGTTTTAAATGTTTGAAGGTTATAAAGACTAGGAAATAAAGAGCTAGGCAGGTCATTCCATAAGCGAGTTGTACGGCTTATGAACGAATTACGACATTTTAGAATACGTCAGAAAGTGGGCTCGAGCATGAGCATTCATAGCAAGACGAGCGTTACGATTAAATGTTTGAAGGGTCAGAGTATTACTGGTGATTTCTATGGAGCACAAGTGGTGGACATGGCGATAAAACAGAGTGCGACATCGGAGTGCGATGGTGTTCAGTTTCTGAGTGATATTAGTATCACCTATGAGTCTTATCGCACGGTTTTGAATATTATCTAGCAGGTGCAGAGATGTTTTCGGCGCACCCGTCAAGATATGGGCATTGTACCCCAATTTCGGGCGACTAAATGCCTTATATATTGAGGCAAGATCAGAGGGGGTGAAATATTTCTTACAACGCTTGAGGAAACCTAGACATTTCGCAGAATTTTTGACGACACCGAATATGTGGTCACTCCAACGAAAGTTGTCATTGACACACATACCGAGAATGGAAAATTTATCGGTTTCGACGATGCAAATGCCATTTATGGACAATAGCTGGGTGTTTAAATTTCGCTTTAGGAACAGCAGACAGTGTTTTGAAATCATTACATTCTGCTCTGTTAGTGGTTCCGCAACTAATTATGTTGTTAATATCGGAATTTAATGAACTTAACATATGCTGGCGTTCCCGTTCTGCAGCCGATTCTCATCAGCAAAGGAATATATTGGATTAGAAGTAGCAGACAAGAGATCGTTGATGAAAATACAAAAAAATTCTAGGAGACAGAATGGAGCTCTGAGGCATACCCACATATATTTTGTTGATATCGGACTTGAAACCATCCGAGACAACTTGAATAGAACGTTCCGAGAGGTAGTTTCTAATCTCGAGGGCTCATTTACAAGTTGGGATAAATTATTTTACGCAGCGAAGATCTCAATACACCGTCCTTCGGGCGTTGTGTCTCCAGAATATCTAAGCCAATAATAATTGCTTATATTGAAATCGTCATTACGGGCGATACAATTCTTTGTATGGAGTCAGACAGCGCATCAAACAATAGTGGATAATTTGCTTACGGAGGGGGAATTTTAACCAAATGAAATTGAATTCCGGATAGGAACAGCGAATACTTTGGTGGTTGACCATTACGCACGTATATGGCGAGACCGCGGTGAGAGAAGAATAATGGCACTAGTTCGTATTAAGATAGCTTCAGATTAGAGTGATGTTAGGGGTATGGGCGGGGATCCACCTGTGTTTCACTAAGTGTAAAATTTGGTCTGAATTTACTGTAGTGGATGTACGCAGGAAAGTGATACCTGTTTAGCTCGCGAGTATTGGCTACATCCATTCTAAATTCCCGACCAACTGCAAAAAAAACAGACAAACACAAAAAAGAAATATTAAGCACAGATTTGAAGTAAAAATTCAGAATTGTTTTACCGAATCAAACAATGGGAAACAGTACACCAACAAAATTCATACCCGCAACACGCTATCCATCGGTTGGTACATACACTCAGTCATAGCACGTGCCGTATGACAATGTAATACAGCAACGGAAGCGACTGAGTGCCAATAACAGTATGACCAGGGGCAAGGCGGTTCGGAGGCCCGCACTGTAGATGTTATTTGCACTGCACTCGGGAGTTTTTTTTTCCTTCTCGCGCAAGGAATTTTTTTTAACTTTTTTAAGTGATACAACAAATGAATTTTTGACTATAGTCACGATGACGATTTGCAAATAATTTGAAGATCAAGCTTCCAATGTTCACATTTGGAGCTTAATTTAAAGACAAGAGAAGCTTATATAGTAACAATGTTCATTTGCTAAGGCAATTGTATGGCCCAGGCGTTAAAAGACAGGTAGATTTTCTTGACATTTTAGTATTTGAAAGTTAAACGTGTTAGAAGCAGCCAACGACCGAAGTATGGTGATGGAATACATGATTATATCGATGCAGCCAATACACATACCTTATCATATCGTTGACGGAGAGTAGCAACTTGTGTTGGGCTAGAGAGTCAAGCTTGCAATAATCTATGGCACAGTAATCAATTATAGGGATAAATAAAGTTTAGATAAGCCTGAGTTTTGTACCTACTAGAGCGAGGTTAAATGCAAGCCAAAGTTTTCGCAGGCGAACATAGATTCGTTGAACAACAAAGTTAATATGGTTTATGGCGGGAAATGGGCTACAATAAAACCCAAATAAGTACCTGTCGCATAAGTGCCTAATTCGCATATGTACCTCCATATCTAGAGAACCAAAATTGAATAGTTTATATACGAGTAAAACGCATATTTTAAATACCTTTCGCTTGACTTAAATGACGAAAACATGTTTTGTCAGCAGTTCCTTGTGTTTCATGTTTCAAAATTGAAAAAGTAATACAATTAATCTATTTCAATACTAAGACTGACTGCTCTGACTCTATTGCTGTCTCTGTCAGAATTTGGTTGGCAAAGCAATCTTATTTAGCCGCTGAAAAATGTGAAAAATATCTGGAAAAGACCGAAAACTGCCTTCGCTTTCAATTAAACTAAAAATTAACATTCTCCACATAGTCGAAAGTAATTTGCTGAACAGTTGAAATGCGATGTTTCTACTGTTATTCGAGTAGCTATAGTAAAAAGAAAAGAAAGTTGGAGGAAGCTGCGCAAACTACAAAAACTCTAAAAGAAAATCATTGCGGAAGAGTTCTAATGAAAAAGTGGAGAAAGCTCTCACCAAATGGTTGGATCAAATGCGGTCTCATAGCGCAATAATCAGTGGAATTTAGTTAATAAATAAGGCCAAAGAGTTTGTGTGTAAAATTAAATGAGGACTTTGAGCCAACAATTAGCTGGCTTTGGTGCTGGAAGCGAAGAGAAAATATAACGTTCAAGAAAATTCAAGGTGAAATGACTGAAGCTGATGCTTCAAGAGCTGACCTACAATATATCGCCAGGAGGTTTTTCCAAACCTGATTTGAGAGTACGACCAACGTAATATCGTCAATGCTCATGAAAGTGGCATTTTTTTAGAAAGCCTTAACATCTTACTTTAACAAGAAAGCGCAGCACCCCACAGGTGAAAAAGTTTATGAAGCTCTACTTACCCTTTTTGTTTTCTCTAATACTGATGGAACATACAAAAAATTGTTTACAATCAGCAAACACAAGAATCCGAGGGCTTCAAGGGAAAAACCATATAACATAAAGCTTGGATGACATCTTCTTTATGGACTAAATTGATTAAGGAATTTGATAATGAAATGAAAAAATAAAAGAGAAAGGTTTTATTCTTTGTTGATAACGCAGCACGTCACAACGTTGATAATTTGGACATCGAAAATGTTAAAATTGAGTTCTTACCTGTAAACACCTCTTCGGTTTTACAGTCTGTCGATCAAGGCCTTATTTCCTGCTACAAGGCCTATTACCGTCAGATAAAAGTCAGAAAGCAAATACTTGCAATCGAGGACGGGTTAACAATTAAGGAGTTTTCCAAATCAATTACAATTTTTGACGCTCTCATATAGGTCCAACGAGGTTGGTGGCTTGTGAAACGTGATTCGATTGAAAATTATTATCGGATGGTAGGTCTGTTAATGTTAAAAAAATTATTGTATTGTACATGTGTATTTCTTTTGTTTTGCAGGCATGTTGTCACTGTTGTTTTTTTTTCTACTGTTTATTTTCCTTTCCTTTCAATTTCGCAGAGAATTTCTGGTGAAGGCTTAGATAGAAACACCATTTTTTGTAGAATACATATGTTTAATGCGATAACAATATTCAATGTACACAAAGTACACAAGGTACACACAGAACTCAGTGAAGACCAAGAAGATGAGGAAGAGTTTGTCAATAGTGTACCAGAGGTAGCAGAATCACTCAGTTTCGCCGATACTTTAAAAACGATTCTGGAAGAAAAATTGATAGAAATTAAGTTCCATAAGCAAATATAACAAATATATAATGATTTTTTATGAAAATATCATTCTACAGTAAGCGTCTATCTCCAATCTTGACATCATTTATCGACGATTTAATAAAAGGCCAACTTTGGTGTACCCTGACCCATGTTAACGGAAATTGCTCTGCTAATGCGAATAGTAGGATATTTGTTTAGGATTTTCTTATTAGAAGAAAGACCGGCCTTTGCAAATGCGTTTAAATAAAGTTCTGATCTTCTTTGAGTCTTCAGATATCCAATTCCTAAGCCTGTTCCATTTTTCTTGCCTATGCTAATTTTTGATTTGAGGTCACTTTACCCCAGAAAATTTGTAATAAACATAGTTTTAAAATTTAAAAAAAATTTTTTTTTTCTTTAAGCTCCAAAGGCAAAAAATGATTTTGTGTGCTTTTAGAGAATTTTTATTTCACGTGTGTACTAAAATAATTATAACAGGTACTCAAAGTGCCTTCCTTGGTTTGTATGCATTCTAGAGCCCGCTTTTGGATTCCACTGCGAATGTTTATTGATGCTAATTGCTGCCTCATTTTGATGACGTTTCAAGAATACCCTCTTGAATAAACAAACTCCTTCACTGGGGAAATACAAAAAAATCTAATACTGTACGGTCAGCACATGAACTGATTACCGTACTCTTCATCTAGTCAATTCTTAATCTCCCGATCATAGTAAGCTGGAGCACAATCCTGTTGGAAATATGATGAAACTAGTTGAATTAGTGGAATGTCCTCCAATAGTTCTGGTAGTTCATTTCGCAAAAACTCCATATAGTTTGTGGAATTCAGCTTAGGTGGTACTCGTAGTTTGAGGGGGGCGATTAATATATATGTATATATTATATATAGGATCCTACATTGTAAGCCATTTTTGAATTGAATAGCTGCAATGCACTTTCTAAAGTGATATTGTTTTCTGTTTTTTAAAATGCGTTTCTACTGTCGTTTAATCTTTTTTTTTGTAAATAAGAAGAAGGTACTTCAGAGCATTTAATCGGGTGTGTTAAAACGGCTTAATCCGTATAAATGCTCGTACCTCTCATGACGAGGCATTTACCTCCACAAAATTTAGTTGCCTTTCGTCCAGGAATACTGGCGTTATTTCAACTGTGTTGATCAGGTTTTTATCTACATATTAGGAAAAAGTTGAAATTTGGTTCGACTAAGATTGAGTCCATTACATAATGACCAGTTATATATTTGTCACAAGTCTATATTTACTTTGATGAATAAATCCTCAACAAAACCTGTACATCTCGAAATGTATATCTGGGCATCATCAACTTAGAGATGAATTCTAACATTTGAGCACACTTTAGGTAGGTCATTAATAAAAGGACAGGACAAAATTGGCCGAAGTTTGACCCTTGTGGTACTCTCGCAGTTAGAGCGCAGAAATCAGAAGAGTCGCAATTATATTGGCGATTGTCCAAGTAATTAAAACATATCCGAACAAATATTTCACTGCGAGGTCTAGCAAAGGTAACACCGTCAAGAAGTCCTTATCATATTCTACTCTTATGAAATCGATGATTTTAACCATAGATGTGGAACAGCTATGACTCGTTCGAAAGCCCGACATAACTGTGGATAATAAACTGTGTTGACTTATGCATGTAATTCGAGATTTCGTATTGATCTTCTCAAGTACTTTGGACAGGCATGGCTAGGCACTTATCGGGCGGAATTCGGTTAGCGGAGAGGGCTGAGTTTTTTTTTTTTTTGGATGGGAATGACTTTAGCTAATTAAGTATTAAGAAATGTGGCAGCAGTAATGCAGAAATTAATGATAGGCGTTAGAATATGGGGTCGAATTATCCTTACAAATCGGATAGGCACACCGTCCTCTCCAATAGCATTCTATTTTAAATTATGTATGATATCATGACATTCCCTGGAATGTGAACGGCGTCATCTATATTTGAAATGCAGAAGATTTCCACACTTAAATAGCAAAAAACTAATCCATTGGAGAATGGAAACTTTTATTGAATTTTCTAACAAATGGAACGCTGGATGGTACTAAGTGGTCTCGAAGAATGTCAATGGGGTATAAATAATATTTGAATATTAGCAACCCCTAAGCTATGAAAGTTAGTTCTAAAGTGGAATTTGAAATGCGAATTACCAGCAATTATAAAGTAGTTTAGGTAAAATGTAAAGAAAGGTAAAAGTCGTTGAGATAAGCGATTTAATTGTGAAATGTAATTGTATTGAATAAAGCAATTGTATTAACCTTCACCTTGTCGGTATATACCTGTGTAGATCGCGATTTGCAATTTCGCACATCTCCGACATTTATTAACCGAACCTAAAACGACTTTTACTCAGTGACTAAAATGGTGAGTTCTTTCAGAGAATGCAATTTTTTCATTTTAATAAGATATTGTGATAATGTAGTTGGCATTTCTTACCATTTTTTCAACTACCTTGAGAGTATATACCAGGGTATACTAGTAGAAGTTATTTCTTCATATGTTCATGCAAATAATTCTTAATATTCACAAATAAATAGCAAATAAGTACAAACGTATGTATAATATATACAGAGTATATATACGAGTATAATATAATTGTTTGATTATATGGTTTGATGAATGTAATTTATTTCTACGAGTTATTCAATTTCACGAAGTAATTGAATGCATTACATTTTTATATATTGATTTTATTGAAAAAAATTGAACTCCATGTATGTACGTAGGATAATTACATTGCATTGTTGTCATTAAGTTGAGACGTGCTTAATTTCTCTCCGCTTTTTTATTTTCATTTAATTTGTTCCTGCCTAATTTGCAATAATTCGCACAAGCTATTTCTCGGTCATTGCCTTTGTTGTTTATTGTGTAAAATTGATTAATAACCCAATTCTCATTCACCGCCCTTTGTGTACATTTTCAACTATTTTGCTGACTCGATCTGTTTGCCTAATAATATTAAAGTTAACCCAATTGTCATTCACCGCCTTTTGCGTAAATTTTCAACTGACCTACCCTAACTTCATCGCCATCATGTCCGAATTATGTGGAAGTGCAAATTGCTCTTTAACAAGTGATCCAAATGCTGTTATGGTGATCTGCAGTGGTCTTTGCTGCAAGTCGTTCCACGCCCTATGCATTGGGTTGAGTAAGAGATCCGTGGCGTATTTAAGGGACTTTAAAAACAACTTTTTGTTCTATTGTGATGAGTGCAAGGACATCACTCCGTCCCACATCTTGCTTGCTATTAAGTGTCTCAGTGATTCGGTCAACAATTTTACGGCGGAAAACAACCATGCATTGAAATCGATTCAAAATCAATTCACCAAATATGATGACATTTTAAAAACAGTTGACGACTTATCAATTTCCCTCGAACAATCTGCAAGCTATAATAAGAGTCAATTTAGAAACTTATCTATGCAGTTGGCTCAAAATAGTGATTTAATTAAACGAAACGATAAACACGAAATTAGTGAAGATTTAAAAAATTGTATATCCCACAGTGTTAAATCCATAATTAAATCGTACATCCCCACAATAACAGACTCTTTAAGTTCTCTACGGTCTTCCCTCGATTTTCATCTCCAAAGTACGTCCCGAAGTAGCGTTCCCTCTCCGCCAAATAATGATCAGTTGCTCATAAATATCATGTGCCAAATGAGTGATTTGAGCAACGAGATAACCGAATCACGTGCGCTTTTAAACGAAATTACTGATCGGGATAGCTTCCAGTAAAATCGACGATATACCGGTGCAATCCCAAGCTCTACCGACTGCATCATACAACACCTCGATTCTGACTGAGATGCTTGAATCTGCAATAACTTCTGGGTCATCATCTCCTCCACCACAACCCGTTCCGGAAATTGATCCAAATACACGAACTCCTGAACCCACAATCTCACGACTTGGCACCTTATGGATACTTTCGGACTGGAACAAGAGAATCAAAAAGTTTGAACAATTCCAACAAAGCCGAATCGGTTGCGTTTTTAATAACAGGTACACATCTCGATCGAGCCAGGCTAACTAGTCTCTTCAAATCTAAATTTAAAATTGATGTCATCAACTGCCGTAAGATCTCCACCAACACCCTCAAGGTAAGCATCCCATTAAAATATGAATGGATGTTCAGCAACCCTGCTTCAGACGTCATCAATCTGGGTGGAATAACCATGGAAAGATCAAAACCAAATAGAGGAAACAACAAACATCGCAAGGATACTACCTTTAATTCAAATCCCACTAAACCTAGAAAACAGCAGTCTAACCCTTTACCATAGCCCAACTCTCACAAAAAAAATCCAAAGCCTAACAAACAAGCTCCTGATCCAAACTGGAGTTTTAAAGTTGGGACATTCCCTTTCTTCACTCCTTCTTCACTTCATATTGCTAAACGCGTATACACAAAACGTTCTTCCACACCGTCCAACCCAATTCCCAAACGTATACCTTTTAATCTTGATCCTCCTCTCAGTCATTCAAAAAACCCAACAAATTCTCCTCATCCCACTCAAACAAAAACGACATACCTTACTTTATTTGCTCCCATATTTTAAATTCCTCCCCATCTTCTAAGCTAGAGTCCCACCCAAATACCACACCACCTTCTGTTTTAGACCCCATACTTCCTCCAAAGGCAAAGTTAACAAAGCACCTTATCGATTCAGGGGAAGATGGCCGGTATGTTCTCTCTCGACAACGAGACCGCAGACTATACGATAATGTTCGTTTATGTCTCGCATATCTATATGATAAGCCAGGCTCTGTCTGCATAGACAGTATAACGAAAACCAATGCAATGGTTTCCATTCTGCAAGAAGGCCTTACCACTAATCACAATGATCTGCGGCAAGTTTGTATACGTTTTCATGAGCAATTAGATATGACTCCTGATGATGTGGCTAATGATCTCTCTTCTTTTGCATCTCACGTGAGTTCCAAACGCATACTACACCTCTAACGAACACGGTCTAGTTTCAAAAACTACCATCGCTCCAAACCCACCACTCAATTCTTTGCCGAAGCCTCCCAAATATCTGTCGCTGTATTATCAAAACGTAAGAGGATTACGAACTAAGATTTCTGCTATATATCTTAATTCGCAGATTCTGCCCTACGACATTTTTGCACTCACAGAAACCAATCTCACCCCTGATATTAAGAATAATGAATTATTTTCCCAAGACTTTGATTTACACCGTGACGGCGGTCTAGATAAAGAGGAAAATTTATATGGGCGTGGGGTACTTCTAGCTATACACTCTCGTCTCGAGTCTAAACCCTTTAAAAAATCGTCCACTGCATTCTTTGAATTTGTTTGCGCTAGAATTCCTATTTGCAAGCGCAACCTATATATATGCTGCTGCTATATTCGCCCCTCTCAACCAAATCAAGGTTACCAGCTAGCTGTTGATGCAATTGACAGCATTTTTAATGCTGCTGATTCCAACGACGTAGTTTTGTTTTTAGGTGATTTCAATCTACCTAAGCTTGCATGGGTTCAGACTGACCAGTCCTACTTTACTACAACAAATCCCACCTCTGATAAAGAAAACCTTTTCATCGATTGCCTTACTGACTCTGGCCTGTATCAATTAAGTGGTGTCACCAATAACATTGGCAGACAACTCGACCTAGTCTTCGCCACTGATACAGATAACTACATCATTTTAGAAAGCAGACATCTTCTTTCTAAGTTGGATAGTTACCATCATCCCCTTTCTCTTACGTTAGCGTATGACAATGGTCTTAATCGCGTTTCTTATGAGTATTCTTACAGTTTTAATTTTCATAGGGCTAACTACGCCAAACTGAATAACCTCCTCAGTATGGCCAATTTTGACTTTCTTTACGATAATCTCAACCTCACGGTTAACGATGCTCTCGCACCCTTTTATACCCAAATTTTCAAATGTCTCTCCCAATATGTACCTTTTTTACCCAAAAAGAATCCCTCATCATCACCACCCTGGTATAATAAAGAGCTGCGATCTCTTCGTAATAAGAGAAATAAGCTCTGACGTACTTACTTAATATCGCGTTCCGACATCGATTTCTTTTCTACCAGTCTGCCCTAATAAATTTCTCTGTACTTTGTCAAACTCTATATGACAACTATTTAAACCAAATGGACCGCACACTCATTTCCGACCCCAAGCGATTCTTTCAGTTCATCAAAACTAAAAGTAAATCGGATAACTATCCATCATCTCTGAATTTTCTAGATAAGTCCTCGGGGGATCCCCAAATTATAGCAAATCTCTTCGCAACTTTTTTTAGTCAAGCGTTCGCCACCCATTCCCAAGAGCCAGACCACTCTTACTTTTCCTACTTAAATAGCTGCCGACAAACAACTTTGGAATAAGTGTCTATAACTTTAGAGCAAGTCAAAGATAAAATAATAAACCTCAAAGATGATTATTCCGCCGGCCCTGATGATCTTCCCCCTATATTTTTAAAGAAATGTGAAATGCACCTAGCCCAACCTCTTACAACTCTCTTTCAGCTTTCTACCAGATTATTTCTCTCGACCTGGAAAAGGTCATTTATTATTCCCCTACATAAAAAAGGCCGAAAAGATGATATTTCCAACTATCGACCAATTGCTAAGCTGTCCTACATACCTAAGCTTTTCGAGAGCATTATTTATGACATAATGCTTTTCCATTGTAAACCTATTGTTTCCCAAAACCAGCACGGATTTCTCAAAGGTAGATCTACGACCACCAACTTAACGGAATTCGTATCAAGCACTTTATGTGAACTGGAATCTGGAAATGAAGTTGATGTGATTGCCACCGATTTCAGCAAAGCCTTTGATAGGATTTCAGATAATATAATCCTTCTGAAATTAAAAGCTCTTGGTTTCCAAATAAACTTTATAACATGGGTTCAATCATATTTAAATGAAAGACAGTACTATGTTTTATTTAGGTTCATGATTTCTGACCCAATTAAAGCCTCCTCTGGTGTCCCTCAAGGCAGCCACCTTGGCCCCTTACTATTTATTCTGGCCATTAATTATATTGATTGCATCATTAAAAATTCATACATATCTATTTACGCAGACGATATGAAAATCTTTAGATACATATCCTCTTCCTTAGACAGCCTACCACTGCAAGATCTTGACAGATTTTGTACTTGGTGTCAGAAGAATTTTCTTGAGCTTAACGTCAATAAGTGTTAGGCTATAACGTATTCCTGTGTGCGGTACCCTACTTCACCTCGCTGCTATCTAATCTTTAATCTGCCTGTTCCCTTAGTGTATGAGTTGCGTGATTTAGGTGTTATCTGTGATAAGGAACTCAATTTCCGTTCTCACATTGATAATATAATAAAGAAAGCCAACTCTGCCCTTGGCTTCATCAAACGCTGGTCTAAGGAGTTTTCCAATCCTTATGTTACCAAATCTCTTTACATAACGTTTGTTAGGCCTCTTCTTGAATATGCAAGTCAAGTTTGGTTGCCCTACTACAGAACACACATCCTCCGGAAAGAAGCTGTTCAACGCACGTTTTTACGATTCGCTTTACGTGGTCTTCCCTGGGATGATAGCCAAAACTTACCACCTTATACCGACCGGCTGAAACTTATAAATTTACAACCCCTTTCTATACGTCGAAAAGTTGCCGACATTCTCTTTATTCATCAAATTTTAGTTGGTAATATAGATTGTCCTTCTTTACTTCGACTTATTTCTTTTAATACCAACCCACGCAATCTTAGGTCTGTGCCACTTTTCCGGCTCAATCTTCACAGAACGAATTACGGACACCTGGAGCCAATGTCTAGAATGCTTCGTGAAGTTAACGATATTCTGCCTCTCTTCGACTACCATCTCACCAAACTCTCTCTTAAAAACACTCTTATTTCCACCTATGCCTCACATCCTAACCTTTTTTAACAGCTCCCACCCTTTAGTTTTTATCTTTAGTTTTAAGTGAAAATTGTTAGTTCTAAGAATAAGCTTGCAATAAGCAATAATAAATCTGTCCGGGGTTGACCCGGGCCGCAAATAAGTATTTACTAAATAAAGGTACAAAGAATATAAAAATTCAAAAGCACATTATTTACAGTGTGACATTCTTCACATTTTGCTTGTATTAGGCTGTGCATTTGGCAAACCGGTTTTTTGCACTGTACGCAGACTTTCCTAGTAGGCCTTTTTCATTTTTCCTCCCATTAGCACATACAGAATTGGCTTTTTTGAGTGAGATGACCAGATCCATCTCGAACCATCAAATCATCTGCTACGAACGGAACATTCTGCGGTTCTCGTAACTCTTTTACTGAGATACCCAGAATGCATTCTACAGCACTTGTTGGAAAGTGGCTCATAGCTCTTGGAATTTGAGCCTTTTATTGATGATTGGAATGCAAAAGTGTTCACCGAATTCTTGCAAAAATTCCCTTCGTCGGCTTATTCGGACAATATGTTTGCTTGACGGGTTATTTTTCGTAAAAACTATGTAAGCTGCTGGGTCAATTATATTGATGAACATCGCTAGTGACCATCGTAGTATACTGGGGCAGCGTCTTATCCATCGTATCAACTGCATCCTTGCTTTTTTTGTAATATAGAATAATGTCCGGCTTCAGGTTTGGCCCAGAAATACTATCATCATTATGTTGGGTAGACAATAATACTACAATCTTGTCCTTTTTTGGCACATAGGAGCAAAGAACCATTTTTTTCTGCAAAACCAAAGGTAAAACCTTTCTAGTTTTCGAACTTTGAATTCGACAGGGATGCAGCGCTTGTTTTTCTTCATGGTGTTAACCACAGAGAGATTCCATCCCAATAAATCCTTGGCTAGAGGAAGCGATGTGAAAAAATTAGCCATTATCAAATTTCTGCCAATGTTTTTATAAGGAACAAGTAAATCCTTCACAACAATCTCGGATATTGCCAATTTTTCCAGTATAAATCTGCCGTTCAATGGATATGCCGTGTCCGAATCACAAGCCCACCATATCTTGATCCCATATTTCACTGGATTTGAGTGAATTTGGCACGACCTCTAAAACGGAATAGTTGCTCATCAATTGTTATAGAACAGTATGGCTTAAAATTGTCCTTTGGATTGGCGTTCAGCATTTCGAAAATTTCGCTTATTGGTACCGCCTTATCGATTTCAATTCTTGCTTGTATCGTGGTATCAAAATCAAAGCGAATAAGTCTCGTTATGTTGTAGAACTGCCGAACAGACATAGTTGCCCGATATATCGGAAAAGCATTCTTTTTCCAATGTTGATCAACAGCTTCGTAATTTGATCGGTGGCTCCCAATAACAATCCGAAATCCTATATATGCCAATAACTCCTCTGCTTGCAAAACGTCCCAAATCAAATTTTTTTATTACGATTCTCTGCATTCCAATCACAGTACTAGTTCTCGGCCTTTCCCATACAAAACATATGAGAGTTATATTTCTATACCCGGGTGTTTACTGTCAAGATTTAGAGTTTTTTTATTGGGGACAAAGTGAAGGTTAAAAGGAATAACATCTATCATTTACACCTACACAAACATTTTACAGTGGGGTCAGAAATGAGATAGGCCTAATAGAAGTGATTCTTTGAAAAAGCTGTAATCGGTCAAGAACTATTGCAACTCATATCCGTGTTGACCAAGAGAAACCTCAGCGCCAGTGACAGAAAAAGCGAGTTGCGATGATGCAACTCTTATTTCTAAAAATGGACGAACAAAAAAATTATCTCGAAAAAAAATGGACGAGTAAAAAAAAAAAATTTAAGCGAACAAAAGATTAGCCTCGGACTTTTGTTGGACGAACAAAATAAAAATCTGGTTGAACAAAAAAAATAGCTTCGAATAAAAAATGGACGAACAAAAGAAAAATCTAGACGAACAGAAGAAAAGCATTGAACAAAAGTACAAGGAGCAAAAGAATAGCCCTGAACAAAAAATGGTCGAAAAAAAGAATAGCCTCGACCAAAATGGATGACCAAAACAAAAATCTAGAAGTTTAAAAATTCGAACAAATGGACAGCAAATTTGAGAAACTGGTAAGAGAGCTCGACACTGTGCGAAAACAGAAACTGCGAGAATGTTTTTTAAGCGTTTCGAGGAGAAAAGAGTTGAGCTTCCCTCAATCGATGGCTAGACCTTATGATCTACTTATTAGAAGCAGTTTTTAGTGATGGAATGATTTTATATAGTTCCGAGGACATTATTGGATCAGCATAAAAACCCTGAGGGGAAGATACAACATTATCTGAGCACTCACACTCAGGATTATTGCAGCTGTCCGAAACCACTTTTCTACCAATAGAAACAAAGTAATTATTAAATTTTTCAGCTAAATCCTTGGGGTCACGAATGGTAACATCTTCATCTTTAATACTAGAGTGCTTACAGATGTTTTGTTCTGAATTTCTTTAACCAATTTGCATTCATTTCTCGAGTCACTTTTAACTTCTCGAAACTTGTTGGAATAATAATTACTTTTACACAGCATAAAACTTTTCGAAATATCTTTACATAATTTTTTGTAGGTATTGATAATTTTAGCATTATGATGGAATTTAGCTTTCTTTTTGTAAAGTTCGTTCTTTTCTTTAATTTTAATAAGTAACTCATCAGTTATACAAGGTTTTAATCAATTCATTTTATTCTATGCAAGAATTATCTTCGTAAATTACGTTTGTCCAGCATTCATAATGCAAAAAATTAATAAGCTTTCTAAAATCACTGATTAGAGATAAGAGAATATGGACAGGGAGAAAAGATATTAGAATTTTTAGCAGAAATATATGTACATAATTGAAACTTAAACTCGTCATACAATGATCAGATATTTGCAAATCGATAACAGAGCTGCAGCATAAAAGTTTTTCAGAGTTTAGAAATCTCACCATGATGTGGTCAATGCAAGTACTTGATAAATTGGTTATACGAGTAGGTTTGTTAATACGTGATTCTAAGCCATAAGATGCTAATATAAATAATAGTTACCTACAAAAATAGAATCTATATTAAAAAAATCACCCAATAATATTATGTCATTTGATGACATAGTTGATAGCAGGTTTTCCAATTCTTCTAGAAACATATTAGAAACAGAATTCTCATTAAATCTATAAATACAGAATGTTGTCAACATTTTGTCACACAATTTCACTTTTAAAACATCACAACTCTGCAAGTTATCAAAGACAACATCAACATTTATATAATTTTTTATAAAAGCGGGAACACCTCCAGAATCATATTTATTATTGCAACATGGGGTAAATTCATATCCATCAATATCAAAAAATTTTTTTCTGCATAGTAAATCCAAGTTTTAGTTAAGAAAATAAAATCTGGCTTGTTCGCAAATAAGTTCAGATGCACAAGAAAGTTATCAAAATTTTTACGGATACTCCTAATATTTTGGTGAATAACGAAAAGGTTGTTTAAGTATTTCTGGTTAAAAGCGAGATCAAAAGAATCAACATTTACGCAATCGACAGAAGGAATATAAGCCTGTTGATCTTTCATATCAATGTAAAGCTAGGAGATCGGCCTCCGAGTTAATAACAATGTAATTATCATTATCCCTCTTGCGCATAAATATTCTCCACCGTTTACCCAGATTATCCACTTAAACATTCGTTTATGAAAATTTTAGTATTATTGTTACAACCAACAATTTTTGATGTTAAATTATTTTCATTACTTCATATACTCTTCGTAATCATATTTTTCTTTAGACAGGAAATGAATTTAACTACTAAAATTTTTCCTACACTACCTTCTGAATTGTTCTTCTATTTAACATTTTTAACAAAACAATTACCAATATCGGCTGCAGAAACATCGGCACATACATCCTTTGTAAAAACTTGAAGAGCGTTACTACTATTTACATCAGGAACGCCCATTATCTCCACACATTTTTTACTCTTTTCCTAGTGCAAGTAATTTAGTTCTTTTCGAAGTTCATTTACTGTTTGTAATGATTTACTCTTTTCGTCTTGGAAAGTGGTGATCAAGAAGTTTATACGATTGAGTAACTATAGTCCGTTTCAAATCACCGTGCAATTGGAAAGCTGCGTAAAGAGAGCCTGGAAGCGCATGCTACTCATCTGCTCACTGGAAAATGATATTTACGAAACGGCTGAACTTCCTCCACTTCCTTTCATATTTAACCCATTTGCATCATAATCGCATATATGCGCGTATGCAATAAATGTATATGTAATAAAAGAGGATTCAATTCTAACCAACATTTTTTATGAAAAGGGTTAGGTAAAAAATATATATACTGACTTATAAGGAAAACAGTTGAGTTTATTGGAGTTTTGCATAGGACCATATGCAAAATATTAAAAGAACGAGAACAAACTGGAACAGTACAACCACCCAATAAGAAAATTCATCATCTGTACTGTATCACTGGATTAGATGACTTCAACTTCGAATCCATCAAAAGAATGATCTATTCCAATTTGACATGAAAGTCGGAACATTGAGCGCCCATAGGAAACAAATGCGTCAAGAACTGGAAATTAGGATGAGAAAGACCCCCCTTTGGAGGTATCTGAAAGCCAAAGGATTCATTTTTCTTAAGACGGAAGGCAATAGGATAATCCTTTGTGAAAGGACGGAGGTGAAAATCAAAGGTTACGATATATCCGTCAAATAAGGAACTTTCGTGAAAGTGGATATCAAACAATCTATGTATATGAATCATATATAATTCTGTACAAATAATAAGTTTACCTTGATGTACAGCGTTGTTTTTGAACTAATAAACTAAACTAATATACACATCCACAGAAACTAATATACGTTTCCACAGAAGATGAATGTCTTGGACTGATGGAAGTACTTAAGGACTAAAGAATCCTATTGGAAAAGGATCTCGGCTTATATTTGCACACGCTGGTGGTTCTAATCTTTAAATCTGGATCGAAGTAGGGTGACTATCATGATGAGATGAACTTTGACAATTTGTCAAAATGGTTAAGAGATCAGGTACTGGACCAGCTAGAGAAACCGTCGGTTATTGTAATGGACAACGCCCCCTATCACAATAAATTAAAAAACCGAGCCCCAACTTCATCAGCAACCAAATTGGAGTTAGCTAATTGGTTAGTAGAAAATAATGTTGCCCATAGGTCTTCAATGCTGAAGAATGAACTGTATGATTTAGCTCGACAAAACAAATAGACGATTTGATTAGAACAGCAGGCCATGAGGTACTCAAGCTACCACCGTACCATCCGGAGTTGAACCCAATTGAGAATATATGGGGTATTGTAAAATCGAGAGTGTCGGGTAGAAACACCACATTTAAGCTTGATGACATCAAGAAAATAGCAGAGGAAGAGTTTGCAAAAATTACTGTAGAGGAATAGAAAAACATGCGATGGGGCCATGAGGACAGAGGAAAGTTGTTTGAGCTGTGAACTGAGTTGGGATACCTTCACCGAGAGAATTGTTATTCGAATCGGCGAAGATTTATCAACTGAAATTGAAGGCGACGGCGAGGATGATGATACCACTGACGACGATTATGTACATTTATCTTGAAAAAATCAGTGTTACGTCACACAACACACCATAAAAAAAACACTTAACTTCGATTTTCTCAACTTTTATATTCATATATTAAGTCAAATTCATATTAGCAAAACATTATTTCTTCTTTTCAACACCATAATTGTGAAGAGAGTGCTTTCCATAAAATCGTCATTGCCAACTCCAGTGAAAAAATGGACACGCCTTCCACGTCCATGCATTCTCTCTACACTCTGGTTTCGCATCTGTCAATACCGGCTTCTTATCTTTTCCATTACATTATCCAATGCCATTCAAGCAGATATTCAATAAGCGCTGAGACTCAGTGCAATCAGCATCAAAATATGGTTACGCACGAATTTCGTCTGGATCACTTCCATAATTAATAGAATAAACTGGGAAAGAGGTCACATGCGCAAGAAATTGCACGGTGATTTGTAACGGACTATAATTATAATAATATATGATAATGTAAAATGTATAATATATGTAAAAAAGTAAATGTAAATCATTAGTAATCCACTGCATTGAAGAATTATGATATCCAGAAAATTCCTTGTAAAAATGCTGTTAATTAACACACAGTATATTGCATACCTTTTGGGGATAAACCAATTACACTCAAAATTATAGTCAAGTGAATGAAGACGCTCTTATCAAAATCTTTAAAGAATTCCTTTGTCCATGTGATCCTTTTTCATGGCGATCGAATTTCATGGTCGTTCGACTCCTTACGATTAATAGTAAGGATAGTAAATCAATCAACGTAGGTAAAAGAGCTTTAAGATAAAGTAAAACATTAGTCATTAACTTAAAGAAACTATAGACAAAAAGGGAAGAACAATTCTACCAGTGAGTTTTTTTAAGATGCAAATCGGTTTCTCGCGTCGTGAAATTTTTGCTTTTTTTCTCAAATTGTGGTTTAAAAAACGTAAGGCAAATAAAAGATTGCAGTCAAATGGGTACTATCCCATTGTTCGACCATTTGACCGTTCCAGTGAGCAGTTTTGCTCACCGTTGGACCACTTTGCAACAGCACATCCACCGTTGAGTCCGTTGCTACCGCAAAGACTCCGTTGGGGCATCCGCTACAACTGTGCGACACAGATCTTGGATACCGTTTCGATTTTAAATCAATTTTCTGCAAATCTTCCGCAAATTAAAGAATCTGAAAGATATGAAAGTTGAAATACACCCGGATTTTAATTTTTTTTCTCTTACGAGTATTTTTTTTTGCAAATTACAAAGGGTTAGGAAAATTTTGGAAAGAGATCCCCGAAAGACAGGACAAAAAATTACATCTCCAATAGGATTTCAAGATTAGTACCCAACATAACACCGAGGGAATATCCTCAAGTGAATCTGGAAAGGAAGATAAATTAATGGAAATTTTCGACAGGATAAAAGACAATTACCTGGACTAAAAAATAGAGCTATTAATTCAGACTCCGGTAAGTGGTATTATAAGTACTTGTAGCGATAAGAATATAGTTCGATTGTCAAAAATAAATTTGCCGGTCTTTATGGGAGAATATTAATCCTTGAGAGATCATTCCTCGATCTTTTCGTATCTTTAATACATACGAATAAAGCATTAACCCAGGTTGGGAAATTAGTCATTGACAACGGGAACTATAAGCCAGCATGGGCCATTCTCACATCTTGCTATGACCACAAACGTGTCCTGCTTAATGCGCAGCTAAGAATATTTTTTGGACAAGAAAACATTATCCACAAGATCGCTCCACATCTGACAAAATTATTAGATACATTAGTGGAATGTCGACACGCGTTGAAAAATCTCGATGTACCGGTGGATATTATACTTATCTTTTGTTTAGTGAAAAAACTCCCCACAACGACACAGCAACTTTGGGAAGAAAGGCTAAGGACAGATAAAGAATTACCAATATCTGAATATTTCACGGAATTTTTAGAAGCCAGATTTAAGACATTGGAGAGAGTTGGTCAACGGCAAGATGTAGGAGTCAAAGTGTGCAATAAAGGGCCTCACTCACTGCGGACCTGCAACCGGTTTCTAAAAATGGACATCGCATCTCGTAGGAATGTCGGGATCAAACTCGGCAATATGCGAGAATTGTCTGGCATACACTCACGTAGCCCAACAGTGTCCCAGCAGAGTCCAATGCTACTTTTGCCAACAGCTTCACCACTCCCTTTTACATATTAACCCCCCTTCACACTCACAATTCAATTCACACACAACAAATACCCAACACTACACAACACATGCAGCGGAGCTTGCCACAGCTACGTTGACCTTAGGTTGGGGTCTCTGCACTCGGTCTATGAGACTAGCACCCGAGCCTTAATATTCAAATCGCTGACTGGCCTTCTACCGGCCCACAAGCTAATACCAAAGCAGTGGAAGCACGTGCACGGATTAATCATAGCTGACCCGATCTACTATGAACCCGCCGAAGTCGATCTGCTATTGGAAAATACCGAGATAGTACTTCCAAAAATCATCCGCGGCGAGGAAGCCAAGATACACATTGCACAGAACACGGCACTTGGGCGGATTTTGATAGGTAAAGTACATCAACTAAGTCGGACCATAAGGAACTTCCTTCAAGTTTCTGGGAGATGGAAGAAACACCCTTTAAGGCTCGTCAAACATATGAGGACAAAGTATGTGAGGAGTTCGACAAGGCCACGACGAAAAGGTTGAGTAGCGGACGATACGAGGTATCGTTATCATTTATGGAAGGCCTTGCTCAGCTAGAATGACGAGTTAGGTACGACCCTACACTACACTTAGAGTACAAAAAGTTTATACACGAGTACTTACATTTGGGACATATGAAAAAAGTCGAAATCAGCAAGGACGAAGTACTCAAAACTCCTTATCACTAGTTCGTGCCGCACAACGCAGTGTCCAAAGCATTGAGTTCAACGACAAAACTGCGGGTCGTCTTTGATGCTGCAGCTAAAACTTCAGACGGAACTGCGTTGAACCAGCATTTAATGACAGGACCTAACCTACAGGCGGATATTATTGAAATCGTATTAAGATGGAGAAACATAAATATACCTTTACAGCAGACATTGAGAAGCTGAAATACAACCAGAGAGCTGGAAACATATTCCCAGTGAAATGAATCCTGCAGATATAGCATCCAGAGGAATAATGCTTTCTGTTTTACATACCAACGGCCTTTGGTGGAATGTTCCAGATTTTCCGCGCGAATCTTGAAAGTTTCAGTGTACACAACAACCGAAGAGCTTAACTACAAACGAGGAGAAACGGTCAATTAAAACTCATATGGGGATTCAGATAAAAAATTATTTTTATATTCTAATATCAAAATACTCTAACCTGCGAAACTTGTAAGGATCATTGCATACTGTTAACGATTTATAACAAATTTACGATGCATACCTGAGTCAAGAAAAGGTAATTTACTCTCTCCAGCCGAAATTCATTCTACCACACTGTTCACCGTAAAGCTTGTACAAGCAGACATGTTCACTCCAAACGTGAAAGCCAAAGCCCCAAGCTCACTCTGCCCTTATACGGACTCTGATGCGATCTTGCGCTCCGTCAACGACACCCAATCATACTCAAAGGAAATCATCATTTCACCAAGCTTCTGATTACTGGTGCTCATCTTCGAACGTTTCATGGAGGACTATAGCAAACCACAGCATACTTACGCAAAATGTACTGGATCCTGAAATTTAAAAATTGTGTTAAGGGATATCTACATAGCTGCACCATCTGCTTTTAGTATAGACTACACATGTCCAATCGAGGTAAAGTCATGAAAGGACGGGGGGCCAAAACCTTCAAGCCGTACTTTGCCATTTTTGTGTGTTTGGCTACCAAAGCGATACACATCGAATTGATGCGCGACCTTACTACACAAACGTTCATCGCAGCCCTTCGACGATTCATAGTGAAAAGAGGATTATGTTCGGATATATTTAGCGATAATGGGACGAACTTCGTGGGAGCCAATAAGGAATTAGAAAAGTCATTTGACAAATCGAAGTTTGATTGGAAAGATGTGGTAGAAACGATCTCCAAGGAAGGAATAGAGTGGCAATTTATTCCTCCAACTTCCCCGCACTTTGGCGGACTGTGGGAAGCCGGAGTAAAATCAATAAAATACCACCTTAAAAGGATCATCGGCACCGACACCTACACATTTGAGGAACTCACCACTGTTCTACATCAAATAGAAGCGTGCTTAAATTTGAAACCATTGTGTCCTATGACCGACGATCCCCACGATTTCACCGCACTCACTCCCGGACACTTCCTTGTTGGACAACCTCTAATCTCAATCCCTCAACCTGACTTAGCAGAGACCAATAGCGGATATTTAGCCTCCAGAAATTACAACAGCTATTCTGGAAGCAGTGGAAAGCAGAATATTTGACGCGTCTTCAACAGCGCCCAAAGTGGAACAAAATTGAGGAGCAACCCAAGATAGGAGATCTAGTCCTGATCAAGAATAAGGCCCTACCCATCAAAAAATGGAGTTTAGTGCGCGTCATAAGTACGTACACTGGGACAGATAACCTGGTTCGGGTCGTTAGGTTGAAAACACGGAATGGAGAAATAAAACGACCAATCACAAAAATTTGCTAACTTCCGACTAACAGCACATATAAAGAAGACGAATTAAACTAAACAATCCAAATCAGTAATAACAAATATTCATACAATAAAATATATATATACTCGTATATACAAAAACTTCGAAACGCCGACGGCAAAACACAAAACTCAGAATGCCGACGGCAAGTACAACGCATAGTTTTTGTCCCGAATTTACCTTACACATATAACAAAACAATTATTATATGTTTTATAATAAACAATATAGGTAGAATAATAACAAATCAATAACTCAATCCACACAAACTTGCAAACAAATCAATCACAACATCGAATCCAATATAACAAATACTCTTAAAGGATGTTGCAATCAGTCTCAGTGCACGGACCCCAACTCAACACACTCAGCATTTAGAGCATGTTCTCATGCGATAAAACTATCATGACTCACATTCGAATCGTACACATAATTCTAAAACTTATTGTTTTGGAATAACACATCAACGAGAACATACACCCATGACACTCAAGAAAACAAATGCGTAGCCGTTTCAGTCACCCACACACGTTAAACAATTTCGCCGGGAATCAAAAGACACCAATGCAATTAAACGCGCCGTTGTTTTATTTTTATTACTATGCACTACACTTCACGAAAATCCGGATCGTTTACAAGTTTCCTAAACGAACTTCCTGTACGAAAGAGAGGAAAACAGGGATGAACAACTTCCATTGTGAAATACACTGCCCCCAATAAAGCACTTCCAGATATTTATTAATTTTAATTTAAATTACCTGGGGAATACACAATATTTCCGTTATCAATAAAACCATAGCAGAAACCTCACAATTTAAGTACAATCCTTTTTTTATGTTTACTTTTGATTAACAACACAGCACTTGCACTACTTATTATGCCGGTTCTCCAATCAACACAATAAACATCAATAATGCACGAAGCTGATCAAAACGAACGAAGAAGAAGATTACTGTGGGTGATCGACAAGGAGAGCAACAAAATGAAGCAGACACGCTTTGCGAAATTAAGGGTCGACATACATTGAGAACTATTCACGGCCGGGGAATATGTGCGAGAAGTTTATACGATTGCAGAACTAATTGTAATAATATAAGATGATGTAAAATAAATAATATATGTAAAAAAGTAAATAAATGTAAATCATTAATAAGCAGTCCACTGTATTACCAAGAATAATGATATGCAGAAAATTCTCTGTACAAATGCTGTTTATTAATACACAGTACATTGCATACTTTTGGGGATAAACCAATTGCACTCAGAATTATAGTCAAGTTTTATTTCTCCGCTCTTATCAAAATTCTTAAAGATAATTCCTTTGCCCGTGTGGTGATCCTTTTATCGGATTTCAAAGAGCAAGTGCATTTTCAGATCTGAGCGCAGCAATTTCGTTATACACTGACTCTAACGTTATTACTTGACATAGCTTTTGATTCACATTCGGTGGTTGATTTTTTTCGTGATGATCATGTTGGGTTTGTTGGTGAGACAGCTGACCCTGTGTTTCACTTGTCTGCATCGGAGGCGACGATGCAAACTCGGCTGGAGAGAAAATCGGTTGATTGACATCAACCAGTGGTTGAGGTAACCGCTTACGCTCTCGTTTAGTGGAACTTGTAGGAGGCGTAGAGCGAAGGGAGCCTCTTCTCGCAGCAGAGCAAGCTTTACACCGTAATTGCGTGTTGGACTTTTGTAAATATTCAATATCAGCTGGTTGAATATTTACACAGTTCAAGTGAAAATAATCGTTGCAACCCACACATTTAATCTTAGGCTGGTTACGTTCAACTTTTAGTCTGCACACACAAGGCATTGTACTTTAACTTGATAGCAAAAGAATTGTTAAAAGAAAAACTTTACACTGCCTGATCACAATACGTGTTGACCCAACGACTTCACTTCACTTCGGGAATAAGGAAGACAAGGGCGACGCCACTACACCCTCTGATGGAATGGTAGAGCGATTCAATAGAATAGAATAGACTAAGATTGACACATACCCGTCTTCTTAATTGCCTACCGAAACGCGGTCCACAGTTCAATAGTGCACACACCATACGAAATTTTTTTTTGTTAAAGAGTTTTGGATCCCAAGGAGGTGAACAACTGCGTGGATGACTTGCGCAGCAGGATTCGTAAATTGTATGAAAACACCCGAGAAAAGAGGAAGCAAGCAACTGCGTGAAGAGTAGGTACGATATCAAAGCGAAATCTTCCGGTTTCAACGAAGGAGATCTGGTGTGGCTGTACAATCCTCTACGCAAGAAAGACAAATCACTAAAACTGCAACAGGATTGGGAAGGTCCACATAAGGTGATAACGCGCATCAATGACGTCGTCTACCGGATTCAGTTTGGGCATCGAGGAAAAATGAAGGTGGTCCATTTGGATAGAATGAGTCATTTCAACGGAACTATGAATAACGAAATTGTTCGGGACGAACAACTTTAGGGAGTGAGCAATGTGACATCCATTTGAATGTGATTTGCGTCATTTATTTTTGAAAGGCAGAAGATTTCCATATTTAAATAGCAGATGAACCAAACGTTGGTGAATGGAGACTGAAATCGAATTTTCTAGCCAAATGGAACTATTTTTGGAACGCTGGATAGCACAGAATATCCTCGAAGGTTTTCAGGGAAGCATGAATATCAGCATTCCCCAAGATATGCAAGTTAGTTCTAAAGCTGAATTTGAAGAGCGATTTAAGAGATCGGTTAAGTGGTTTATGTAAAGATATTGTAAAGTAAAGTGAAAGTTTTTTTTCAATTCATAATTTGAGTAATAATTACAAATGCAAAATAGATAGTTTTCACTACAACGAGTCGGTGTGACTAACGAGTAGTTTCTGTTTCTGTTATTAATTTAAACTACGATAAATACTTCCGTTTGGATTCTCACGTTACTCTGTTGTATGGAACTTGATTGCATTGATTGTAATAAAGTGATTGTATTGAAAACAATAAGTTTTATCACTTGTACCCACACAAACATTTTACAACATTTTAAGTACCTTGCTCGGGGATCGCAGACCGATGAGTTTCCAGAAGAAAATCGCTGACAGAGGCCAAGCAATAATTCGCGGACAGAGAGAAAATTCTCAGGCAAAGCTGTACCAAGATCAAAAACTGCTAGAAGTTGTGTTTGGAAACGGCGAAATAAAAAGAGTTAATTGCACAACGTGCAATTTAAATTTTTTTTGTGTGATTTAATTTACATTTTGCCATTTGGGCATTGTTGTCACTGGTCGCTGCATTTAGTACTCTTTGGAATTAGTGGCTTTTCGGCTGCCTCCAAGATCAAAAACTGCTAGAAGTTGTGTTTGGAAACGGCGAAATAAAAAGAGTTAATTGCACAACGTGCAATTTAAATTTTTTTTGTGTGATTTAATTTACATTTTGCCTTTTGGGCATTGTTGTCACTGGTCGCTGCATTTAGTACTCTTTGGAATTAGTGGCTTTTCGGCTGCCTCCAGTGCTTTGATTTGGAGACGTCGTAGTCTCCAACATTCTCCGCCCCCCCGGGGCCTATGCGTCGTTACTGCAAACGTTGAATATTATTCCCTCTTGGATGGTATGGTTCACGTTGTCTGATTTCGTTATACTGTTTCGTATTCGCTTCTAGGAACTCTCATAATCAGTTCATGCAAAGAGACTCAGATGATTAACTATTCACGGAAACAGTACATATCTGCTGGTGAACAAACAAAACCAAAACAGAGGACAGAACGAAAAAACACAAAAAAAAAAACAAAAGCATTGACTGCCTCCTGTCGATCTCCATGTGATCGGCTATGTTGTTGTTCACTTGGTCGATGACGACGATCTTTCAGCTAAAGCTGTATCGGTGCTGTAGTAAAGTCGCTACCATTGAGAGTTTCATTCGATGCATATGCATATGCATATACATATGCATAACATATCGTTGTTGTTTTCGTGTATGGTTTCTCGGTGGCGGTAGTGAAATATGTAATTTAAAGTAAAAATTCGTGTGCCGCGGATTAAGTGATTAATCCGGGTCTCCATATTCGTGTTTTATGCTAGAACTAATTCCAGGTTAATAATAAATGATTGTGATAATTTAAGGTCAAATCATTGGAGTTTGAAAATCCAAATCCAAGTTTCATTTCATAGTGGGTGGCGGTGACTCAAGTGGTAGTGGACTGGCTTCCAAATCGGGAGGTTCGCTGTTCGAATCCCAGCCTCGCCCGAAAGACATTTCATCCATTTTTTTCAGTTAGCGAAAATCAAGTAAGACGAGTAGTGGACTAGAAATCAACATCAAGCCAACTTCCACTAACAATTTAGTCTCCCCAGTTCAGTTTCAGTTTATATGCATTTTTTATTGTATCAATTAAAGTACTCTTACTTGCTAGACGAAAAAATGCTTAAAAATTAGCCTAATTAACTTAAAATTATCTAATTCTAGCTTACTGACCCCATGCGGGCACTCTAAGTTAAACCTAACACTTAAATTATGTCTTTCGACGTATCTTAATACTATACTATACTATTTCTATTCCTTATAATTAAAACTAAGAAAACATTTTTTACAAAAAAAAAATTAGTAACATGACTTTTTTTTCTATTTTATTATAAAACTTAAAACTAAAATAATACAAACTACCTAAAAATAAATCTTAATCTACTTAAACTACTTACATCTAGTACATCTAGTATGTTCTTTTTTTTAATTTTTTATTTTTATTATTTTTTTTTTTTCTATATATTTTTTTTCTTAAATCTAACGTACTCATACTTAAAACCCGGTGGCCGTGGTGTAGTGGTACTAGCAATCGCTTCTCACTCGGAAGGTCAAGGTTCGAATCCTAGCCACGGAAAGTTTTCATTTGTGCAATTGGAACTCAGTCAGAAAAATCTGCGTGTGAAGGCATAACACTGACATGTAGATTTGGCTGTTGTAGGGTTTTCAAGCACAAAAACAACCGTTAAAATTCACAACCTCACCATTCCGAGTGAAGAAAAATCTCTCCGTCCTATTCGGACTCCCACCCCTGGAGAGTCAATATCGAAACCAAAAAACACCAAAAACACCAAAGTTTCAAACCACTACATCACAAAACTTTCCTTTCTCCTCCTTCTACCTTTCCGCCCGCGCCCTGGCAACAGTGTAAGGGTATTCATAACCCCTTTGGCGCGCGTAAATTATAAAAAAAAAAAAAAAAAAATGGCTAAAAAAATTAGGTGACCCACTTTGCTTCTCATGAAGCTACCTTTTACTTGAGGAATTCGACGACAAACTCTCCCTTCCTTAAACTAGCCACCAAAATTGTTGGTGCTGCCGAGCAACATCCCTCATGTCGCGACTCCCTACCGCCCTACTGAACCGGAGACGCTCCGCACTGCCGTGTGCGACGTCTCTGTCGTAGTTGAGTCGCCTGTCCGCAGCTGTTCGAGCACCGTGGAAGATTAGCGGCACAGCCAATCTGTCCTGGATCAGACCTTTGCTATCTAGGTAGAGGAACGCTTCTGGGGGAACATAGCCGTCAAAGCGAACTCTCTCATGATACATATAATTAGGGTAGTAAGCCCCAGAGATCAGGTTGTTCGACGATGCCATTGCTCTTGCAATGTGCCTTCGAGTCAACTTAATAACAAAATTGTCCACTCTTATTAGGCTCGCCCTATTGTACAAGACCTCATTGCGAAAGAATTTTATGTACTCAGACTCCGGTGTTCTGTATAACCGAAGACAAGCCCTAAGGCAAGCCCTCTCAAACACCCGAATCTTTTCCAATAAACTTGCTCTCACGTTGAACCACACGGGACATCCAAACACAAGCATAGGGCGGATAAGGGCCATGTAGCAGATCACCTTCACCCTCGCATCGAGTTGGCTGTTGTAAAACAGTCTCCTTGTAAGGGCAAAAGAACCTCTGGCACTGGCCAGAGCAACATCTATATGTTTGTTAAAATACAGATATTGATCTAGCCAGATCCCAAGGTATCTGACTACATTTCGACAAGCAAGTGGCTGTCCATGTTGTCCGACGATAGAGAACTTTCGCCAATTCTTTCTGGTATCCCTAGAGGCCCGGACAAAGGCGTCTTAAACAGAATGGTTTCCGACTTCTGAAAGTTGATTTTCAACTTCCAGTCATCGCAATATTGTTTAATTTTGTCGAAGTCACGTTGCAAAAGTGTATTAATGACCTCAATCTTTGGACCCGATCTGTACGCAATTAAGTCGTCTGCGTACGCTATGGCATGGTGAAGTGAACTTATCAGATCACTTGTGTAAATGTTGTATAGGATCGGCGAATTTACTGCACCTTGTTGCAGACCGTTTTTAATGTTAAATATTCCAACGGAAGTCACATCGCCATTCTTCACGATGAACTGTCTACTGGAGAGCATATCAAAAAGAATATACAGCAGTCGTTTACTAATGCCCATCCTGTCCAGCTTGAAGAAGAGTCCCTCTAACCATACGGCGTCGAAGGCCTTTTCCAAGTCAATCAGGTAGGCACAAGTGCACTGTTTCTTGCCTGTGTTCCATTGGATATCAGAAACCAGTTTAGACGCAGCATGAATGATATCATGCCCCGCCTTGAAACCGAATTGATTATCCGGAACTATATGTCTGTCCTCAACCCACTTAGTCAGGACTCTATTGATCACCTTCTCGAAAACCTTAGTGATGTTTGGAAGAAGACTGATCGAGCGGAGATTCGCCGGATTGGAAGAATCTTTATTCCTTTTGGGAATGGGATGTACCACCGCAGTTTTCCAATGCGCTCGATAATATGCATTATTCATTGCATTATTAAACAGGGTGGTATAAATGTCCACCGCTTCTAGTGGGAGATGTCGCAGCACAATATTCGGTATTTCATCGGTTCCCACTGATTTCTTACTTCTAAGTGATTCGAAGATCGTTTGGAGCTCTTCCTTCGAAATGAACGGTGGTGATACCCTTTCGTTGGTGATGACATTATTTGCCATATTTTCGTCACTGAACTGGGTGAAACCCGAGCTCTCGAATCGCCAATTCGCAATTTCATTTCGAAGGCAGGAATTGTGCACAAGGACTCGACTTTCCAGGTCGTGGTTCGGGCCAAAGATGTCATTCGCCTTGTACACTTCCTGGAAAGTCGCTCCTATAGCCTCTACCTTCTCCTGCGGATCCTCGATCACAAAGAAGTTGTTATCATCAACGGGCTCATTTGGGTCAATGCCTGCTGCTACAAGTATTTGTTCGTTGTTCGTCGTTCGGGCGATTCTAAGACATGGAAGGTCGTTCTGATTATTTCTCCGTAATATTTTATTTATTTGCGGGAACATATTCGGGTTGCTGGTGTTTACAGCCCGAATTTCGTTGTTCCAATACAAGCTTACAGAATTTCTGTAATTTTCCTTTATTAATGTTTGGAGGTTTTTAATCGACGACTTCAATGTCATGAGCTCCGGGTTATGTTTGTCAGTGAACTGTCTGTACAAGGTTTTTAGTCTTGACAGCAGTCTACTTTTATGTCGGTGCAGTGCGCCAATGGTTGCGTTGCGGGATAAGTCTTCGTTGTCAGTGTGTTGATACCGTGGTATCGTTTTGTCCATAGTTCGTTTGATTGTCTCGTCCATTAGTCTTAGATATCTGTCAATCTCCTCATCTGACAGATTTCTATTGGACGGTGGGTAGAGCGAATTCGAGGAGAGTGCTTTCGTCAGTTTTCTTGAGAAGTGTGTCCAACGCACTCTACTATAAATGTAGGAATACCTTTGAACATACTTTTCCAATTCCGCAGTTTCGTTGGGAACAGTTATTTCGGTTCTGAGACCGCAATGGTCATACACGAAAGTTCATAGACAGTTTGTAGTTTGTTGGTTAGTGCACGTCCGTTGTATTCGTGAGTCGAACAGCAGGAGATCCAAATAGGACCCGTGTCTGGGAAACGACGGACTATCCGTCGCTGTGAGGCCGAGTCGATACATCACACTGTACTGACCCCACCAATTGAATAGTAGGTTCCCTCTAGTATTTGGTATATTATTTCCCCAATCACTATGTTTGGCGTTGAAATCTCCGCCGATAATAAAATAGTTGTCTTCTAATTCCAGCCTCAGGAATCGAAAAAGTGTCTCGAGCTCTGAGATAAATAAGGTGGATTGAGTAGCCTTAGGTGCATAGACAGACACCATGTACAACCGCTTTCCACTACGGAGGGGAATATACACGATGCATGCTTCCAGCACCTGGAACCGACGTACTACACGACTGTATACTCTTTTAAAACGTATACGTTTTCTTACGAAAATCGCAACGCCACCTCCCTGAATGGAGTTGGGTCGGTTTCTCCGTACTATTTTGTATCTCCTGTGCCTCATTTTGTGTCTTTTGGTAAGCTTAGTTTCGCTAACCAAAAGCACATCAGGGGCTTGGTCTTTAAGCAACTTAAATAGTGCGGCTCTTCGTTCTAACCTAATCAGTGAATTACGATAAAAGGTGCGTTAGGCCAGGCAGCAGCGCGTATACTTGATCCACCCGCGCGGTCTGTTTAGTTAAATGACGTTGTAGCTGAGCCATCTGCCCCTGGATAGAGAGCAAGATAGCTAGCATGTCAGGTACTGGTTCCGGTGCTCTAGACGCTGGGGCCTGAGAAGCTACCTTCACTTGCTGTACCGTATTTCCCCTACCTGCCGCCATTTGGGCGTAGGTAACTTGGGGAGTAACGGCAGAAGTTTGTGAATGCACGAGTGGACGTTTAACTTCCACTTTCTGCTGCCGGGCCAGATTTATTCTTTTGATGTACTGGAATTTGGGACAACCCCGATAATTTGCCGTGTGTCCCGTGTTCCTACATAACGCGCAAGAGAGCTGGCTTTTTTCAGACGTTCCGTCCTTACCCAGAACGCATTCCTCTGACTTGTGGTTCTTTCCGCACTTTACGCATCGAGGCTGCATTTCGCAGTTCGACGCGGCGTGCCCGAACCTTTGGCAGCGAACACATTGTAAAATGTTGTCGCCCCGTTTTACTTTTTCCCAGTGTACAACCTGGTAGTCCAGGACTTTGATGCTCTTTAGACCATCCAGATTGCTGGTGGGACTTAACTGAACCAGGAAGAACAGTAGTTTCCGCATCTCCCTTTTGGCTCTGGCTGTGATGAAAGGCTTAACCCCCACGAATTGGAGCCCTTCGCACTCTTTCTCTTTCAGCAGTGCAAGGAGCTCCTCCGGATCAGTCGACGGTTCTAATCCCCTCAGCAGCATTGTTTGCAGCTTTTCACCCTTCGGGGTGTAGGAGAAGAACTCCGTCGTCGAATCCTTCAGTAAATGTTTTATTTTATGATAGCTCTCCACTGTGTTACAATGGATCGCATGCCTATCTAACCATAATCTTTTTATAAAAAAATTGTTGCTTATGGCCGACTTACACAGTTCTATGGTGTCCTTTAATTCCAATTTGAAAGTGTTAATTAGTGGCACTTTCGGTTTAGTGGATTTCTGCTCTTGCTGTTGTTGTTGTCTCTGCTGCTGTTGTTGTTGTTGTTGGTGTTGATGTTGTAGCCGTTGTTGTTGCTGCTTATTCTGCTGCTGTTGTTGCTGCTTAATCGGTTGCGATTTTTGTTCTTTGTGTACATCTGTCTTTTTCTGCTGCTCTTGTGCAGGTTTCTGGATGTATTGTTTTTCCACTGGTTGTTGTTCTTGTGGAATCTACACGTTTGTGTTCGATTCCTGTTGAAGTTTCTGGAGTTGTTGGTGCTTCTCCATCTCCCTCCTTGCCATTTGCTTAGCTCTTATAGCCAGCACTTTTCGTTGCAGCTGCTCAATGGTACTGCTCAGGGCTTCGACTTCGTCGTCTTCGTCATCTGACTCGGATGCAGCTAGGGATGCAAAGCTGTTGTCTGCTCCCATGTATTGTAATTCCCCTTCGTCGGGTACATGCGTACCGTTGTTATTGTCCGATTCTTTCCTCTTTTGCTTTACTACTGCTGCGTTTGCCGATAACATCGCAGCCCTCTTCTTCACTCTACCATTCAGCATTTCCAAGGAAGCTGAAATGTAAGTGCGCTTTATGAGATTCGGAGTCGGCTTCAGCTTTCTCCTCCTCTTAATGGCTATGTCTGTTGTTTTTGTTGTTGTTGTTTTTGACTTTGAGTGATGGACTGCAACGGATTGATCGTCAGACGACATCACGCCATCTGCTGATCCCGCTATTGGGATAGCGGACCGCTTACTTCCACTCATGGCACTTTGTTCAAACACTTTTTTCACAATAATTGTTTTGTTTTTATTATATGCAAATCAAATAAAAGAGGGAATTAAATAAAAAACTTTAGCAGATGCTGGGAAGCGAACCACGACCCCGCGATTTGCCGTCCGTGTCTTTAACACTTCGTCTACCGAGCACTTGAGAAAATCACTGCCTAAAAGTCTACTTCTTATTTTTCTTCACTTCTAAAGCCGAAACACAAAACACATCTGCTCTCCGTGGAGGTCTATGAATGAAGCACATCCGCACTCTACGAAATTCCGTGAACGACTGAATTTAGTCTCCCCATTAAATATTGAATGCCACCCATGGAGCGAAATAACCACTGAGCCTAAACATCTTTATTTCTCTTTCTATCCCAATTTCCAAAAAAAACTTAACACATGCTGAGGCATTATAAGTTCATACCCACTTGAGTGTTAAGTTCTTATTCAAAAAAATAAAATAGTGTTTTTTTGATTTCGGCGGTTGCGTTGCTAGTGTATACGTGTGTGTAATTAATAATTTGATCATTCGAAAATTGAAATGGACTGTATTACTGTGTATGTTGTGTGCTGTGTGAGTCGCTTCCCCAGAAACGGATCGCTGGTGTGGGTGCGTATTGCCGTGGTGTAGGATATGTAGTTTGAGATGTAATGGCTATATATATTGTAATAGGTAAGTTCGTAAGCAATTTGGTATGCTTATTGATATTGTGTGATAATTGATATTGTGTGATAATTGGCATAGTGTGATAATTGATCTTGTGTGATTGACTATATTGAATGACTGGATTATTGTTGACACGCTAAGTGAAATTGCAGATTATTGTGTAGTGTTGTGCTATTCGTTGGTTGGCAGTGGACATAATTCAGTGATAGCTCGTCGAAGTTCTCCTTGCTGGGTTTTGACCTTCACCACCCTTGTTAATTCATTTGATCCGGGATGTGTTTCCGTGATTCGACCGAGGCTCTATCTAGCTGAAGGGAGTCGTTCGTCCTTGATTAGGACCAGATCCCCGACTTTAAGTTGGGGACACCGCTTCAGCCATTTGGGGCGTTGTTGTAGACGAGCCAGATATTCAACCTGCCATTGTTTCAAAAAATTTTGTAAGTGGGTTGTAGTGTCTTCCATCGATCTTGGTAAGATTTTCTCCCAATCGTGAGATTGGGCTCAGGAACAGTAAAGAGAGCCTCTCCTATGACAAAGTGCGCGGGCGTCAGTGCTTGGATATTCTCCGGGTTTTCTGCTAAAGGGCACACGGGCCTCGAATTTGAGCACGCATCGATTTGCGTTAAAAACGTGATTAGCTCTTAAAAAGTGAGTGTCCCATTCATGGCGACCCTTCTGAAGTGGTACTTAGCACTTTTGACTCCTGCTTCCCCTAAACCTCCGAAGCGAGGAGAAGCGATTGGAATGAAGTTACACTTAGTTCCCTGTGTAGATAACACTTCAGGAACTTCTTTCCTGTGGACTGTGGACTTCAGCTTTTAAGAGACGACCTAATTCCGCCTCTGCACAAAATTTGTTCCACAATCGCTGTAGGCATTGCTGCTGACTCCTCTCCTTGCTGCGAATCGCAGAAATGCTGCGAGGAATGCCTGTGTCGCCAAGTCCCTAACAACCTCCAGATGCAGGCATACAAAGGTACAGATATAGCCCTTGTAGCATATGGCTGCGCGTCTTTTCTATGTCCTGATGGTCAGTGGTCCAGTATAATCGATGCCGACATGAGCGAACGGTCAGAAGCTCCTCACTCTCGCTGCCGGTAATTCTCCCACCAGCTGTTGGGCTACCTTGCTACGACACCGGTAGCAAATGGTATATCGATGTAGGTACTTTTTTACAACATGCTTCATTTTTATGATCCAATATTTGGTTCGTAGAAAGCAGGTCATCAATTGTATCCCGCCGTGTAGTGTTCAGTTGTTCATAGACCGCGGTGCAGTTTAGACGTGCTCGGCTTGCGAGTGAGCTATAAATCAATAAGATTTACATTTGACGAGTTTTTATTAGGTACCAATTGGTGCAGTTACAGTGTGATCGGTTGACAAACTCCAGGTCGTGGGTTCGAGTTCACTCTAAGTGGAACGAAAAGTTTTTCTGTTTTTTTTTTCTCGTTTTTTTTAATTTAAAAAATAAAAGTGAGCAAATAACATCACGCGATGCATTAAGGAGAGCGATCCGCTAAGCCAATAGCGGGACCAGCTGAAAAATCAGGCAATGCTTCAAGTGCTTCAAGCCAAACAGAGCCAAAGATGAAAAGGAGGAGGAAGCTGAAGACTACTCCGGACTTGATGAAGCGCCCTTCCTTGTCATCATCCACAGAGAATCTGCCTGGTGGAGCGAGGGAAGGAGCGCCAACAAGAGTAACAAGGGTAGCATCACAGCAGCAAACGAGGCAAAAGGCACTCAAAGGTCATTTCCCATATATGTCCGATGGTGGAGAAGGGCAATGTATGGAAGATGATAACAGGTTTGCATCTCTGGCGGCCTCTGAGTCAGATGACGAAGAGGAAGAAGTAGAGGAAATAAAAAAACAATATAAAGCTTCTCCAGCAAAGAGTGTTAGCTAAACCAATAGCAAGGAGGGAGAAGGAGCTGCACAACTAGCACAAAAAGACATAACGACACAAGAGCAACAACAAAAAGCAAAACATCAGTCTAAATATACACAGGCTCGAAAAACAAATCAGCGGACATTACACAAACAACAATAGCAACAAAAACAGCAGCAGCAAAAGAGCCAGCAATATCAACAGCGGAAACAACAACAACAGCAACCATAACAACAACAACAGCAACAAAATATATCTAAAACAAGGGTTCCACATATAAACACTTACAAAATGGAACTCGAAGAGACAATTGAACTGTGTAAGTCGGCCATAGGCAACAACTTTTTTATAAAAAGATTATCATTAGATAGGCACTGTAACACAGTGGAGCGCTATCATAAAATTAAGAGTTTATTGAAGGATTCGACGACGGAGGTCTTCTCCTACACCCCGAAGGGGGAGAAGCTGCAGACAACGCTGCTGAGGGTGTTAGAACCGTCGATTGATCCGGAGGAGCTCCTTGCACTGCCGAAAGAGAAGGAGTGCGAAGGGCTCAAATTCGTGGGGGTCAAGCCGTTTGTCACGGCTAGAGCTAAAAGGGAGAAGCGGAAACTACCGTTCTTCTTGGTTCAGCTAACTCCCGACAGCAAACTGGATGGTCTAAGGAGTATCAAAGTACTAGACTACCAGGTTGTACACTGGGAGAAATTAAAGAGGAGCGAAAACATTTTACAATATGTTCGCTGCCAAAGGTTCAGGAACATCGAACTGCGAAATGCAGCCTCGATGCATGAAGTGTGGAAAGAAACACAAGTCAGAGGAATGCGCTCTAGGTAAGGACGGAGCGTCGGGAAAAAGCCAACTCTCTTGTGCTTTATATAGGAACACGGGACACACCGCAAACTATCGGGGTTGTCCCAAATTCTAATACATAAAAAGAGTAAATCTGGCTCGGCAGCAGAAAGTGGAAGTTAGACGTCCACTCGTGCAGGCACAAACACCAGCCGTTACTCCCCAAGTTACCTATGCCCAAATGGCGGCAGGTAGGGGAAATACCCCACAACAAGCGAAGGTTGCTTCTCAGGCCCCAGCGCCTAGAGCACCGGAACCTGCAACTGACATGCTAACTATCTTGCTATCTATTCAGGGGCAGATGGCTCAGCTTCAACGTCAAATACAAGAACAGGCTACACGGGTAGATCAAATATACTCGCTGCTGCCGGGCCTAACGCACATTCAGTCGTAATGGGTACGTACATGGCTTGGTCCTTGCAGTGAATGTTAATTCATTAATTAGGTTCCAACGACGAGCTGCACTATTTAAGTTGCTTAAAGACCAAGCCCCTGATGTGCTTTTGGTTAGGGAAACTAAGCTTACCAAAAGACACATGATGAGGCAAAGAAGGTATGAAATATTACGAAGAAACCGACCTAATTCCATTAAAGGAGGAGGTGTTGTGATCTTTATAAGTAAGGGACTGCGTTTCAAAAGAGTATACAGTCGTGTGGTACGTAGATTTCGAGTGCTGGAAGCATGTGTCATGTACATTCCTCTCCGTAGTGGAAAGCGGTTGTACATGGTGCCTGTCTATGCACTTAAGGCCACTCAATCCACCTTATTCATCTCAGAGCTCGAGACGCTTTTTCGATTCCTGAGGCTGGAATTGGAAGACAACTATTTTATTATCGGCGGAGATTTCAACTCCAAACATAGAGATTGGGGAAATAATACACCAAATACTAGAGGGAACTTACTACTCAATTGGTGGGGTTAGCACAGTGTGATGTATCGACTCGGCCTCAAAGCGACGGATAGTCCATCGTTTCCCAGACACGGGTCTTATTTGGATCTCCTGCTGTTCGACGCTCGAATAGAACTAACAGACACTAAACAGCATACCATAAACTGTCTACGTACTTTCCTGTATGACAGCGATCATTGCGGTTTCAGCACCGAAATAATTGTTCCCAACGAAACTGCGGAATTGGATGAGTTTGTTCAAAGGCATTCCTACAACTATAGTAAGGTGCGTTAGACGCACTTCTCCAGAACGCTGACGAGAGCACTCTCCTCGAGTTCGCTCTACCCACCGTCCAACAGAAATCTGGCAAACGAGGAGATTGACAGGTATCTAGACAATCAAACGAACAATGGACAAAACGATACCTCGGTATCAACACACTGAAACTTATTCCGCAACGCAACTATTGACACACTGCACCGACATAAAAGTAGACTGCTGTCAAGACTAAAAACCTTGTACAGACAGTTCACTGACAGACATAACCCGGAGATCATGACATTGAAGTCGTCGATTAAAAACCTTCAGGTATTAATAAAGGAAAGTTACAGAAATTCTGTAAGTTTGTATTGGAACAATAAAATTCGGGCTGTAAACACCAGCAACCCGAATATGTTTCCGCAAATAAATAAAATACTCGGGTTTAACCCAGTTCAGTGACGAGAATATGGCAAATAATGTCATCACCAACGAAAGGGTATTACCACCGTTCATTTCGAAGGAAGAGCTCCAAACGATCTTCGAATCGCTTAGAAGTAAGAAATCAGTGGCAACCGATGAAATACCGAACATTGTGCTTCGACATCTCCCACTAGAAGCGGTGAACATTTATGCCACCCTGTTTAATAATGCAATGAATAATGCACATTATCCAGCGCATTGGGAAACTGCGGTGGTACATCCCATTCCCAAAAGGAATAAAGAAACTTAAAATCCGGCGAATCCCCGCTCGATCAATCTTCTTCCAAACATCAGTAAGGTTTTCGATAAGGTTATCAATAGAGTGCCGACTAAGTGGGTTGAGGATAATCAATTCAGTTTCAAGGCGGGGCATGATATCATTCATTCTGCGTCTAAACTGGTTTCTGATATCCAATGGAACAAAGGCAAGAAACAGTGCACTGGTGCCTGCCTGATTGACTTGGAAAAGGCCTTCGATACCGTATGGTTAGAGGGGCTCTTTTTCAAGCTGAACAGGTTGGGCATCAGTAAACCACTGCTATATATTCTTTTTGATATGCTCTCCAGTAGACAGTTAATCGTGAAGAATGCGATGTGACTTCCGCTGGAACATTTAACATTAAAAACGGTCTGCAACAAGGTGCGGTAAATTCGCCGATCCTATTCAACATTTACACAAGTTATCTGATAGGTTCACTTCACCATGCCATAGCATACGCAAACGACTTAATCGAGTACAGAGCAGGTCCGAAGATTGAGGTCATTAATATACTCTTGCAACGTGACTTCGATAAAATTAAACGATATTGCGATGACTGGAAGTTGAAAATCAACTTTCAGAAATCGGAAACCATTTGGTTTAGGACGCGTTTGTCTGGAGCCTTTAGGGATACCAGAAAAAATTGGCGAAAGTTCTCTATCGTCAGACAACATGGACAGCCACTTGCTTATCGAAATGTAGTCAGATACCTTGGGGTCTGACTATATATACGAGTACATATGTGTATATGTATATATGAAGTGTATATGTATTATGTATAGTATATATGTGTATATGAACGTATTATATGTAAGTAAGTTAAGTAAATTAAGATTTATTTTTTAGTAAGTTTAATTAAAAAAAAAAGTCCATTTACTAAGTTTTTGATTAAAATTTATTTTCTTACTTTTAGTTGTAATGTAAATATAAAATTAAATATAGACTGTAATATTCGTCGAAAGACATAGTGTAAGTGTTAGGTTTAACTTAGAGTGCCCACATGGTGCCAGTAAGTTAGAATAAGATAATTTTAAGTTAATTAAGATAATTTTTAAGCGTGTTTTTGTCTAGCAAAATGCATATAAACTGAACTGCCGCGTAGTGTTATCTCGTGTGCATCCCGTGTGATGATTTCTGTCTGATGATGTCTCGTGTCAAAGATTATAGGATGACGTTGATTGTAAGGGATATCTGAGTGTTTGAGCTTTCCGCCAACTCGGACGATCCCTGCACTGTCTGCGAAAGGATTGAGTGTCCCCATGCCTCTGGCCCTGCAAATCCCCTCGGGATACATGTCGTGTTACGCGCATCGTGTAATTATGTTATGCGCCTTGTTTGTTTCCTCCGGACATAAGGGAGGCGCTGGTGTCGTGGGGCTTGCGAGCGTTGTTTATGAACCGTATGCAATAACCTATTGTTCTTACAAGCCGACCTAAATTTGAAAAACGTTTGGTTAATGAAATAATGTGGTTTTCTAATACTTCTATGTGATAAACATGTATAATATTTTTCCCTTCTTCCGTAGTAAAATTTGAGGGCTGAGCAGGACATTCGAAACTCCAATTTTCCAGCTGAAACGACGGCCCATTCCGCAAACGTGTTGCGTGTGCCAATGTGGACAGTAAAGCACCTCGTGACGTCACATCTGCTGGGTTGTGTTGCATGGGTATATGTTTACAAATTCTGTCCAGTATTAGTCGTTGGATCTCGCCAACTCGGTTTCTCACGAAAGTTTCCCATCTTGCCCGGATCCAACTTATGGTGATCATCGAGTCAGTCCAGGCGTGCGTGACTGCGTCTTCCCGTCGAAGTACTTGGACAGTATAGCTGAGAAGCTTGGCAAGAAAAACAGCGCCACAAATTTCAAGACGGGGAAGACTTACTGTCTTCATAGGCCCCGCCTTATATTTTGAAATCATCAGGTGCATACGGACCTTTCCCTGCTCATCCCTCTACCGTACGTAAACTGCAGCACCATAAGCCTTCTCTGAAGCATCGTTAAATCCATGCAACTCTATTTTGTTTGACGTGGTGAGCAAATTAATACATCGTGGAAGTCTTATGCCGTTAATAGCTGGCAAGATCGTCGGTTCTATTGCTCATCCCAAGATAGTTTTCGTAGCCAGAGTTGTTACACGAAATATTTCGCCTGAAGAATGCATGGTGAAATCCATCCCATTAGATTCTATAACCAAGCGATCGTTGACAAGATGTGTCTTTTCGTTGCCTGTAGATTATTTAAAGGAGTGAATTGAAAACAAAACTGGTACCCATTGAATTCGCAAGGTCATGATTTGGTTCGAACCTTCAAATGGTACTGCGAATGCGGCCTCACGTTCTTCGATGGATTTTCCCTTAAGGAGCTCTGTGTTGTTTGACATCCACTTAAGTACTCGTAAGTTGAACAGCAACATCAAATCTAATTGCATCAATAACAAAACAACTCAATGGTGCACCTATAACATTAGAGATGATTAACGCAAAAGTCGTCTCAATTGAAGAAAACCAAGTGCGGCAAATAAATGCTCTGACAGCCAAAAATGATGAATGCGAGAGAAGAATAAATTTTCTTGAAGTAAAGATTAATAATCTGGAACAACAGCATAGAGATAGTCAACATTCCTAACATAGATAACGACATGTCATATTCAGATGTAGCTTTTAAAGTGTTTCGTTTGAACGTAACTGAAGCAGACATCGACCAATATCACTGGAAAAAAGTGAAGTTAGCCAAATCGACAACAAAAGGCGCAACTATTAATAAAAATATCTTGCAAGTAAGACTAGTGTCGCACCAATGTAAGGAGAAAATAATTAAAGCGAATAGACTGAAAAGATGAAAACTAATAATAAACATACTCAACGCCGAAACAAGAGTGTAGAAGATGTAATATATGTTAACGAGAGCTTAACGTATGAAACATGAAAATTAATTAAAACAGCTATAACAATGAAGACATCGAAAGGGTACAAATATGTACGGACGAGAAATGGAACTGCGTGCATGCGGAGAAAAGAGTGAGGTAACTTTGTAAGAATAAATTGTGCTGCTGATATTCTTAAAATATGAATGTTGCTAGCTCTTTCCCACATTCTAATTCTAACACATGCAAATACCCAGTCAATCAAATTAGTTTTGTTGAATGTTGTCTTTGTTTACATCAAAACATACGTTGCATGAAAAAAAAAATTTCAATCTTTTTAGCTTATCTTTGTTCGTTGTTAGAGCTACCTGTTGTAATCGTCTTGAGTGAAATTTGGATATATGATAATGGATTAGACTTATATAAGATACAGGGGTATAATAATCCTTATGGTAATTGTAACGATTCTTACGCTGCGGGAGGTGTCGCTCTTTATGTGAGGGATGGGTTTATGTGTGATTGTGCTTGCCTAAAAATATGCAGCGCTGATGTATTAAAAACATCATTTATTTTTGATCCTATTGATTATATTTTGTTGTGCATTTATCGACTTTACGGGTTTAATAAAAGAGTTTTCATTGATGAATTTAGCAATATTTGAAACACAACTTCAGCTAAAAATCTGATTGCAATTGGAGATATCAACATTGATATCTTGGATGTATTTGATACCGATACAGAAAACTACTTGTTTACTATGGCTTCAAATGTTCTTGAAAGTTTGGTAAACGAATCAACCCGTATAACCGATTCGTCCATGAGTTGTATTGACCATATTTTTTTAAGATCTAATATAAACAATAATAATACGTACAATAGCAAAGTTCATGATTTGAAGATAACAGACCGTTGCACCATTATACTAAATTGTTTTTCAGTTTGCAACCGTGCTGCAAACTTTAAATACCATATGATAAAGACAAATTTTATGTTGATTTTACGAATTTAAAAGAATTTCTTAGCTTCGAACGTTGGCAGCCGGTTTATTGTGAAAGTAGTCCATCTGTTGTATTCTATTGTTTCATGGACACTTTACAAAAGCATATTATTTCAAGTACTTTCCCAAAAAAACAATCTAGTGTCAACAAACATCTAAAACCATGGATGACTAACAATCTTCTTATCAAGATTAGAAAAAAGAATAAATTTTGTCTAAAATGTAAAAAACATCCAAACAACAAAAAACTTAAAAAATATTTTGATAATTTTTGCAAAACAGTGAACAAAGAAATGTACGACAAGAGTGGAAAGTGGTTGACAGCATTTTAGGAAGGGAAACAAATTGTGTAAAGATTGATACTATTGAATTAGAGGGAATAACAGAGTCAGATTCAGACAAGATCTGAAATAAATTTAATGAATATTTTGCAGGAATTTCTGAAAAATGTAAACCAACTTTTGAAACCATGACAGATAGTAGTTGCAGCTTTACTACAGAAGTACTATCTGACGATATTCAACTCAACAGCTTTGTTTTTGAGGCTATAACTCCAAGAGAAGTTCATAATGCTGTTATGTCTTTAAAAATAAACCATTAGATACACTATCACTTGTGCAAGAAAAGTGATAGTGTATCTAATGGTTTATTGAAAAATATTGACTGGTATATTATTGATATGGTAACCTTCTTATTCAATAAAAGTGTTGAAATGAGTTGTTTTCCTGACCACCTGAAATATGCAGAAATTATCCCACTTTTTAAAAAAGGTAATAGGCAAAACATGTCGAACTATAGGCCTATATCACTTCTTTCGACATTTTTAAAAATTTTTTAAAAGTTAATGAAGGGTCGTTTTGTCTTATTCTTGGAGAAGTACAATTTCTTTTGTAACAATCAGTTTGTTTTTCGAGCAGGTTAGTCAACAGAGGACGCGATCCTTATGGTGTGCAGTCAACTTTATGGGAGTTTAATTAACATTAAATCAAATATGGGTCTATTTATCGATATGACAAAAGCTTTCGATCTGGTGAACCATGACCTTCTGCTAAACAAAGCTTATAAGGCTGGTTTTCGTGGTAAAATTTTCAAATGGTTGAATTCTTATTTAAAAAATAGAAAACAAAAAGTAAACTTAAATGGAATCTTTAGTAAACAGAGACTTTTAAAAAATGGTGTACCACAGGGATCTGTACTTGGCCCCTTATTTTTCATAGTTTACATAAATTTCTTTTTTAAACTAAAAGTAAATGGTACTTCAACTGCTTTTGCGGACGATATAGCTTTAACATAATAATGCCTCAGCATGTGTTAAGTTCTTTGGAAAATGGTCTAGAGAGAGAAAGAAAGATGTTTGGGCTCAGTGGTTATTTCGCTCCATGGGTGGCATCCAACATTTAATGGGGAGACTAAATTCTTAGTGGAAGTTGGCTTGATGTTGATTTCTAGTCAACTACTTGTTTTACTAGATTTTCATTAACTGAAAAAATGGATGATATGTCTTTCGGGCGAGGCTGGGATTCAAACACCGAACCTTCCGATTTGGAAGCCAATCCACTATCACTTGAGCCACGGCCACCCATAAGCGAAAAAACTAAACTGATATATTTTAAAGTGTCTGAAAATATTATACACGACTGTAATCTATGGTTTCACGCACACGATTGCAAATATTTTCCACTACCTTTTCATACTTCTGGTAGAAATAATTTTATGGACAATTTTCACTACACTAAAAACTGCTTCAAAATTGAATCAATTCAATAGTTCAAGTATCTATGGACAATAATTGATTTCAACCTAAACTGGAAAAACCATATACAAATGCTTAAGGCCTATTTATTGTTAGTCATACGTAAATTGTATTTGTTACAGCCTTTCTGTTCTCAAAAAAAATACTTACGATTATTTACTATGGTCTTGCTAACTCAAGGTTGCAATATAGTATAACAAGCTTGGGAGGTTCGTACGCCAATACCTTTGGATGCACAGAAGCACTTAATACGAATAATCTCAAATAAAAATCGTTTACCTAAACGTTGGCCCTTATTTAAAGAATTGGGAATATTACCAATGAGACATTCATATGTTTTCAAAGTATTAAGAGAATTCTTCAAACAAAGTGGGAATATATCTAGTAGAAATTATCAAATGTACATCCTACGTATAAAAAATATGAGCTTGGTAAATGTACCTCTCGCACATGGAATCCATTTCTCACATTTTTATACATATACAGCTCCAAATTTTTCAGATTTCACTTAGAAAATTAAAGACTGGTTATTCACATTAAATTATAATTTTGTCGAATCCTTTGTATAGTTTGATGTAGATGTATATCAAAAACTGTAATATACATATATAATTAAGGAATTAAGGAATTAAGCGCGTGTATTTTAATTTCATGTTTTCTCTATGCGCTTGCGATTTTAGTTTCTTTTTATTTTTTTATCATTTTTGTAATCTATAATTTAAACATTGTCACCCCACATATGAATTATAATTTTAAATTATAACTAACCTCAGGTTACAGAATGACCACTTACATTATATTTACTTCCTTGTTAATAAGGATTAAGTCAAATGTATGGAATATATGAATAAAATGAGTGAAAAATGAAGAAAATTTTTTGCAGCTCTGGGATACATCAATTCGGCTTGCTTAGCCACTCTGAGGGGGTTCGTGTTGCGACATACGGAGCTGCAGCTGTTCCAAAGGTGATTTTCTTGAATCGGAAGACCTTGAGCTGACCAAGAGGATTCTTACGCTAAAGTATTAATTGGTAATGTGAGTCCTCTCCTGTCACCCAAATCTGGCAATATATTTTCTCAATGTCAGCTGAGAAAGTAAACCGATACAGTCGCAATCTTAGAATCAAATCAATGACGTTCTGCTGCCAGGTCGGGCCCGTCATCAAATGATCGTTCAGAGAGCTTCCTTTTGCTGTTTGAAAGGATGCATCGAAAACCACACTTAGCTTGGTTGTGGAGCTACCTTCTTTAATAGCCCCTTCGTACGACCTTCCTAGGACTGGACGTATCTTTCCTTTGAGTGGAAGAGCCACCTGGAAATGACCATAGGACAACTGCTTAACGGTAGTCAGGTATTGTTCTTCATATTCGGTACCCTCCATCGTCTCAGTTGCCTTGAATGGAGCCTCTTCCAATTCCCAGAATCTGCGCAGTTCTTTATCGATAGTTCTGGTTTGAAGAAAGTTGTGAATGGGTCTAGGCTCATGCGGCGCCTTGCCAAACAAGATCCAAAATAATTTTGTGTTCTGAGCGATAGGCAACGTCTTATCCTGTAGTCGAACTAAATCGGGTAGCAAAACTTCGGCTAGAACATCAGTACCTAATAACATGTCGACTGTAGATGAGATGCCTATGAAAAGCTGGATCGGTTAAGAGCAAATCGTCGAGGTGCCTCCAGTCAGTAACTGGAAGCATACGAGCTGCGAGATGGCCAGAGACAGCGATTTTTAAATTAAAGCCTGAACGGTTTCTTCGAAATCTGTGTGTCATGAGGCAATTATAATGTCGACAACCCTTTTGTATGTGCCACTGCTGACTATTGCTAACCCAGAAACCTCGACATGAGTGCGTCTCGGCTTCAAATGCAGAAGTTGAACAGTTGTTTCGGTGATGAATGTTGCCTCCGAACCCGAATCCAAAAGTGCTCGCAACGTAAATATCTCTCCTGTAACAGATCTAACTTTAATAACTGAAAGTTATTATTATTAGTATGAAAGTTTCTTGTGCTGTTGTGAACGTGGTTGAGGTGGAAGGTCTTTGTGGTTGGATGAGCGAACTGAATTGTTGATTTGATTGAATGTATTGCTGAGTCTGAGAGATGCGTTTTGCTATATGTAATAGAGAGTGATGTGACTGTTGGATATAGTAGCATCTATAACTGCTAGGGCACTGCTCTATCTTGTGGTTGTAGGCTAAGCAGTTAGAACAGAGGCCTATCCTATCAACACTTTGTCGCCGATCGGCGATACCCATTTCTAAAAAGCCTTTGCATTTGCGAATAGCATGTTGTCCCCTGCTGCAAATTTGCAAGAGAGAGTTTTGGATGGTTGGCCTGCGAGTGAAAACTGATCCTATGAGGTGTTTGTTTTGGCGAGTCGGCCCTAGAAGACCTGGTTTGTTGGGAACTAACTGCCTCCAAAGTTCGAAAACGCATTTCTAGGAATTGAGAAAATTCAAAAATGTTGGCAGTTCCTTCGGTTTGTGTCTAACACTCAAGCGCTCTTCCCAAAGTAGTTGTGTTTTGTTTGGGAGTTTTTGGAGCAACACAAAAATTACGATGACATCCCACTGATCTACCGAAACATTCAAAATGTTCAAGCTATGGAGCACTTCTGTGGAGGTGTCCAAATATTGTTTGGTTAATTCAGATTTTTAATAATTTATGGGAACGTGATTGAAAAGACAATTAAGTTGAGTATTCACTAAAAACCATGCGTGTTCATATCTATCTGTGATGATCGTCCATGCCTTGATGTAGTTGCCGTTATCTATTCTAAGGTGATCAAAAAATTTCTGAGCTTCTCCTAATGTACTAGATTTTAAATAATGAAGCTTCTGTATTTAAGAAAGCGTCTATTATTGTGGATGAGAGAGACGAATAACTCGTGAAATGGCCCCAACTTTTCCTAAGTGCTGGAAAAAACTGGCAAATTGATTTTTGGGAGCTTGATTTTAACTTTGCTTGAGTTAACAGGAGATACTCGTATGTCAGATTTTGGATCCTTTTTGTCCCCTCCCTTGATCTTTTCGGCTGCATCGAGCAGGTCCCCACGGTAAATCAGATACAACTCACACATTTGTTTCATAAATTTCTTCGACCTTTTCATAGGTTTCGCCATCTTCCTCTTCTATGGAGGTGAGAAGAGTCTTATGAAATGCTTTTGCTTCGATTATGTCCTGCAAGCGCAAGATAATTGGCTGCTCTGCGGGTTTGACTAACGGTTTTACTAAAATTCACCTGATGTTTTACAATTTTTGTGTAAATTTATTTTAATTTTTTTAAAAGAATACTTCACTTACTTGGTGTTTCTTTGTGTCCAAGTTGACTTTTTCGTTGTCCTCCAGAATTGGGCGATTGGTTGTACATACGCACGCAGCTACTCCTTAGAATTTTGGGATGATGCTGTTTACATGTTGTTAAAATGATGAAAATCCTTTGCTTTATTTAATTTCTTGGCCCGGACGGACCATATGTTCGGGGATCGCAGACCGAAGAATTTCCAGAAGAAAATCAAAAAATCGCTGACAGAAGCAAAGAAAGGATTCGCGGACAAAGGGAGGTTTCTCAGACAAAGGCAAAGCTGTAGCAAGATCAAAAACTGTTAGAAGTTGTGTTTGAAAACGGTGACATAAAACGAGTTAAGTGCACAACGCTATAAAAAGTAGTAAATCTCTTGTTTGACAAATAACATTTCTTTTGTGTGTTTTAATTTACATTTTGACATTTGGGCTTTGTTGTCACAGGTCGCTGCATTCAGTACTCTTTGGAATTAGTGACACTGGAGGCTGCCTCTAGTACTTTTCTTTGGAGACGTAGTGGTCTCCAACATATCTAATCAAGTTTGGTTAAACTTAGATTACGGACATTAATACAGCATACTTTTAAGGCTGAATGGACTTTCTTTTATTTAGATATTGGATCTTCAAAATTGTAATAAAATTGTAATCCTAAGGTAAGTACAATATGATTTAGCTAGAGCTTCAGATTGTGTTTGATCGAAGTTATACAATTATGCTTTTAAATCCCTTGAGCCTATGTATTCCATGTTTGTATATTAATTCATCAATCAACTTAGCGAATTGCGATCATGAATGAGTGAACATTCGGAAATTTTGACATTTCATTAATAGCTACTTTTTCATTTAGTCGTGAGGACGTGAGAAGAGTCGTAATTTGGTTGCAACCTACCGCCTTCTTGGCACTTTCTCCAAGACTAGAAAATGATACACTTCCGCTTCTCAAAAACTATATGTTTGAAAGTATTACAGGAAATTTTTTTTGTAAACTTTAGTAGAAATGCGATAGATTTGGCGTAAAAACTTTGCTTAGGTGCGTTTCAAATCTTTTTCATCGTCGGTTCTTGCCCAATTTCCATTTGGTAGTCTGATTGGTGGTTTGTGCTGTGTTGGAGGTTTTGTTTTCTTCGCAGTTTTTCAGAGTGAATGATGGTTGATCGCATTTGGTGAGAGTTCTTCAAGAGTTATGCTCTTTGCAGAATCTTTGGAGGACTTTCGTCGTCTTTACGAGCTTTTGCTTCGTATGATGCTATCTGTGCGTTTGCCATTCAAGTCTTAGTTTATGTTTCTCACGAATCAATTCTTCAATCAGAGCTGATGTGCGTGGAGCATTTTTCGACTTTTTGCTTTAATTTAATTTGTCAGTGTGATAATCAAAGATGAGTGTGAGTGGTCAGATGAAAGATCACATTTTGGTTCATATCTTAGGTGGTATCTCGTGTCTGTTTTGGCTTATGCCGTTGGCGTTCTAATGCATATTTTAATTTGTTAGATAATAAATTGGATTTGTGAGTGATAAAGGTTATAAAATGGGAGAGGGTTTGGGTGAGAGAGAAAAGAGCTCGCTCCGGTTTATTTGAATCTTTAACGTTTGGGGTTCTTCGATGTTAATAAATTGTACAGCTCCGGATGTGGGTTCGACTTTTATTGCGTTGGCATAGGTTACCCTATTCAACATGCTAACTGTTGGGGCATTAGATGACTTGTCGTATTGGCTGATGACGAATTTTCTATTTCATATTGATGTGCACCGGATTAGCTCTCTATTTGACACTATGAGAGCTACCGCAATTGTTGCATTACTTTTGACGTTCTTGTTCCTGGCAATTTTGGTAGTGGGTTGGCCCATTTCTTTTCTGTGGCTCTTCAATAGTGATCTTCTGGTGCGACAAAAATTTAAAATTTAAAAAGCATGACCTTCTCTCTTTGAAGGCTTGTTTATCGAGGGGTCTGTTTCACCACGGTAAAGCTCCTGTTTGATTTTTTTTTATAGACTATGTTTTCCGCAGATTTTTATCAGCTTTCTCAAGTTCTGAGACTATTTTGCGAAGGTCTTTCTCATCGTATATTTGCAGCCTAGTTTCAGTAATAGTACCCTTTCTTATGGAAGTAACATGAAAGGTGCTATTTTCAATTAATTTAGTGTTTTTTTCAATTAGGCAGTTGCCGCTTGCCACAGATGTGGGCTTAGGGATCGTTTTACGTTCTTAGGCGGGTTTTTCTTTTTCGAATGAAATCCTTTATCCCATGAGGGACCAAACCAAAAGAAAAGGCGTGAAATGATCCAAGCTGCAAAGAGACTCTCAGCCACCTCATCACATCCCGACTCAGCTTTGTCTCCGCCTACACTTGAGCGCGTCGAATCTTCAATTGGGCGTATCTACTTTCGCACTCATGTGGTATCAAGAGCACTTAAAGATCTTAATATACATAAATCCGCTGGTACAGATGGCATAACTCCCCTCGTCTGAAGGGGTATTCATCCATGCTGGCAAAAGCCACTGCATTAGCTTTTCACCAATCTGACTATTTAGGCCCTTTCCAAGCAGGGGGAAAACGGCATTTGCCCAACCCGTCTCTAAAAACGGCGAATCTTCTTCTCTCTCCTCCTCAGACCCCTTGCACTTAAATAATTTTGTTCCACGGTCATGGAAACTAATAAACCGTTATATTTTGAAATATCTTGAAGGGCAAAATCTTTTCAATGACCGACAGTGATCTCTTGTCTTCGACTTGTAATCCAATTCCCTGCTGACGACAGCCATCTTTTCATATTCGTTCCCGAATTCACGTCTCTATTCTTCGGCTGCAAATTGGGAACGGCAGCGTATCGTAAGCCCTTAAATTCTGGTATTAGCAGCATTACTAATCGAAGAACCATTAACACGACAGCCAGATGCTGTCGTTAAAACCAAATTTAAATACTCAGCCACTACCCATGGATCTTCGAAACCGAAAAACTTTCCATTCTCGATGTGCGTATCAATTACAACATACATTAGAATGACCACTACTCGCCAAAAAATTCCGCAAAATGTGTAGGTTTCCTGAAACGATGTGAGAAACGTTTTGTCCCCTCTGATTAGTCCTCAATATACAGGGTGGTCCAATTAGGGATACAGATATTTGTGGACCTAATTCATTCGTTCATATTAAAAAGAAAATCGTAAGGGAGTGGGATCTGTCTTCAACACAAACTGAGTTACAGAATGTTTTAAAAATTTCCGTCAGAGATGTAATTAGTTAGTTAAAACTTCTAGTGTATTAAACCTATAACAACCCAGCTGGGCGCGTTTGATAGACAATTGATTAGTGGTTAATAGATATTTAAACACTATTATTCCGAGATATCGATCTTCAAACACAAATTTTTTTAATTTTTGGGAAAATCGCATTTATCTCTGAAAAGTGTGCTTATAATTTTTTTTTCGTTTTTAGCATTTTGCTGTGCCAAAGTGTTACCTACAAATTCACTACACAAAATTTTTACCTGGGGCTTGCTTATTTGTAGGTATATGGTTAAATAAATTATTAAAAAAATACTCTAAAATAAATGCACTTTCGTTTATCGTTATCAGATATTTATTGAATTTCATTTGCATCATATCGAAATTCAAATGACAGCCTAAATTCAGTCTCTAAAATTACAAATCTAAGCTCAGCACAATTGACTCCAATGGCATTGGTTCATTGGAAAGCTCATGCAGGTTCGCGCATGCAGGTGAAAAATGCATACGGTGTGTCTGACTTTATAATTGAGCCTTCTCGCATTTCAGTCAGATAGGTGGCTGCTTACCCGTGTTAACTGCCGCCCTTTCAAATCAGATCCGCGGATCTGCACGTGAACATCTTGAGCGGCTTAGGTTTCCAACGGGTTGTTAAACTTCAAAGGACTTGTTTCTGACAAAAAGGAGACGCACGAAGTTCTAGAATGTTGACTTCCCGTAGATCTTTCCACATAGCAAAAAGATTGAAATTCAGATTACTATGACGATACAAATATCTGTAATTATAGAAGAACTAAAACTTTCTTTTAGGAAGCTAATATGTTCTGTGTCTTTAATACTAATGCCAGTTAGATCATTTGCAGATCATCATATACTGGATAATGTCCGATGCTTGATGCTGATTGTGTCGTTGGTCAGCTGGATCGAGTAGGTACCTTCTAGAGGAATTGGAGAGTTTCTATCTAAAAGAGAGCTATTAAAGTTAGTACCGAAAATAGTGTTTTCTCCGATCAATTCAATGATCTCTGCATTAGTCTTTTTGAAGTCGCATGCTGCAGTAACACCTTTGAGGATTCTTTGTAGTATTTACTGGTAATTTCTTGACTGCAATTTCCTCACATACGGAAGTATTCCCTATGTGAAGGTAAACACCTCTGAACGTTTCATCGTAGTTGATAAGTAGCTTCGTAAAATTTAAGTCAAGTTGTTTTCCGTCATTAAGTACAGCACGAGCGTTGACTAGATGAAAAATTGTAGTCCCAGCCTTCGGGGTTGATAAGACGTACAACAATAAAGTTCAATTTGTAAACACGACGGGTCGCCCGTATTCTACAGCTACCACGACCTTTGGGTAAGTTAGGGTTTATAGCTGGGTAATGATGGTGCTGACCTCTTAAGAGTCTAATATGTTGCTATTTACTATTCCTGCCTGGCCCATTTGGCAGGCCCTAATAACTTAATTTTATTATAAGTATCTTGTTAAATTAATCACTTCTTAGTTTTTCAGATTTTCCCTTATCTAAGATTATTTTGTTAACCTTGTTCATACCCTCATGCGTTGCGTCAAACAACTTCTCGTTAATTTTGTATTGATGGTAATTGTTCTTTGCTAAGTCGGTCTATGTTTGTAAAAGTTTTTTCCTATCAGTTGCGTCAGGGATCCCGGCAGCGATTTTCAGGCAGTCCCAATTCAATTATTGGATTCTAACTCCTCTCGCCCGTGGGCCACGAAGTGCTCTTAAGCGATCCTTGGTCTAGTTTAGATGATAGTTTAAAATTAGGGTATCTCCATCCCATACAAGTTGTTCAGTTTGTTGTACAAGTCCGTCGTAAGGTTTTAAATCAATAACATGGATAAGTTTGAAGTATCCATTCGTTATCCAAGCCTCACCTTCCCTAACTGTCACGATTGGCGATTTATATGAAAAAATATGCAAGGCTTTCAAGGAAACCAACAATACTAAACTGTAACACAATTTTTTTATTTTGTTTAGTGATCTGATCATTATTAGAAAAATAAAAGCTTAAGATTAGTTACATATGTACAAATTGTTATAAGAAATCAAAATTTTCCCATGATATAGGAAAACGTTGCACTTGTTTTTAGCTTTTTGTTTTACATATTGAGTCTCAATTGTTTTAATTTTGTTTTTTGGATATTAATATTTTTTACATGAGTTTTGGGAATTTCTTACCACTATCTGTCATCACAGTAACACGATTATTCTTTGCCACAATTTCCTTTTTAAACAAGGGCTTTTTTTCATTTGATACGTTTAATGGCGGTATTAATCACGTCCTCCTAGCGATACTCCCTGGGTTTACCTCTCTTTAAATTTAAGCTTACATTTCTAGCTTCTATGCCCATAAGGTCTTTATTGATTTTTGAGCGGATGTTCAAAGATATTGATAATTAATTCTCTGGGACCTATTAAAGAATATGTCAGCTGGCTTTCCTTTGATGACCGAATGTAATGTATTGTTACAACGGTCTACGGCTTCGCCGATGAGTTCCTTAACCTTTAAATCTGGATTATCGGTTTTAACGCACCGATAAATTTCCATTATAGTGGAATGTACACTTTCTATCTGTCCATTTACCTCGCTTCTGTGGGTTGGAATAAGATATAGTTTAATTCCTAGGGTTTTAATAAAGTTCAGGACGATTGGGCTGAGGAGCTTCTTTCATTTTCCGTGACTAAAATTTGTGGGACTGCGAAGCAATGTAAAATATGGAAGAGTTGAGAAAACTTGTTAACTACTATATGATTAAAAATTTCTCATTTTGAAGTTCCGTAACATCCATACGAAGAATTTCGCATAGATACTTGGGAGTGGGTGTTTCCTATAAAGTGGGAATTGTGGGGTGTCGGCCCTGTTGGTATTACAGATTTCGTATGACGAAGTTAGTTTTTTATTCTAGATATCACATGTGGAAATAAAATTGTTCGAGGTTTTGAACTTTGTTTTCTCTTGCCGACCGATGGGCTCTTCTATGTTCTTTCCCTATAATTACTAATTAGCTATCTTCATTATCAACGTCCTCGACAGCTCTTTACCGCACGCGAATCTTGTATTTTTCGAAGTTATCCAGATAAACCTTTTGAAGCAACCTCATATAATTCTCCATTTGCTACGTTTGGGTTCAAGTTCTCCCTAAGCATTTCTATGAGATTACCCTGACGAAAAGTTCTGCAGAATTATAATGGCGCTGATAGCCCTGATGCGGCTTTTCATGAGCATAAAGATCGATGCTAATTCTGAAAGTTTGTTTCTAAACACATTAATTGGAGTTTTTACATGTGGTATTAGGTCGGAATTATCCTGATCGGTACTGCGCGCGGTGCAAGAATCTGTATCACTGTTTGGGAGCTCACAAAGTCCCTCTTCAGCTGTAGCAGTCAATGAGTCCGCCCTTGAGGCTCTTGTAGCTTCAGTGCTTCTGTCTTCTTCGCCAACTGTTCCGGCTGCATTAGGTAGACCAGGCAGATGGTTAGCTTCCGTCTTCAGGCGTGGGAGAGCATCAGCTACGAAATCCGATTTACCTGGTGTGTAAATCAATTCATAGTTATATTCTACAATCTTCGCTCTTCAGCGTCTGAGTTTCGCATTGTGATTTCTATTACTCAGTGCGAATGTCTAAAACCAAAAGTCTAACCTTAGAAGAATTGACTCCAATGGCCTTGGTTTCCACGGGAAAGCTCATGCAGGTTCGCGCATGCACGTGAAAAATACATACGGTGCGTCAGACTGGATACTTGAACTTTCTCGTTCAGATAGGTGGCTGCTTTCGCGTATTAACTTGGAACTTAGGAGCTGAGTGGCTGGTGCTGTTATTGTTGTACGCCTTCCAAAATGTAAATATAGAAGTTTTTAGCCTGGATAGGGTAAATCCCATGGGATATTGAAGATTCCCTACGAGATGGCAGCTCGTGTGTTGTTATGTGTTACGTGAAAATTCCTATGGCCTGTGCGTCTTCTGGAAATCGGGGTTCGATGGGTGTCAACTAAGTTTATCTTTAAGCGGTGGAATTCTTCGAGGAGAAGACATGCCTCTTGTTAGGCCGGATAGGAGATTGGGAGGTTTATGGGGAGAATTAATTTCCAAGTTGATGGTGGTGGAGGGAGGAACCAAATTATTATGATTCCCAAGGTTATTGAGCTGATCGCATGAATCAACTTAGTAAAAAAGTAAGCCCCCAGAGCTTATTTTTCTAAAACCATAGGGCTTGGGACTCCCAGTTGTCTAAAGTGACCTATTGTGTCCGCACCACTAACGACGGCATGTTAGGTATCGCTACTCATTACCCGAATTTTAAACGAGACCGAATGTGGCGTTTGCTTAGGAGATAGAAGAAAGAAGAATAGGAGATAGAGGAATGGTTTCAATAGATAGGGAGTTAGGTTCAGAAAATAGGGCGACTGACGTGGCTCAACTAGGGAAAAATTTTAAAAACTCATGAATAACATAAGTGAAGGGCTCTAAGCCGTACACTAGTAGGAAATTGACTGCAGGAGCTGGCTGCGGCCAATATGTGGTGGCGGGTGGTAAACAGGGGTTGCCCGCAAGGCCGCTTTCTGTCTCCACTGCTTTTGTGCATGTTGGTCGACTCACTGCTCAACGCGCTGAATACTTCTAACGTCTATGCACGTGGATGATGTTGCCGTACTCTCTGTTGGATCGTGTCTAGCGACTGTCTGCTCTAAAAGGCAGGCAGCCCTATACGTGATCGATGACTGCTGCACTATTAATGGGCTTTCAGTCAATCCTCTTAAAACGGAGGTTGTTCTCTTTACGAGAAGGAGGGAGCTGCTTGGTCGGACTCATCTACTGCTTAAAGGCATCAAAATCCAATTCTCCACAGAAGTTAAGTATTTCGGTGTCATCCTGGAGAACAAACTTCTCTGGTCTAAACATGGTCTGTCACCGAGAAGGGTCTTTTGGATCTACACGGCTATGACAAGGCCAATTATAACCTGTGCGTGGGTTTTCTGGTGGAATGTTGTGGGGTGAACATCTCTAATTATTCAAATCAGAATGAAGTGTTCTTTGTGTGCAGAAAAAATTGACAGATATTGTACTGAAAAAATCACTTGCAGTGAATGTTCAAGCATATTTCATCAATCCTGTGTAAACATTAGTGAAGAAGATTTGAATTACATGAATTCTATTGGGCGACGTTTTCGATGTGTTAAGTGTGATGTGATCAGATGCAAGTCTATGCGCCAACCTGAGGCTATCATCAACAATAACAATGACAGTGCTCCATCTATTTCAAAAAGCAACCACAACCGAAGTGATGCACTAAAAACACCACCTACTTTGCAACAAGAAGGCCAAACCCAGTATGGAGACGAGCCTAACTTCACTCTTCAAATGATTTATATTACGCTTGAGGAATTGGAGGAAACCAACAATCGTTTCCTATCAGAACTCGCTGAACTTCGAACTGAAAATGCTGAGCTGAAGATGATGGTGGATACTCTGGAGAGCCGACTGAACTGGCAAAAACAGCAGCTTCTAGACAATTGCATTGAAATTGTTGGTGTGCCAAATGTCAACAATGAAAATGCTACAAGCAAAGTGATACAAGATTGTCTATCCATCGATATTCCTGATGTGAGCATAGGGAACTGTGCCGAACAAAGAAAGAAATAATAACTCTTCTATAAAGTCCATCTTATGCGTGAAGTTCAACGACCTGTCAACAAAACAGAGGATTATGAGGGAAAAGAGGAAACAGAAAAAAAAGTTGAGCTCTTTTGCTACAAATGACCTTAACGGCAGCGGAGTGACAGAAAGAGAACTGGTGTTTACATCAATGATGCTCTTACACCATACACCCAGGCTCTCTTCATACAAGCAAAAGATGTAAGCAGGAAAAAGAAATTCAAATTTATGTGGTATAACAACAATCAAATATCACTTAGAAAGGAAGAGGGTGGAAAGGTCATTTCTATTAAATCATTTGATGATCTCCTTAGAATTTGATTTATATATTTTGAATCATGAATTTTGAATTAAATGATTTATATGATGAGCATTCCATTCTCACTTCAAATTGTAATAATGTTTTCTTGAATAGTACATATTGTTTAAATAAGCTGTTTATCATACATCAGAATGTTAGGAGTTTGAGAGAAAATTTTACTTCACTAGTTACACTCCTTGATGCTTTTCTCTGTCTTCCTGATTTCGTAGTTGTGTCCGAAATTTGGATTTATGGATTTCAAATAAATGATTATCACTTGTCAGGTTATTCTTTTTTTGCGAATCCAAATGATGATTACCCTGCAGGTGGTGTTGGGTGCTTCATCAAAGTGGATCATGTAGTAAATGAAGTGAAATATTTGAAATTTAAAACTGCTGATATTTTGAAAGTTTCTTTTAAAATAAACGAGAAAAATATTTTAGTACTGTGTGTGTACAGATTAAACAAATTTACAAATTTGGTTTCGAATCATTTGTTTTAGAATTCTCAAGTTTACTAGATAAAATCTAATTAAATGACTTATTAATTATGGGTGATTTCAATCTAAATTTATTAGAAATTAGTGAACTTGTGTCTAATTACTTGACCTTCCTAGCTTCACATAGATTAATAGGTTTCATCAACGAGCCTACTAAGCCAGCCTCTGGTAGTTGTTTGGATCATATTTATGGCCGGAGATATAAAATCAGAATGGCAAATAGTTAATAAAATATTAAATAAACCTACTTTTACTTCCAAACCTTCTTCTATGACTGCGGATAATTGTAAAGTTTTTGGTGATATATTGTAGATGTTGCTAATGAGTTTAACACTTACTTTACGTCATTGTCAAGCTTTCTACCAACTAATTCTTTAAATAGTAATTGCAGTCTTTGCAAACCTTTTTCTACGACTGTGGATAATTGTACAGTTTCTGGTAATATATTGTAGATGTTGCTAATGAGTTTAACACTTACTTTACGTCATTGTCAAGCTTTCTACCAACTAATTCTTTAAATAGTAATTGCAGTTTTTGCAATAATGTTGGTGATATAATCACACCTTTAGAATTGTTAAAAGAGATTGGCCTCCTAAAAAACTCAAACGCTTGTGGGTTCGACGGTATTTCGAATAAAACCTTAAAACATGTCGCTTGCCTTGTTGTTGATGTATTAGCAGATATATTTAATATTAGTCTTTTCACAGGAGTTTTTCCGGTAGCCCTCAAATGCGCGGATGTTTTACCATTACCTAAAAAGGGTTCTGTACATGACATGAAGAATTATAGACCTATATCTCTTCTTTCGTCCATCAGTAAGATCTTTGAGAAGGTTATGAAAAAAAGAATAATGTCTTTTTTAAATAAAATTAAGGTTTTTAGTCCAAAACAATTTGGCTTTCAGCAGGTCAAATCTACTGAAGATGCCCTTCTAGACTTTTGCTCAAACGTTTTTTTCCAACTTGGATGCTAAAATGTGTACTGCTGGGCTATTAATAGATATATCAAAAGCATTTGATATGGTTAACCATGTATTTTTATTACAAAAATTACAAAAGACTGGTTTTCGAGGGTTCATGCTCGAATGGCTTCATTCGTATCTCTCCAACAGATCTCAAAGAGTGAAGATTGGGGAAGCGAGCAGTGATATACGATTTTTTAATCTAGATGTTCCGCAAGGCTCAGTTTTGGGACCTATATTATTTCTTATTTATATAAACTCCCTTTTTTCTATAAATTTTAAGGGTAAACTGACTGCTTTTGCTGATGACGTAGGTTACATGTATGGATCCAAAAGTTATTTGGAACTCATTTCAAATGTTAATTGGGATCTTAGCCTAATACGATTGTGGTTTGCTAAATACAGCCTAATCATTAGTTCCAAAACTAAAATAATGTTCTTTAGCTTAACAAATCAACATCTTATGAACGCACCAGACTGTCTAAAGTACAAAGTAATTTTCCACATTTGTGCCACAAGCTCATCATCACATACTTTCTGTAGTGCGCTCAACTGCAGTGACAATTGTTTTTTGATTGAGGAAGTAAAGGAATTTAAGTATTTGGTTGTTACTATTGATTCAAAGATGTCATTTTCTAGTCATACTGAGTACTTAAGTACTCTTCGAAGCTTTTTTTATCTAAGAAAGATTTGCTCAAATGAGTTTCTTAAAATAATTTACTTCGGCATATTCCATTCAAGACATTATGGCATTGCATGTTGGGGAGGAACAAAATACAGCCTTTATTAGTCTTACAAAAAAGGGTATTGAGAAAATTTTTAAATAAACATTATCGTCATCCCTGTTTTCCATTGTTTCGTTATTTGAAAATTTTGCCGGTTAGACATTTATACTGCTTTAAAGTACTAAAAGTCTTTTTCTCGAAATCTGGTCACCGCAATTTCAGGTTAATTTCTAACTATAGCCTACGAACTAACTATTTATTTGTTGTTTCTGTACCGAAATTCTATACCTCTGCATTCCGTAATTTTTATTTGGTTTCATCGTGCCGTTTGTTCAACAAACTCCCGTTATTTATTAGATCAATAACGTATTCTCGAGATTTTGAAAAGCATGTGAAAATTTGGCTCTTCGATTTAAATTATTCCAGCTTAGAATTCTACTTTTCTGATATTCTGATGTAATTTATCTTATAAACGAAAAATTAACATAATATATCACTTGTAAAAATGTATCTCATTTCCTGTTCTATTTCGTCTATTGGATTTTTTGTATAATACTTGAATAATGTAATCTTTCTTTCTCTTTTCTTTAAAAAATCTATGTTTTGGAGTCACCCTACCCACATTTGTTATATTTAGTTGAAAAGCCCGTTGAAGTGGCATTTAACACTATTTTCATTACTTAACATATGTATAAAAAATATAAAATGTCGCTAACTTTATTTCATTCATCAATGCTTTACCTACATTATCTTTGTTCCATTTTTAATGATATATAAATAGTTGTAAAATGAAATAATGAAATAAAATAAATAAAAATAAAAAAATAAAATAAGCTCTCCCAAAAAATACGTGATTACTGTTTTTACCAGAGTCCAAAGAACGGTTTGTCTTTGATGCGTGGGGGCTTTCCCAGCACTCCTGGCTCCGATCTAGATGCATTGATGAATCTCCCTCCCCTTGATATTCACATAATGGGCACCACTCTCAAAGCCATCTTCCGTTTAAAAAGAAGTGGTCTTTGGTACAACACTCACTGGAGCTTTGATGACCTTGCGCGTCGTCTGTCTTATGACTCTGGGCTTATGGACATGCAGTCCGATGCAATGACACCAGAACACCTGTTGCGGAAAAAATACGAAATCGAATTTCCCTCTTCCCAGGACTGATTCGACCAGAATCGGCGCCTGAAAAGGAATGCAGTCGGGTTGGATGGCTCCAAAACCAATATTGGATATAACGCTTCTGTCTTTCTGGAGGACGACAACGTTGCATTTCACTTCACTTTATGAAAGCTTGCATCCGTCTTCCAAGCGGAGATTTACGCAATCGTGATGGTAGCGAACAATATTAATGAGAAGCGGTGACCCTGGATTGGATCCCAGGTTACAATGGGATCGTGGAAAATGAAATTGCGGATGAAGGTGAATAGGAGAGTTTTTCAGGACCCAAACCTACGCTGGGTTTACCTGCGTCCTTCGTTAAACTTCCGTTGATAGTTGGGTCTCATATGAGCACAGCTGCAGATGGCATAACTCCCTGGGATGCAAACAGACCAAACGAATGCTTCCCGACGTCTCTATGAAGTCAGCGGCCTTTCTGCTGTGCCTCTGCAGTACAGGCAGCAGGTTGTTTACTGGCGCCGTGACACGACATTACACTTTTGCAAAGCATTTAAATGTGCTGGGCATAAGTGACACAACTGAAAGATTTCATTTAAAAAAAAACTTACAAAAACAAATTGTACTCTTTAATTTGTCTTTGTCTGAGTGCTCTGTTCCGATGAAAAAAAAGAAAAGCCATACTACCTTTGGTGGCATGACGGTGAATACTTGCCAGACGATTTTTAATGGCATTCGAACTTTATGATCCCCGACATAGCGAATTAATACGTAGTGCAACGGGCCCCAAAATACGTCGGACCTTTCCCCATCCGGAGAAGGCTCTCACCTTGGATTTGCGTGTTTGACGATTCCATGGGAAAGGACAGAGAAGCGTGGCACAAGCCCTATAGAGAGGGGCTGAGGAACATCAAGAGTCGAGCATCGAATCGAGGCCGCTGCCCAAAAAGCTACTGAGAGCTAATGTGCGATCGACGATGTGCTTGGCACACAAAACCGATGCGAAGATGATGGTAGTTTTCCCCACCATGTTGCCATCTACCTTTGGCTCTTCAAATTTTGATAGCTGGCCCGTACGCCATATGTAAGGGGACATTTCCAAAGAGATAAGACTGGGTCTAGTACAGCCGATATACCATGAGACTCTTAATCTCAGGGTCGTGGGCACGTACATAAGAACAAAAGCAAAACAAAATCATTGTTTTTTTTTTTATAATGAGCACGCGCTCAAAGGATTTAAGTACCCTTAAAATGTTTGCACAGAGCGCGGGCGAAGGAAAATCAGTGAGGATGGAAAGAGAGGTACCGGTGAACGTTGGTTTGAAATGTTTGAAGATTATAATGACTAGGAAGTAAAGAGCTAGGCAGGGCATTTCATAAGCGAGTTGTACGGCTTAGGAACGAATCACGATATTTTAGAGTACGTCCGAAAGTGAGCTTGAGGGTATACGGATGAGCATTCATAGCGAGACGGGTGTTACGGTTAAAAGTTAGAAGGGGCGCAATGCTGTTGGCGACTTCTATGGAGCACTGGTGGTGGAAGTAGCGGTAAAACAGAGTGAGAGACGAGATATTACGTCTGTGTTCGAGGGTGTCCATTGTTTGAGTGATATTAGTAGCACCTATTTTAGCTCACGGTTTCGAATCCTACGTAGCAGGTGAAGAGATAATTTGGGCGCACACGACTAGATGTGGGCATTGTACTCCAATTTCGTGATGATAAATGCCTTATATGTTGAGACCAGATCAGTGGGGGTAAAGTATTGCCTACATCGCTTGAGGAAACCCAGACATTTCGCAGCATTTTTGACGACACCGAATATGTGGTCACTCCAACGTAAGTTGTCAGTGACGCTTATACCGAGAATGGAAAATTTATCGGTTTCGACAATGCAAGTGCCATTCATGGATAATGGCTGAGTGTTTAAAGTTTGCTTTAACGACAGCAGACAGCATTGTGTTTTGGAAGCATCTTTTTACTCTGTTAGTGGTTCCCCAATTAGTTATGCTGTTAATATCAGAATTTAATGAGCTTAACATACGCTGCCGTTCCCGTTCTACAGCCGAAGAGCAGGGACGTGAGTCCGGGAACGAACATGAAAAGCCGAGAGTACTGTCGTCAGCAAGGGAATATATTGCATTACAAGTAGAAGAAAAGAGATCGCTGATGAAAATTAAAAAGTATGTCGGAGACAGAAGATCCCTGGGGTACGCCAGCATTTATTTCTGAATATCAGACATGAAACCGTCCAACACAACTTGGATTGAACGTTCCGAAAGTAAATTTGGAATCCATTGAAAAAGTGGGTTATCGATCCTAAAAGCACGCGTTTTCGACAAAAGAGCCTGATGCTAAATTCTGTCAAATGCCCTGGAAATATCAAGTGCAACTATCTTTCTTTCGCCAGATAACTTTCAGTGTACTACCGGTTGTCTCAGAACTGAGTCTGTGTAACACTATAAATAAATTGGAAAGACCATATCCAAACCATTAAATCCCATACGTCGTTGGTGATACAGAAGATGTACTTAGTGAAACAATACTATTCCAAAAAAGTTTTAAAATTAATCTACTATGGTCTTGATCACTCTAAGTAGCAATATGGCATCACAAGCTGGGGTGGCTCGTATCCTAACTCTTTTGGACCTTTGATAGTGCAAAAACATTTAGTTCGGATTATTTGTAATAAAAATCGCTTTAATCAGAGCTGGCCTCTTTGTAAAGCTTAGCGTATCTTACCAGTGAGGCACCTTTACATTTTTAAAGTGCTGAGAGAACTCTTTAAAAAAATGGTAATATTCCTAACAGGAACTCCAAGTAATACAGTCAACGTATAAATAATATGCACTTTACCAGCGTAATCGCTTAAAAAGCACATTTTTCACAATTCTACGCCGTTACAGCTCCTACATTATTCAATATGTTACCATTATTTATACGGAGAGCATTTAATTTTCATTTGTTTCTAATAAAAGTAAAAGATCGACTATGGTACTGTCGAATTCTTTTTGAGAAGTCTATCATAATCATCAGCACAAGTTAGTCTTAAAGTTGTACATATATATTCGTATTTTTATTGATTGAAATGTTATTTATTGAATTTTAATGTAGCTATTTGAATTTAAGAATTTTATATTATCTTAAGGTAATTAGTATTAATGGCGAACTGATTGTCACCCCACATCAGATCTTAATTTTTTAATTTTAATTATGAATTCAGGAGTCATTCCGCACTAACTTCTAAGTTACAGAAAGATTACTATTATTTAATTCCCTATTTATTAAACAATTTTTGTTAATTAGCTTTAATCTTTTGAACTAAATAAAATGAATTTCATACAAAAAGGACTGATGTACGCTTTGGTACCACTTTTCTGTGAGACATGTCATCAGATCACCAGTGGACCTGTTGCTACGAAAACCGTACTGCCGGTCATTAAGAAGTTTCCATGTTGCGAGATATTTCATGAGCTGACGGTTTATCAGCGTTTCCATGACCTTGGAGGTAAGGGGCGTACATAAGTGCAATGGGACGAGCTAGACAAAAGCTGTTTTCCATCTTCTCAGAAAGAGCCCTAAAGAGTAGGATTGATGAAAAAGCTTACGCAGTGGTTTTTCCAGCGAGGAAGAACACCTCTTCAGAAGGAGGGTTGATATACCATCTGTACCAGCGATTTTGTGAAAGTTGAGATCTTCAAGTACTCTTGTTACTACACCAGTGCGAAAGTGGATTTGTCCCATTGAAAATTCGACGCATTCAAGTGTAGGCGGAAACAAAGCACGATCTGGGAGTGCTGAGCTGGCCGCAACGTGCTGCACATTACAGACTAGCCTTGTCCAAAGGGCTGACAGCTGGAATGCTATTGTAAATGAGCATTGGGATGGAGGATGAGGCAGAATTTGTAATATTTTTGACGAAAGACCAAAAATTGTTACTGCCTTTGGGACATTGCAGTATGTTTTGCCTCAGTTATTTGTCGTATTGGAATTTCACACGCTGTAGAAAGGCGTTGCAGTCATTCCTGGCTCGTTTGAACTTTTTCCGGTTTCCCTCTATTGGGCTGGTCTTGAAGGACCGGAAAAAGGTTTCTCTAACCCTGACAGCCCCTTTACAGCTCGAGTCGTACCATGCTTTTCTTTTGGTTTAATACTCTTCATCCGATGAGGGATAGAGTTTCTCATTCCAAAGAGAATGGTGTCTGTTATAATATCAGCACGTCGTTATCGAGGAAACATAACGACCAGTTAAAATTCCTAAAGAATCTGTTAAGACTGCTCCAGTTGGCTGTCTCGCACACGGTTCTTTTAGAAATCTTTTCTCTAATGGTGTGGTCGGTGAACGAGAGATTAGCTGATATGACACAATGGTCCGACGAGCCTAGAGAGAATAGCACATCGAGCTTGTATCTGTCGGGGTGAAAAGTTAAAAACAAGTTCAGGATGTTGACGGTATGACTATCAACGTCTGGTATTCGTGTGGGCTCATTTACAAGCTGGGTTAAGTTATTTTCCGCAGCGAGGTACTCAACGCACCGTCCTTCGCGAGTTATCTGTCCAGAATTTCGAAGCCACTCAGAATTATGTAAATTCAAATCGCCCTTAACTCCTATTAAACTATGAGGATACAGGGATATAATTCTGTATATGAAGTCAGACAGTGCATCAAACTCATTAAATGTCGAGTTGCTGTCCAGTTTGGGGCTTCTTACAGAAGTGGATAATTTGTTTAAGGAGATTCAATTTTAACCACATGCAAATGAATTCCGTGTTGGAACAGGGACTACATTGTGGTGGAGTTTTGTAAGGTAAACACGTACACACGTAAATGACGAGACTGCGGGAAGAGAATAATAACGACACTAGTTCATAGCCAGGTAGATTCATATCGTAGTGTAGGGTGATGGGTTTGCAGAACAATCGAGTAAACGGTGTGTGAGAAAAGCGTTTCAAATTTACCGATGACTAGAGGTTTTAAGGAAACGGCCGTACTTAAACGTTATAAAATCATTTGTGTATTTTCATTTTATTTCTCTTAGGTTTTATACATATTTTGAATAGTTAATAGTTGCTCATTTTGACATTTGCTAATTTGACATTCTACAACATTATGTTTTGGGGTTAACACTTTATTCTTTTATTATTTAAACATAGTATTAATAATTAGTGTTGATCATCTGAAACGTACTCCGCCGCCGTGAAGCTATGCATATAGTTCGCAACTGGGACTTCATCAATAAACTTCCGCCTCTATGATAACCCTGGTTTGTTTCTGTTGGTGGATAATACAAACAAGATTAGCAAATTTAATAGGCATTGCAGAAGAGTGACAACCACAAAAACATAACACATAAACAATGATTGCAGAATGAATGCACCATTCTCTGCTCTCCTTGCACTTATGTGCATAGTATGTTGGCTAAATTTCATGCACTTGTTTCGTCGTTGTTTACGCTTATCGCCGTAATTCGTGCGTTATCATATCTCCATTTTCCATTGAAGGCAAAATTTCCATTTTCATTGAAGGTTTCTTTGTGTGGTGTTGTGCGTGGTGAATTTTTTTTTTTTTTCGTGATAAACTACTCGTAATTTGCTAGTATTATTGTTTTGGGGATTCCTCATGATATTTGTGCGCAGGACATCAGGTAAGTGTTGCAATTTATTCGTTGAATTATAATAAATAATTAGTTAGTATATTTGGAATTATATTTACATGTGCCGGGTTTCATTTACTATTTTGTTGTTGTTATTTCATTCTGTTTGAATTCGCGATCGCGGTGGGTGCATGTGTGTGTGTGTGTAGACGATCGATTTTGCCGAAACAATTAGCTACATATGAATGTGCCGATTAATTTGTCCAAATTGCGATTTGATTGTTTACATTATTATGTGATCGTTTTTTTGTTGTTGTGTATTGTTTGACAAATTTCTAGGGAAGATGAGTTGATATTATTTTTCTGGCTTATACCAGAATATATAATTGTGTTGGATAGATTCATATTTGATCGGCCTTTTTTGTACTTGTTGGATTTTGTCAGGATGTGTATCTGTTGTGTTGCTATGTTTTATGAACTGATTTTGCTGTAGTTGTCGAATTTATGAATCGAAATTTTTGGTGTTGTAAATGTTTGCAGAAGAGTTGATGATATCAGATTAAGGGTAAGTGGACTGTATGTTAATTATTTCTGTGTTGTGTAGTGTGTGCTTGGATATGTACTTATGTTTTTACTTGTTGTGTCTGCTGTTGTGTTCCTAGTTGGAAGTGGGCATAGCTTGGCAATAGGTCTTTTCAGTTCGCTAGTTTCCGTTTTCAGGATGGCTACTCGAACCAAATTATCTGGACCTGGGTGAAGTTCGATGAGTCGAGCTAGGCTCCACTTCAATGGGGGTAGTCGCTCATCCTTTACCAAGACTAAGTCTCCTTTTGTTATTTGCTGTCGGTTGATCTCTATCCATTTTGGTCAGTGTTGAAGTCGTGAAAAATACTCCGTGCTCCACTGCTTCCAAAACGACTGCATCAAGGTTTGAACGCGCTTCCAACGGTCTAAGTGTGTGATATTTTCAAGGGTGTATGCGGATTGTGGTGGTGCAATAAGTGGTGCCCCAATCAAAAAGTGACCTGGCGTGAGTGGGTGCAAATCGTTGATGTCGTCCGATTGAGGGCACAATGGTCGTGACTTCAAACACGCTTCGATTTGAATAAGAAGTGTCTTGAGCTCCTCAAACGTCATCAATTGGTTACCGGCAACACGCTTTAAATGGAATTTGATGGATTTCACGCCCGCTTCCCATAGACCTCCAAAATGCGGGGAAGCTGGTGGAATGAAATTCCATGTTGTGCCATCATTTGCCAGTGTCTCTTCAATTCAGTTGAGCTTCACGTAAAAGCCTTTGTAGTTCACCGCTTGCGCCTAGAAAGTTCTTTCCGCAGTCGCTATATAGTTGGTGACAGAGTCCTCGCCGCGAAACCAACCGCCGGAATGCAGCAAGAAAAGCTTGCGTGGTCATGTCGCTTACCAATTCTATGTGAACTGCTTTCGTCGCCATACACACAAATATCGCGAAGTATCGCTTGAGCAGTTTTGCATTGCGACCTCTCCAGGTCTTTACGTCTATGGGTCCTGAATAGTCTACTCCAGATGATGAAAACGGTCTGCCTATAGTTGTTCGCCCCGCTGGGAGATTGCCCATTAGTTGCACCATGGGTTTTGCTCTAAAACGATAGCAAATGGTGCATCGGAAAATATATTGCTTGATCGCGCTCTTTATGTTTAAGATCCAAGCCCGCTGCCTAACATATGCGATGACTTTCTGGATCCCCCCGTGGTAGGTCTTCTCGTGTGCATCTCGGACGATCAGTTTCATAGGATGTTTTTGGTCATATGTTAAGTTTGAATTTTCCAACCTTCCGCCAGCTCTGAGAACCGATTTTTCGTCCTTAAACGGGTTGAGTGCCTTAAATCCTTTTAATAGTTTGTGTTGTTTGCTGCTTACTACTGAATCATTTGGAAACATCTTTTGTTGTGCCGCGCGCACAATTCTCATGAATGCAGCATCTAATTCGGTGGGTGTAAGAATATCTTTAAACTGTCGGTTATTCATCGATTCTCCTCCTGGAAGAACTCGCATGCAGTACGCAACAACTCGAATAGCCTGAGACAGTGATGAGTATTTTGCCAACAACTCGTCGACGAAATTACAGTCCGTAACCTGATGATGTGCCATTATCGATCGAGCTTCTTGTTCTGTTTCTCAGCACGACGGTTGTTCAGGAAATGGTATGCTTCAATCGTTGCTTGAAAACTCCGGTCCATGCCACCATAATTTGTGGTTGATGATCGCGGATGGAAGCATAACTCGAGATGCCATGTGGACTGGATTCAATCCCGTGGGAATATATCTCCAGCTACTTCCATCGGTGAGTTTTTGTATTTGAGAAACTCTGTTCCCGATAATTGTTTTCCATTTCGAAGGTGTTGCCTTGACCCAGCACAGTGCAATCACAGAATCAGTCCATGCCCATACCGATTCTGCCTCTATTTTCAGGACTCGTGCTGTTTCTCCCAATAATTTTGCCAAGAGAACTGCTCCGCATAGTTCCAACCTAGGCAACGTGATTGATTTTAGCGGTGCTACCTTTGTTTTGAGCAGAGAAGGTGCATATGGATTGTGTTTGTGTCGTCTAAGGTGCGTAAATATATTGCAGCTCCATATGCTTTCTCTGACGCGTCGCAAAATCTGTGCAGTTCTATCCTACTAACCTTTGTTGTGTGGATCCACCTTGGAATTTGGATCTTGTTAAGAGAGCCAAGATCTTTGCGAAACATCATCCATTCACGCCTTAGCTCTTGATATATCCCAATCCAGCCCTCTCTTCCACAACTGTTGCATCATTAATTTGGCTTTTACGATACATGGCGCAATCCAGCCCATAGGATCGTAGAGCCTTGCAATTGACGATAGCATTGATCTTTTTGTGGGCTCCTCATCGTTGAATGGCGCTACCTCGAATAAGAAAACATCTGCCTTTGGAAGAAACCGTATTCCCAGAGTTTTGGAAGTTGATGCCTCATCGAATGGAATGTCGTAATCCATCCCACATTGTTCAGCTGGGATCTGCTCCAATACTTCCTCCGTGTTGCTTACATGTTCACGCAGGCTGAAACCTCCCGATGCCAATAGACCTTTAACATCCCTTAATTTGTGTTGAGCTTCTTGAATGCTGTCGGCTCCGGATATAACATCGTCAACATATGTTTCTTCTCTGATGACGATGCGGCCAATGGAAATCTTGTAACTTCGTTTTCAGCAAGCCTCGGTAGCACTTTGATCGCCAGATATGGTGCAGACGCTGTTCCAAAAGTTACTGTCTCCAATCGAAACATTTGAATATCTTGACTTGGATTGTCTCTCCGCAGAATCAATCGGTAATCAGCGTCTGGGGTGTCTACACGGATCTGGCGATACATCTTCTCCACGTCGCCTGTAAATGTAAAACGATATTTTCGCCATTTTAAAACAATATCTAAAATATTTGTTTGTTTTTTGGGTCCAACCATCAACTTATCATTTAAGGAAGAGCCACACGAAAGGGTGAACGTTGCATCCAATACGACACGCAATTTCGTTGTCGTGCTGGATTCCTTTACGACGGCACGATGGGGAATGAAAAAATGAAAAGGTGAATACAATACCTCGTACTCAGGTACTCGGACATACATTTAGCATACTCCTTGTGTTGTGTGGGATTATTTTGTAGCCTTTTCTCCAACTGCATAAAGCGCCGCAATGCGCCGTGACGACTCGGCCCCATCGCTGGATACCTCCCGTCTTTAAATGGTAAGCGCACCTGATATCGACCATCCGCTAGGCGTTTAGTGTTCCTTTCAAAATGAGCTTCACAAATCTTGTCCTCTTCCGATTCGTATGCCTCGAATGGTTCTTCTTCAACCTCCCAAAATTTTCGTAGAATTGTGTCGAGATGGACCTGACTTACGAAGCTTTGAACCGACCCTGCAGTTTCCTGCTTCACCTTTCCAAGCAAAATCCATCCCAGCTGGGTTCTTTGCGCAATGGGGCCAGCTGAGTCAGCATTCTTGATGACTTCTCCAAGTATGATGTTGGCATAAACTTCACTTACTAAAATCATATCGACTTAAGCAGGTGTGTTGAACGATGGGTCAGCTAACGCCAGCTCCTCCAAATAGGGCCATTTATTCAGATGTATTTTCTGGGCCGGGAGAAGCCCAGTCAGGGACTTAAAAATGAATGCTCGCATTCTACCTGTAAAGGTCGACGTCAGCGACTCGAACTCCAAGTTCCGCTGCTGACCCATTTACCTGAATAAATATTCGCTTGGCCTAAGTTTAGAAGTTGCACTGCTGATTCAGTGAGAAATGAAGCTTCTGATCCAGGGTCGATCAAAGCTCTCAACGTGATGCTGCTTCCTAAAGCTGTCTTCACCTTATCCTTGCTGTAGCTAGCAATGTTTGCCTATTAGTGTTGACGAAAAAATTTCTGGTCTGAGAACTTCCTGAAGGGTTATCGTGTTGCCGTGGGTGAAAGACGGTTGAATTTGGGTTGAATGTTGATTGACTACCCGCATTCTGTGTGAAAAGCTGGCTGTTGTTTGATACAGATTGTTGTTGCGAAGAGGGGGATGACGAATGATTATTGTGAGAATTGCCGTGCAAAACGGTATGATGACGCTGCATAAAAAAATAGCAAGACTTAGCACCGGGACACCTTTTCTTGAAATGGCTGTATACAAGACAGTTCTCACATTCTTTGACATCCCGAACTACTTGCTTTCGTTCACCTATTGTCATCTGAAGGAATTTTTGACATTCCCTAAGCACATGTTGTCCCTTCTTATACAGCCTACAGCTACTTCGGCGCTTCTGCTCCTGTTGTGCAAAGAAAACATTCTGTGCCCCTGGCCTATTCCCAGATTTTTTTTCGCCACATTTCTGTTCAACAGCCTCTAGGGTCGTAAACCTACACTCAAGAAACTCTACAAAATCTTTCCATGGAGGCAGATCATTACTGACTCCAAATTTTTGTTCCCATAGCTGTTTAGACGCATCAGACATTTTCTGTAGGACGACAAAGATTAAAATTGCGTCCCATTGATCTACCGGCAATCCTAAATTTCTCAAAAAGTGGATAACCTCTTGGGACGTATCTAGAATGCGCTTTACTTGTGCCGCCGACTCAGTATTGATTGCTTTTTGGTTGAACAGCAACCTTAGCTGAATTTCGACCAACACTCGCTTATGGTAGTAGCGCTCCACCAGGAGATGCCAAGCACGAGCATAGTTCCCTTTGTCGATGGCCAAGTTCTGCAACAACCGGTCTGCTTCACCGCTGATGCTCGACTTAAGATAGTGGAGTTTTTGGACATCGGACAACGAGGTGTTTGTATGAATTAGCGCTACAAAAAGATCATGGAATGATCTCCACGTAGTATGTTATAGCTACCTGAGAAAGCGGGAAGATTGATCGTTGGAAGTCGTAAACTGCTTGAAGTGGCGTCCTTTTTACTTTTGTCGGACGTTTCACTACTCGCAATGGATGATACGGTGGTCTTCAGAAGCTTGTTCATAGCGTCTCGAACATATGCCTTGTATTTTATTGTACACATCCGTGAAGTTTTCCGTTTTGAGTTCAGCTTCCACTTTTCCTTCTTCCACGATCCCTTCGTGATAGTGGCTGGCCTTGGCTATCTGCTCATTCAGCATTTCCAGTCGGGTTTCCAAATAGGTTACCCTCTTGAGTTGGCCTTTATTTGCCTTTGAGAAATTTTCCCAATCTTTGGACATACGTTCTAGTATATCTAATTGCAGTTGCCCAAACATTTTTTTTCGATACAAATGTGACACACAAAGTAAATGAAATTGGAACGGACTTACTTAGTTTTATGTATAAATACTTCTTCTGGGTTTCTGGGCTTCAGGGGATTGTTAATGTGTTGCTCCTCTGGACAAATTGATGGAGTTGTACGCAGTTTTTAACACACACAGCACACCTTTTGTTCAATGTTTAATAATTGATTATCAATTGTTTTAATTGTCACTTTGCACATATGTATGTATTTTTGATTGTCACTGATTGATTTTCATCGGTGTTGGGACTCGATTATTCCCAAAGATCCGGTTCGTTAAGACCAAAATGTTGGGTGATTGTTTGCAGAACAATCGAGTAAACGGGGTGTGAGAAAAGCGTTTCCAATTTACTGATGACTAGAGGTTTTAAGAAAACGGCCGTACTTAAACGTTATAAAATCAACAGTGTATTTTCATTTTATTTCTCTTAGGTTTCATACATATTTTGAATAGTTAATAGTTGCTCATTTTGACATTTGGTAATAATTACATTTAACATTCTACTACATTATATTTTAGGGTTAACACTTTATTCTTTTATTATTTAAACATAATATTAATAATTAGTGTTGATCATCTGAAACACGTAGTGATCTGAGAGGTATGAGTATCTACCTGTGTTTCAATAAGTGTCAAAACAGCTGGTCTGTATTTAGAGACGTAAACGTACGCAGAAAAGGGATTACTTTTTAGCCCGCGTATATTGGCAATAACCACTCTAAATTCCCGAGTCATTATATGAAAAGACAAACGCAAAAAACACAAACATCGAAGTTACTAAGCGCAGATGTGAAGTACAAATTCAGAGTTGGTCTACGGAATCAAATTGTTGTAGGTGTTATGCCCTTACAAAAATAGAAAACAGTACACCAACAAAATTCGTACCCACAGCCTGCAATCCATCGGTTGTTACTTACACTCAGGCACTGCACGCGCTGTATGACATTATAATACAGCAACGGCAGTGACCGAGTGCCAGCGACAGCAAGACCAGGGGCAGGAAGGTTGAGATGCCCGCACTGTGGATGTTGATTTCGATTTCACTGCACTCGCGCGTTGATGTTGTTTTGTTGTTTTTTTTTTTTTTGGCCGCACATGAATTTTTTTTGTGTTAGTTATTGGTGTTGTTTTTTTTCCCCAATTATAAAAAAAAACTCGAGTGCGGTAATTTTTTTTGCCGGTTTTTTTTTTGTCTCCCCTCACGCGAGGAGCGAATTTCACAATGCACTAGTGTGTTGACGATCTTAAACTCTGGCACCCTGAAGGAGATGGAATCCGCTGACGAATCAAAAGCAGTTCCTTTAGGATCAGAGCATTAAGACGAACTTTTGAGCAGATTTTCAGAATCAGGGAACTCAAATGACACCATGCTGCAGGCTACTTTGATTGATTGTAGCAATGATGCTGCGGTTTCTCCAAAGTAACCTAGATCGGTCTAAAAAAGGCCTCGGCTGCAGTCTTTCTATGTCTATCCAAATACGCAGAAGCCATCATCCATCATCCTAACCCAGTAACTATTGATAGTAGAAGTGGTGGTTTGCGGACTTGGGACACGTAAATACGTTCCGCTCTATATAAAAGACAAAGGTAAAATCAGAACTTGTATGTTAGCGAAACGTAGCCTTAATATGCTCTTAATTCCTAATGTCATCTACTCCGCATAGCAGTTGATAGGCTGGAGACTGAATAAGGTATCTACTACCTAGTGACAACCTAGAAAGGATGGGCCTTTAAGCTGGAGGAAAAAAAATGACATCATCTTCGAGTGCAAACGCACATCACAGGGTATGGTGCAGTACCGACCGTCCTCTTTTCTCGCCATAAAACATCATCTACTTTCCCTGCCTGGTATAACTTCGCTTTTTTCAAAACAAAATAAATAAACTATGAGCAGTTTTTCTTCGCACCAATTCATATTATGACTACTCTAACCATCTTGGAACCTACATACAATTCACCGAGCACTATAACTGCCTCTCTCAGCTCTTTCTCTACACAGCGTAGACCAACCTTAACAACGTTCCTAAGAAATTTTATCAATTCTTCAACTACAAAAGCAAATCAGACGGTTATACCCCCTCTCTTTCGCTCAATAATATATCGTCGACTGACCCACATTCTATTGCCAAATATTTTGCAAACTTTTTCTAACAATCATTTGTTGACAACTTCTTTGTACCGGACCACATATTGGGTATTTAACATATTCGTGCGGTTTTTTGTTTTTCAAAATTTGAACGTTTATTTAAGAAAAACATGTACAAAAGTATTAAGATAGATGACTTTTCCCCATCTTTCTGGCAATTTGTGGATCCCATCCCAAAAGAACTGCGCCGGCTTGGCAACCAAGAATGAATCAAGCCAATTTTTAATATTCTGCTCTGATGTGAACCGTATTTCAGTGAGGGCGTTCTGCATCGACCGGAACAAATGGTAGTCAGAAGGGGCAAGGTCTGGACTATAAGGCGGGTGGGGTAAGACTTCCCATCCACTGTTTTCCAAATAGCTCTTAACCGGAATAGCAACGTGGGGCCGAGCGTTGTCATGATCGAAAATTATTGCCTCGTGTCTGGTCGCATATTCCGGGCGTTTTTCGGCCGCTGCTCTCTTCAAACGGATTAATTGTGTTCGGTAGCGTTGTCCATTGATGGTTTCACCCGATTTTAGCAGCTCATAATACAGCACACCCATCTGATCCCACCAAATACAAAGCATTACCTTCGCGCCATGGATATTCGGCGTTGCCGTTGATTTGGCTGGTTGACCGGGTTTCACATATGATTTTTTGCGCTTGGGGTTGTCGTAATGGATTCATTTTTCATCACCAGTAACAATCCGATGCAAAAATGACTTGCTTTTGTGGCGTTCCAGCAGCATTTCGGACATGCAAAACCGCCTTTCGACGTCTCTCGGCTTGAGTTCATGTGGAACCCAATTTCCTTGCTTTTGAATATATCCAGCTGCTTTTAAACGTTTTGAAATGGCTGCTTGAGTGACACCCAAAGATTCTTCGAGCTCTTCTTGTGTTTGGCAACAATCTTCATAGAGTAATGATTCCAGTTCTTCATCTTCAAACTTTTTTGGCTGCCCAGGACGTTCATCGTCTTCCAAACCAAAATCACCACTTTTAAATCGTGCAAACCACTTTTGGCACGTTCGCTCAGCTAGCGCATGTTCACCATAAACTTCCACCAAAATACGATGACTTTCGGCAGCAGTTTTCTTCATATTAAAGTAATGAAGAAGAACTCCCCGCAAAAACACTTTTTTTCAACATATGTGAGTGAAAAAAAATTATTGTTGTTTACGCTTCAAATGAATGACATATACTGAAATGACGTACAATGATACTCGTAGTAGCTTTCCAACGCATGTTCCAATGGAATAATAACAACGGAATAATACAAGTTACGCCATCTCTTAGCAAACCGCATGTTATAGACCCAATATATTTCAAGTACCTTGCTGATTTCTCTAGTGGGACCTCTCTCTCTCAATTTTTTGATGCCACTCTTATCGACGAAAAGTTACAAAATCTCAGTGATGAATTTTTACCCGGGCCAGACGGGCTCTCAGCAATATTCCTCAAAAAGTTTGCCTCCGATCTTTCGCACATACTTTCCTCCCTATTTCATCTGTCCCTCCCATAATTGGAATTCCCCAAATTTGGAAGACCCCTTCCATGATCCCGGTTCACAAAAAGGGATGAAAGAATGAAGTAACCAACTACCATCCCATTTGTAAGCTTTCTCACGTACCTAAAATGATCGAAGTTTTTTATATGAAGTTCTATTCTTTGAGTGCAAGTCACTATATCACCCAGTCAGCACGGATTTCTGAAAGGTAGATCAACTACTACAAATTTAGTTGAATTCGTATCCTTTCAGCCCTAGAAAATGGCAACGAAATCGATGTTATTGCTATAGATTTCGCTAAGGCCTTCGATAAAATATCACATCAATTGATCCTTTTCAAATTTACTTCGCTCGGTTTTGACCCGATATTGTTGAAATGGATATCTTCTTATCTAGAAAATCGTTATTACAGCTTTTAGGTCATCCTTCTCAAACCCGTTTTCTGCCACTTCTGGTGACCTACGAGGCAGAACACTACGTTCCCTCTTTTTCATTTTAACTATGAACCATCTTGACAGGATTACCAAACACTGCTCCCTATCCATTTACGCCGACGGCACTAAGTTTTCCAAGGCTATTTCTTCAGCCCAAGACCCTATTCTTCTTTAAGAATACCTCAATAGGTTTTCCACTTGGTGTATAAAAAATTGCTTTGAGCTTAGTGTCTCCAAATGTCAATCTATGACTTTGTCTCGTAAGTCCAATCAATCGTCCCCTCGACTTAATTTTCTGCATGGCCAACCTGTACCAAAGATTCAGTCACTTCGCAACCTTGAAATATTATGCGATAGAGAGTTAAATTTCCGTTCGCATATAGATAAGATAATCCTTAAAGCCAACTCATCGCTCTGTTTTATCAAACGATGGTCTAAGGAATTTTACAACCCTTATGTGGGAAGATCACTTTACATTACCCTTGTCCAGCCCCTTCTCGAATATGCCTTCCAAGCTTGGTCCCCCTTTCAGCGAGTTCATATATCCCGAATCAAAAACATTTAGCGTCGTTTTTTTCGATTACCCTTCGTTAATTAACCTGGGATGATCCCTTTATCTTACCTGCTTATCGTAACCGCCTCAAGGTCCCTAACCTGAATACCCTCGAAAAACGCAGAGAAGTAGCTGGCATTCTCATTCTTCATTCATTCTTCATTCAACGACTGCTCCCTGGTTTTGTGGATTGCGCTGACCTTTACAATTCCATTTCCTTCAACACAAACACGTGTAATTTGCACTGTCCTCATCTCTTCTATATTCCAAGTCACCGCACCTCTTATGGTTCTAACGAGCCGATCTACCGCATGCTCTGTACGATCAACTCAAACCTCCCCCTTTTAATTTTAACCTGAGCACTTCATAACTTTAACTCATAGTAGTTTTCGATTCCTACTCACTAAAAACACATCCGTACGATATCAATGTTTAAGTTGCTGCAACTAGGTTTAGTTTTATCAAGAATTTTTTTTTGTACAATATTATGAAATAAACTTGTTTGGCAATAAAAGTTCCTGTATGTTCCGCTTTTTAAAGCGGTTTCATTTTATCGCACTACGAGGGGCGTTCAATATATTCTCGGTATCGATATGAAGGAAAATGCGAATTCAATTTAAATTGCTTTTATTTTTCAATATGATCTCCCCTAACATCAATGCATTTGTTACATCTTGAGATAAGCTTTTCTAAACCCTCAAAAAAATAAATTTCCTCCTCCTCCATTTATTGCCGACTTGAGTTCTTCATCATCCGAAAATCTTTTTCCACGAAGACATTTTTTCAAATCCGGAAACAGGAAATAATCACTAGGGGCAAGGGTGGGTGTTGGATTTCTTCGAAACCACAATCTCGCGCAGCAGCCTTGGAAACTCGAGCCGTGTGAACGGGAGCGTTGTCATGAAGAAGCAACACACCCGCTGCGAGTTTACCCCGTCTTTTCTTTTTAATTTCCCCCCCCCAAATTATGCAAAGTGGAAGCGTAGGATGTGGCGTTGATGGTTTCACCTTTTTTTTTTGTACTCATTGAGCAAGATTCCCTTTGAGTCCCAAAAAACTGTGGCCATGAGCTTCCCGGCAGACGGAGTGACTTTGAACTTCTTCGGGGGGTCTGTTCCTTTTTTATGCCACTGCATGGACTCTTGTTTGCTTTCAGGGTCATAGTGGTGGACCCATGTTTCGTCCCCAGTAACAATTCGATCCATAACACCGTCCGCGTTCTCACTACACATCTCCAAAAACTCTCTACAGCATGCGATTCTCACTTTTTTCTGAGGCGCTGTGAGCATTCGTGGCACCCACCTTGCACTGACCTTTGAAAGGGTAAGATGGTCATGAAGAATGGTGTGAATGGTACCAATTGAAAGCTTGGTGATCTCTGCCATCATTTTCACCTTTATTCGGGCATCCTCAAGAACAAGTTTTTCGACTTCTTTGATGCTTTCTCCCGTACAAGCAGTAGCCGGGGCGCCGGAGCGGGGGTCGTCTTCAATGCTCTCTCTGCCTCTCTTGAACTCACTTGACCACTTTTGCACAGTTGATAATGAAGGTGCGGAACCTTGGTAAACAGCCACCATCTCTTCATGAATAGTTTTTTGACTTTTTCCTTGCTTAGTGAGAAATTTAATTACAGCGCGATGCTCAATTTTCACCATCATCGTCTCAGTTGCCATTATGATTCTGTTTAACTAGAGATAAAACGCGAATTAATAATCACATTTATATGAAATTTTACATGAATGCACTAAGTTACTTGATAAATAAGTCAATTTATATATACAACCACAGCTTCACCCCGATACCGAGAATAGTTTGAACGCCCCTCGTAAGTCCAAAGGTTTGGTCCTTTGAAGACGGCGAAATTGTTTTTTCTTGTCCAAAATGTATAGGGCTGTATTATTCATATCTCCGTTTATTCGAATTTTGTGTGTTCATGAGAAATTTTTCGCATCGTCTTCGACAGTAGGAATTCCAACGTTTCGGCGTTAGTCGTCATTTCTTATGTACCTGGGTGAATGGAAAGTTTATCTTCGCACTTTATTTTCAAAAGTTCGGCACTACACCAAAGTGGTATACCATTGGTCCACAGCGGCTCTAGCACTTGCTTATATATGGTAAGAGCAGCTTGTTTCCGATACTAAGCAACACATAATTTTGTGTTGAGTGGCACTGCACAGTATTTAGCCTCATTTTAAAAATAGACAGAGTTTATGAGGATAGGCAACCAAATCGTTTTTCTGCTAGATACATCTGCAGCCATTGGCAAAATTCAGTCCTTTTTTTGGAAGTCCCCTGGCAAAAGTTCCTGTACGGGGGTAAATGCAGTTGGCTTGAAGAACTCTATGGATTGTAGTTCTTGGAGTTTGCATCTGTGCTGCAAGTCTTCTGGTGCTAATAGATGGCTGCATTCTTAGAGCATTTAAAATTCTTTCTTCCTCTTCTGCTGCTGTTATGTTAGATAATCTTTCTCTTCTTAACCCATATGTTGAGCTAACGGTTGAAAGGCGGTGAAAAGAATTGATAAAAGTTGGCCTGGAAGGGAACCTCCGTCTAGAATATCGCCGTTGATACTCCAATCTAGCAAACCCTGCATCCCCATTACAGAAATCGTAAACGAAAATTATATTGGCGTATTCGCGAATCGAAAACATTTGCTAAACACTTCACTCGGACACTCTGAATCAGTAAATAAAGGAACATCGGCACATTTCAAAAGTTGTCACCGAATTAAACAAAACCATTCCATAAAATAGCGGAAAATTTTCCGTCGCTTAATTCTCCAACTTTGTTTTACTTGTTAACTGACAGTTTTAGTAAATTTTTTTTTTATTTGAACACACTATTTATTTATATTGTGACCCATTTGCCTGAATAAAGTTTGCAATAACTTCCGTTCTTCGTAGGTGGAAAAGTCATACATAAAAATCGTAGATAATTAAGAGAAGACAAAAGTTTTGATGAAAAAAAGTCAACCTAAAAGTTGAATATTTCGAGATACGACGCATTTTTTTGATGAAATTTGTCCAACGATTTTTCAAAAAGTTAGATTTAAAATGCCATAATTTTGACTGGCGTTCATCGAACTCGACGAAATTATAGTATTTTATGCACACTGAGATTCACTTTCAAAAATGTGTACAACAGTTTCTTAAGTTGAATCCGTTAAAAAGCCACGGCCTTTTAAGAAGTTTTACCTCGAAATCAGAGGTTCGTCACTTTAACGGCCTATAACTTGGAGGAGGGTAAAAATAAACCCGCCATGCAATAAAATTTTTGTTTGCCATAAATTCAGAAATCTCCAGGTATCACGACAAAAACCTAAACTGGGACACGCTCTATATATATTATATATACAATATTTATTGAGACGAGTAAAATTGCAATATATATACGCACCCCTTCGGGTTAGGGGCTAGAATATACCCGAGGTAGGCATGCCTGTCGTAAGAGGCGACTAAAATCCACTGGACCGGATTAAGGTGTTAAACGACCCGTCCCAGAATCGACCAGGTTGGGGGCCTAGTGTAAAAAACAGCCCAATCTCTAACGGAGCATCCGGATACTAGGCTACCTCCGAATCAGCTGGCCTTATCTGTCTAATGCGTATCTCTGGACAGACGGACTACCCTTTCACCGCTACTCGTGGGAACTAAAATGAATTCTACAAATACAATATAGCACAATACTAGTACAAGCCAGGACCCCTTCAAAAAAAAGCTCAAGGGTTACGAGGTCTCCAACACGCGGATCGCTGGAAACATCGTGCGGAAGCAAAGACCAAGCACAGTCGGTAGCTTTAGACGAAATATTACACCGAATAAGCTATAAAATCTCAAACGCGAATATTTGGATCTCCGCGCCAGACTCCAAAATATGGAATTGCTCTGCACCCAACTCAAAAAGGAATTATATGCCAATCTAAAACCGAGTCTGATTCGCGACTTGGCCGCCCGGAAAAATCGAGTTTTGACACGGACGAAGAAGAGCTAGTCCGAGAAACACACTGGATACTCAAAAAAAGACGCAAAGCTGATTTCTCATCTGAAATTGTACAAAAAGAGACGGCAGACAGCTCTAATACTGTTGAGCTCAATAAAAAAAAGCAACCCAAACAAGCCTCCGCCAATAAACGTCTTTGGAATTTCGGACTTATAACAAGTTTCACACAATGTGATTTCAAGCACTATGTTCAACCGATTACAGAGTAAGATCCCGCAGTAATGATACAGGGACGGTCAATCTCCTTAATCCAGACAATTACCGTTCGCTTTCGCAAAATTAAATGCCGAGAAGATTCAATGGCATATATATGAAAATAAATCGGAAAGACCCATACGCGTGGTAGTTAGAGGCTTGCATGTCTCTTGCCCTAAAGAAAACATCTTATCTGACCTTAAAAATAAAGTCTTAAAAATAATCGACGTCGTTAATATTCTTGTGCAAAAACAGCGCAATGTTGAAGGCGAGAGGACGACCTCAACACGCAAACTTTCAACAAAACCGAAAGCCTAGAAAGAATTTATTCTGCAAATTCAATTTTGGGACTTGTTGTCAAAATTTAACCTCCGCGAAAAAACTCGAGGCTGATTTCCCAATACACGCTGTCAGGAATTCAGCCATACTCAGGCCTACTGCCAGAAGGAGGCTCGCTGTATGAAATGCGCCGAAAAGCAACTGATGCGAGAGTGCAGTGCCGCGAAAGAGTCCCCAGCGATATGCATCAACTGCAGGGGAAAACATCCAGCTAACTATTGGCTGCGAAGTCGCGAAGGAGTTGCAAAAACGACGGGATCAATCCAAAACGATGCCTTCTAAAATCGCAGGGCCAGCGAGTACGAGAAATCATAACACCAGTTCAACCCCAAAGCCGTTAAAGAAGGCAAAGATAGCAAACACCGTAATGGCCGCTAAAATTACCAATAACCAGTGCGCGTTAGAAATAAAAATTACTCTTTTAGTATATCGTCAATCTATTGTCAATCGCACAGCAAAATAGAAAAACGCGAATTTATTGACTTATTTAACTCTATTGGACCAATCTTTATTATTGGTGGCGACCTTAATGCGAAGCATACCTTTTGGGGCTCAAGATGTATCTCACAAAAAGGCGAAACTCTCTACAGGGCTGGTACGGTATGTGGTTGCCAATTTTACTCAACAGGCAGACCAACGTACTAGCCCTCGGATGTCACCAAAATACCCGTGATAGAGTTTTTTATTGGAAAAGGAGTAAACGCTAGTTACGTCAAAGTTGAAGAAAGTTCTGATCTTTCTTCCGATCATTCTCCAATTATCCTTTCATTGTGCGAATCCTTGGTTAAGAAACAAAGACCACCCAGATTATCCAACAAAAAAACTCACTGGGAAGATTTCCGAATAGAAATTGTCGAAAATACTGATTTAAAAGCACCGCTCAGAATGCCCTATAAACTTGAAAAAGAAGTTGAACGGTTTGCTGAAGTCATACAGCAAGCGGCCTGGAATAACACTCCACGCGAATCAAACAGAGTTGCCAGTATCGGCATATGATACCCGTCGGAAATCAGGGAAATGATAAGTGGCATGAAACTCGGGCTCAACAAGATAAAACGTCCTAGTAGGCTCTGCAACTTGATGAAAAAATCGATCAAGGACTTCAATAACCAAGGTATTAATAACTACCTAGAAAGCCTCACAGCGATAAAAGATATCAATAAATCAATATGGAGAGCCGCTAAAAGTCTTCCATAAATACACGTGGCGCCAATAAGAAGAAACCAGTATGACTGGACGAAAGAAGAAAAGGAAAAAGCTAACGTTTTCGCCGACCATCTTGCAGAAATGTTCAAACCATTCGACGGGGAAGTGCTTCCAGAGAATGTCAATACGCTAGACATGACGACGATAGAATAAAAGAGGCTACACTTAGGGAACTTAGACAAGTTATAGACAAGCTTAAGCCCAATAATACCCCGATACGACTTAATTACAGGAGAGATACTAGAAGCACTACCGAAAAAAGCTCCGCTAAAACTGCTCTATCTTATAAATGTGACCATAAGATTAGAGTATGTATTGCATGAGTGGAAAGTTTCCGAAGTTATTATGTTTCCGAAACCCGATAAACCGCTCACTGAAGCAAAGTCATACAGACCAATATCGCTCCTCCCGATTATATCGAAGGTCTTCGAGTGAATCTTACTTAATCGTCTTAAACCAATTATTGACACAAATCGCCTCTTGCCCGATCATCAATTTGGCCTCAGAAGACAACACTCTACTGTTGACCAAGTTTTTTTTTTTTTTTTATAATTTACGAGCGCCTAAGGGGTTATGCTACCCTTTTACTGCTGCCAGGGCGCGGGCGGAAAGACAGAAGGAGGAGAAAGGAAAGCATTATTCTGATGTAGTGGTTTGAAACTCAGGTGTGTTTGGTTTCGATATTGACTCTCCAGGGGTGGGAGTCCGAATAGGACGGAGAGATTTTTCTTCGCTCGGAATGATTCAGGTTGTGAATTTTAACGGATGTTTTGTGCTTGAAAACTCTACAACAGCGAAATCTACATGTCAGTGCTATGCCTTCACACGCAGATTTTTCTGACTGAGTTCCAATTATACAAATGAAAACTTGCCGTGGCTAGGCTTCAAACCTTAACCCTCCGAGTGAGAAGCGATTGCTAGTACCACTACACCACGGCCACCCGATATAATTGAACTAGCAATCGAGTGTAAGTTATTCTGTTCAAGCGCATTCCTAGACGTTTCGCAAGCTTTTGAGAAGGTATGGCATGAGGGCCTGCAATATAAATTTCGACAAGTCCTACCGGAGCAATTGTTTTATATTTTAAGTTCATACCTAGATGACCGAGTCTTCCATGTAATACACGGAAACGAATATTCCAATTTTAAGACAATAAAGGCAGGGGTGCCGCAAAGAAGTGCACTTGGCCCTCTGCTATATTTGCTTTTTACTGCCGTTTTGACAACAGCTAAAACCGTCGAAGAAGAAACTGCTAAGTTGCAACGTGCCCTTACACGGATCAACAATTGGACAAAGTCTTGGCGAATCGCGCTTAATGAAAACAAGTCTGTCCATGTGAACTTCACTCTCAAGAAAACTGGCAATCTAGTATCTACCTGTGTTTATACTTTGATTTTTTTGTTCCATAAGGTTTCTGGTTTTTAATGAATTGTTTATTTATTTCTAATTTATGTGTTGTTGGTTTCTTGGCTATATGCGGGTTTATGTCTTCGTCTTTTCTGTTTTTATTCCTGTATTTTAATACTTTGTTCTTCTTCACCTCAATTCTGTTGTATATATATTACTAGGAGGTCTATGCTTGGTTGAAAAAATGTAAGTCTGTTGGCTATTCGTTGGTTGTCAAATGTATAGTTTCGTTATAACATATATTTTTAGAGCTTACAGTGCTAAGTCAGAATTGAAAATTATCTCATTTTGTTATTTTCTGATTTTCAGGACTTTGAAGATAATCTTGCTATGTCTGAGTTAGCTGTGTGTATATGTTCAGTTGTAAAGTGATATTTTGCATACTTTCTTTTTCTAAGAAGTACCATATGCAAAAATTTCTGATTTAAATCCCATTTCGTTATCTAGGGTCATGTATTGGGGTTTTTTCATATTCGTAATTTTTATGATTATTTGGATTGGGGTTGCTTCGGGAATTTCTTCTAATTTTGCATACTTGGTAAATTTATCAATGACTGTTAAGTATTAGTTTCGTTAAGTCATGAACCATATGTGTTTGTGATAATGTTGATAAAGCTTTACAGGTGTGGGAGTATTTTCAAAGGGCAATTTGATTGGTTTCTTTCTATTTTGAAATTGCAAGTGTGACAATTGCTTATTATTTTAGTTATTTCTTTTTTCACATTTGGGAAATAGTATTTTATTTTTAGTTCCTGAAATGTTTTCTCTATTCCAGGATGATTGGTTTCTATTTTATCATGTCTTAATATTTTTGCTATTAATTATTCGTATGAGATGTTTTAAAATTATTTCTTGTTAGAGTAATATTGAAGTTGAATATGGTGTTTGGTTTACTTTTGACTTCTTTATTGGATTTTTATCATTGTTGAGAGATTTTAAGAATATAATCCTACATTTTTTATCCGTTACGTTTTATGACAATTTCTCTTAATTTTTCTCCTGTTAAATCCTTGTTTTTGATTATCGTTCTATGTTTTACTTCTAGTTCTTCTTCTTTTGTGTCTATTACTATTACGTATTTGTATTACGTGAGTAAAACCACTAATTGGATTTTCAGTAATTTGAAAATAATCTATTCCGTCTTATTCTGTGAGTGGATGTATTCAGGTCGTCTTCGCTAACTTCACGAGTAGTTTTATATACCCGTTTATATTTTCGTTATACTTTGGGATGTCAAGGAATTATTTCCTTTATGCTGGTTCGTATGTTTTTTGTGGGAACTTTTTGTTAATAATAAAATGTCACAAATTTTACATTCCAATTTGTGTCTTTGTTTGTTTTTCACAGACGTTTTTTTGCTTAATGTTAGGTTGCATTTTGGGAAAGTTTGGTTTGTTAATGCACTAATTTCTCTAATTCTTGGTAATGCGTCTGCCACTTTGTTTTCTTTGCCTGGTACAGTGTTGTGCAAAACCTAAGCAACCATCTGAAATCGACATTTCACAATAAATTTTTTAAACCTTCTACCACACCAAATAAAAACAAATGAATATCGAATGATGTATTTAAGAGCATATTTTGAAATTCACAACTTTATAAGAAAATAGTAACTTACGAAAATTAAAAAAAGAAAACTGAAAATCAAAAATATAGCAAAATTCTGCTGTGCAATAACTTTTTTAATATTTGGTGTAATATCCCTTATTTTGAATAACTTCGGCGTAACGACGACGCATAGAAGCAATTAGCTTTGAAATTGTAGTCTGGGATATATTTTCAAAATCACTTTTCAAAGCATTGTACTGCTCTATCTTGTTGGAAAAACTTTGTCCAGCTACCTGGCTTTTAAAAAGGCCAAACAGGTTTTCGATGGGATTGAAGTCGGGTGATTGGACCGACCAATCAAGGGCTTAAATCTCACTATCCTTTGTCCACCCCTCTATTAACTTCGATGTGTGTTTCGGATCGTTATCCTGTTGAAACATATAACGAAGTGGCATTTCCCACTGTGAATTTGGTAGCATTACTGATTCTAGAATCGATGTGTATTTGAATCGGTCCATATTACTTCGGTTCCGTGGAATTGACATACACCTCCTGCCGAAAAACACGTCCATACCATCAAACTACCACCACCATGCTTAACATGGGTATGCAGACTGTAGGATTAAGTCGTTGGTCTTTACAATGTCTGACATCCCATCAGAATTAAATAAATTAAACTTAGAATTTACGCAGCCTATAGCTTTGAAGATTATTCTTAATAGCACGTCTACGCACCGTGCTAGCATCAATATTGAAATTTAGTAATTCTCAATTTCATTTGAACTTATAAATGGTTGTTTTTTAATTACACCACAAATGTTTCTATCTGTTCGAATTGTTGTCTTACGCGGCCTACTACAGAAATTTAAATTTTCAACGACTCCTGTTGCATGATATGTTTTTATTAGACCTGAAATAATGGATTTACTCCTTTTATATCTTTTAGCTAATATTGTCTGAGAGTCTGCAGACTTAAATTCTTCAATAATCTTTAGTTTAAAACAGGTGTAGTATATTTATTTGTAGCGGCATTTTTAAATCTCATCAATTACGCATCCAACTTAATAGAAAATTGATCAAAGGCAATGCGATAAGATCAAAGACAAAGAGCGTATAACATTTTATGTATGACCTGGCTGGAAAAGTACTGTTAGCTCTATCCTTTTTAGATTGAATTACAATGTTGATTAGGTTTTACACAGCTAAATTTGTCAATTTTTTTTATTTTCGTGTTTTTTTTTTTTATTTTGGAGTACTATTATTTTCCCAAAAAGTTATAAATTTCAAAATATACTGTGATATACACCATTCCACATTCATTTCTTTTTATTTAGTGTAGCAGAAAGTTTAAAAAATTTACTGTGAAATATCGATTTCAGATGGTTGCTTAGGTTTTGCAAAATACTGTATGTATGAGATGTCGTACTGATATTCGTTCAGTTTGATTTTCCATCTAATTAATTTCGAATTAGGTTCTTGAATGTTTGATAACCAAATTATTGGTCTATGATCTCTCAGTAGCTCGAATTTTCTTCCGTATAAGTAATGTCTGAATTATTTTACTGCCCATACTATGGCTAGTAGAAGTTGCTAGCGTCTGTTGTTAGTTTAAATGTTTTGTTGGTATCTGGGTATTTTAAGATCATATTTGACATTAATATTTCTTTCAACTTGAGGAAAGCTTGTTTGAAGTCTTTGGGGTTTAGAGTAGTTCCTTCTTTAATCTCAATGTTAGAGGTTTTGTAATTTTAGCCTAATCTGGAATTAATTTTCTATAATACCCAGAAAGTCCTAAAAAGCTTTGTCTTTGATAATTTTTGAGATTGCAACATTCTTAATACATTCTATTATACTTTTTGTTTGTTATGTTTACTACTAAATCTCAAATAAATAATAGACATTTTTTTGAGAAAAGTTGATTTATTGAGAGATACTTTAGATTTGTTCTTCTTAGTGTGTTAAAAGCTTTCTGTAATTTGTCTATGTGTTCTTGTAAAGATATTGAAAAACTAATATGTCGCCCGTGTAAACTATGCTAATTCTGTTAATGTGTTCTCTTAAGATATTGTTCGCGTTTTTTTTTAGACCTAAAGGCAATCTAATAGGTTCATAATATTCGTTTGTTGTGGAGAAGGCTGCCTTTCTCTGTCTTCTGTTTGATAAAATCGCTTAGTTGGATCTAATGTTGAGAAATAATTTGCTCTTCCCAATTTGTCTAGCATGTCGTCTATTATTGGATTTGGGTATTTGTCTTCATTTATTATTGCGTTTAGTTTTCTATATTCTATCACTATTCTTCATTCTTCAGTTTCTATTTTGTCTTTTTTTTGGGTATTGTCCATATTGGTGAATTGTATGGTGATGAACTATGTTGTATTACCATATTCCTTGTTCTAAAATATCTTTCATCTGTCTTTCTGCCTTTTCTGTATGGGTTCCCGTGGCCCAAATGGTAGTCAACTGGCTTCCAAATCGGAAGGTTCGGTGTTCGAATTCCAACCGTTCATTCATTTTTTCAGTTAACTACTCGTAAAATCAAGTAAGATGAGTAGTTGACTAGAAAACAACAACAAGCCAGTTTCTACTAACAACTTAGACTCCCCATTAAAATGTTGGATACCACTCATGGAGCGAAATAGCCACTGACCCCAAACATCTTTCTTCTCTTTCTATCCCGTTTTCCAAACAACTTAACACATGCTGATGCACTCATTATGCAATGAGTGTTAAGTTCCTAAAAAAAGAAAACACCTCTTCTGTGTAGATATTACGGGTGGCCGTGGTGTAGTGGTACTAGCAATCGCTTCTCACTCGGAAGGTCAAGGTTCGAATCCTAGCCACGGCAAGTTTTCATTTGTGCAATTGGAACTCAGTCAGAAAAATCTGCGTGTGAAGGCATAACACTGACATGTAGATTTGGCTGTTGTAGGGTTTTCAAGCACAAAACAACCATTAAAATTCACAACCTCACCATTCCGAGTGAAGAAAATCTCTCCGTCCTATTCGGACTCCCACCCCTGGAGAGTCAATATCGAAACCAAACACACCTGAGTTTCAAACCACTACATCACAAACTTTCCTTCCTCCTCCTTCTACCTTTCCGCCCGCGCCCTGGCAACAGTGTAAGGGTATTCATAACCCCTTTGGCGCGCGTAAATTATAAAAAAAAAAAAAAAAAAAGATATGTGGGTACCTATTAGGAGTGGGTATAAATAAAACGAATTAGTTAAAAAAACAGTTTTTCATCTTGTAACGACGTAACCGATTTATTTTCATAAAAAAACAGTTTATATAGTAACTACATTTATCTATTTGCATACATAAAATTCAACTCAGGTATACGAACGGATCATTCTGTTCCGCAAATATGAAAAACGCATGAAGGAAAAAAACGAATAACATGATTCCACCCTGATACATAGTGGCCCTGGCTGATAGTGACTACATTCACGAAACGAACGAAAAAGCGTTCTCATATCTTTTAGTGCAAACTAAGAAAAAACGAAAAAATGTAGAAAATGTTAAAAACGAAAAAACGATAACGATCGGGGAACCAGTTATACTGTAACGATCGGTCAAATAGTTAAACGAAAAAAACGATAACGATCGGGGAAGCAGTTAAACTGTAACGATCGGGGAAGCAGTTAAACGAAAATAACGATAACGTTCGGGGAAGCAGTTAAACTGTAACGATCGGGGAAGTAGATAAACGAAAAAAACGATAACGATCGGTGAAATAGTTTAACTTTTCTGCGTTTTTTCCGTTTTTTGTTCGTTTGCACTAAAAACTACATTCGTTCGTTTCGTGAATGTAGTTACTGTCAGCCAGCAGTGGAATCAACAACGAAAAGTTGGGTTTATTTTACATTGAAAACAACGGTTTCATTTGGGTGGATGAAACTAAAATGGTTTTTGGTTTTCTCGCAGTACATGATAATAATTTCTCGTTAATGCTTCTTATTAGTTAGTTAACTAGTTTTTTAACTAGCTATATTTCTTTAAATAACTATTTCGTTTCGTTAACACAAAAACCGAAAACGACCCACCTATAGCATTTAGTGTATCCTGGATTATTATTAGGGATTTCTATCTTATGACCTACTTCGTTTGGTAAAGTTAAGACTTTTCCTTTTTTATAGAATAATATTCTTGGTTTATTGAAATTAATTTTTTTTATTTTCCGTTTTTCTTCAATATTTAAATGTTCTAGCCCTAAGTTTTCTTTTTTAGATTTTTTACCATATGAAACTAAGCTGTGAACCTGTGTCTAGTAATAATCTTAACTTTCTATTTCGTTGTCTCCAAGGCTAATTCCTAAACATGTTCGTGATTAGCTGTTGTCGCGGATGGTGTTTTTTTTCATCTTCTTGATAGTTAGTTTGTTGTTTGGATTATTGACTTGTGTCGACTTGCATAGGTTCTGGTCTTGATTGATAGGTTGTCTTGGTTAAGGATTTTGGTGTTGTCTTGACTGGAACGTATGTTGATTATTGAATTGTGGGTAATGTGGTTCTTATTGTTGAGGGTAATAAATCATAGGTCTCCAACTGTTGTCATTTCTTTGTTGGTAATTATTGCTGCCTCTTTGTTGTGAATTCTTTTGGCTATAGTCATTTGGTCTTTAATTGCCGTATCATTTTGATTGTTCGGTCCTTTGTTGTCTTCTTTCTTCAAATAGAATATCTGGCTTAATTCGAGTAATGCGGCTTCCATTAAAGGAGGTTTTAGGGCACAACGCTCTGTTCTCATGTGAACTGGTAAGCGTGTGCTAAAAATTTTTTATGCTGTTTGTAAGTTACGATGGACATCATTGAGTAAATATTCTTTTGATTTAAGATGACTAGTTTATGAACAATGTGGTTATAAAATACTAATGCATTTCTTCTCTATTGTGCTGCTCCTAATTCTTCTTAGAGTTGGTCAGCTGTTGCCAATCTTCCAAAATTTGCCTCGAGCATAGTTCTGATGTCGTTCCATTTGTTGAGATGTGGATGGATTTCCATGCATCTTCCTGCTTTTGCTATCAGTTTGGATTTGACAATGTTTGTGCACATCTTCTGAGCTTTTTCATTGTATTGAAGTAATGTAAGTAAGATATCGTCTACATTTGCGCAGAATGTTGATAAATCTTCTTTTCTTCCATCGAATTCTTGGATTTTCTCCAGGTATGTTAATGGATTAATGTCAAAGGATCTTGCTGTTGTATTTGCTACTGCGGCTGCTAATTCTGGGTTTGCTGGATTAATTTTGGTTGGTTAATTTTTTACTGATTTTTCTTTTATATTCTTAACTTATAGGGATTGTCCTTTACAGGTTCCTTCCCCTTTTTCGTAGAGAACCTTTTACTACTCTGTAAGTAGTAAGGTTTATTATTTTTAGTCGCTTGTTTTAATTTTTTGTTCCTTTTTCCCAGGTTCACTAAGTATTTCACTAGCGAACACGGAAGTGTTCTATTTACGGATAACTAACGATTTTTTGCAAAATTTTGTCATTGGAAAATTGAAAAGGAAAATTTTTCTTTACTGAATTTCTTTTGATGATTAAAATAGAAGCGCTTGGAAGTGAAAGTAGTAATTCTAACGGCTGTTTATTAAAATGTTTCCTTCCTATTTATACTCGTACATGTTCTTTAACTTATTTTATGAACGATCGTATTCTTTAATAACTCTATAACTGGGCTTTGCTTGATAAGTAATCCAGAGGTTATTATATCTTTTGTAGGGAGTCAGTTGGCCACGGAGGCATCCATGATGCAGGAGTAGATGGCAGTTGCACGCTCGCGGTTGTTCGGCTCTAGCTCGTCGGATTGGGTTGGTTCTTGCCACTACTCCGTGCATCTCAACTCAACTTACCTTTTTATTTCGTGCCGCAATCTCAAAAAAAAGAAAGGAAAACAAGGATGGCCTGGAGAAAGCTACTTTACTTTACGTTGACTAAACGGACGGACTTAAAAGACAGGAGGAGAAAAAGATGATAGAAAAAAAGATGGAAGGAAACAGCAAGATCACTTCTGTCGGCCATCACCACTGTGCAAGACCGGGACTTTCGCGATGTAGCTAACTAAACCTACACTAACCTAAACCCTAACTACCGAACTTAAATAACGACTTATAACTAAACCTAAAGCTAACTTAACCCTACGTCCCTAAACCGTATAATATTTCCAAGGGTCACACTGTGATAACAGCTCGTCACGATCTGAAATAAGCTGGGTGTTGTTGGCTGAGGATGACCAACCCACCCTTATCGCACTTGAATGCGACCAATTGCTACCATTCTGGCCAAACTGTGAATTCTAGCCCCTAAACGAAGTTCCTCCCAGTCGCCACCTGTAAGAAAAACCTCAGGAAAAGTCTGTCACGTCATTTCCGCTATGTCGTCATCGTTTGTACGTCACGTCCGGTCGGCGTCGGCCCCATCGCAGGACGGTCGGTCCGTCCATCCATACACCACTTGCGCTTGTCTTACTCCATAATTAAAACAAAAATCACTTTAAATCACTACAAAATCCATTATATGTAATTTATTATGCTAAAAGAAATTCACAAAAAGGTATCTTAATACCTAGTATACAATAATTGTGGCTTTTTGTTTTTGAGTTTTATTTTATTTAACCTACTGTATCTTAGGGCCTTTTTATTCAAGCCAATACTTATACCTAGGACTTACCGATCTTAGCGGATCCCTCGTAGTATTGGCTCCAGCATTTGAAGAATCGCTTGATCAAAGAAAATATATATTTTTTTTTTTTTGGTTCGCGCACAAAAACAATACTACAAAATAAAATTCAAAAAAAAAAAAAAACTCTTAACCCTAACCTTACTCTATATAATTTAATTAAAAAAAAAACCAAATCTAGAACTTAACCTACTCGTGTTGGGAAATAAAACTAATCTTAAAAAAACTAATCACTAAATTCAATAATTTTATTTTTTTATACTTTTTTTTTCCAATAACAATTTTTTTTTGTCACTGTCTGGTTTTTTTTTTCTTTTGTGTGAATTTTTGTTGTTGTTGGTTTTGTCCCGCGGAGCACCTCTTGCAGGCGATCTAGCTTGGACGTATATAAAAAAAAACACAGCACTGCTCACCCGTTGGGTTATTTGAGCCTCCCGGGGAGGATCACTTTAATGCGTTTTGTGCACAAGGGATGGGGGAGGTTCTTGTCGGCGGTTGCGTTTTGCAACTTTAAAAAAAAACACAAACACAAACTCCCGACCGTTTCCAATTTTTTTTGCAATATGTCCGATTTTTTTTTTTGGTCTTTTGTTTAGCCCGGCTAACTCTTTTTTTTTTAAAAAAAAACCGGACACCCGGTGGATATCACAAAAGGACTCTGTCTCTGAGGACTTTGAGCGGAAAACTGTACGCGCCGCAGTCCAGTAAAATTTATATTTTTTATTTATTACACTATGGTATTAATGAAAAGGGACCCGAATCAAACGCAACCTTCTTGTTCTATTCTCAGACATCGACTGTCTCAGCTTCCTCCAAAAAAAAGTTCCATCTAACATGACCTTGCCGCTGTCCCCAGACACACCAAAAAAAAAACCGATCTAGTCTGCTGATTCCATCAGCTGATCAAGACCCGTAAAGGTCATTGACCTATATAATTGGTCTCGTTCTCTAATAAAAAAAAATATCCCACTTCTTTGCTTCCTAGTTCGCTTTCTACCTCTTTCGGTTATTACTCACATAATCTATTCCTACTCTAGATTCTCTCTCGCAAAAATAGGTTCCTGTCTAAATTATACCAACAACCTACTATACATATAAACATTCATATCTACATAGATTACTACCACACGATCTGTAGCCTTAGCAAAGCTTTCCACCTCTTCCTCCTGAATTTAAATTAACAAAACACAACGCTCTCTACGACAAAAGGGACATATTCACCATAGTAACAAGAACACAGGGAGAGAGTGAGACTACGAAGAAAGTGGAATGAGGGAATTCGAAAATAGAGGGACGTTTGATAGAGTTAGGTTTTCTTGTAAGTTCGGAAAGAGAGATTAGTAGGTCAAATTAATAGATTAGGAGGGGAAAAGGTCCGTTTTTGAAAAGGGGTAAATTGACTGGATTTGGTACAGTGAGGGAACACAAACAGAACACAAACAGAACACCACAACTAAACAAATTTTTTTATTTTTTTATTTTTTTATTTTTTTATTTTTTTCAAAAAAAAAAGGCTGACGCTACACTTTTGTTTACTTAGCATGGTTTCATGTACAATGGTAACGGTTCCGTCACTTAAGCGAAAGGGAGTTCTTGGGTTCAAGGTGATTCTTGTGGCATTAGAGGAAGAGATATCTCTGCTATTACAACGGTGTCAGTTCCAATAGAGGATGGAGGCGAGCTCTTTATTCACACCATTCTGCCATTATTTAGAGCTATACCTTTTGCTTCCCAAGACAACTTAAAGGAAAAGATATTTATGGATGTAATGGCAGCAATGTTGAGTCGCACATGTTTCTTTAACTTTTTATTGAAATATCTGGTGAAGTACAATACTTAATTTTCTTTCAAAAATTACTTAAGTTGTTTCTCAGGTTTCTTGAAAAGCGATCTCCATACTGGCGTGTGCTGAGATGATGCGATGGAGGAGACCTTATTTTCGACTTCTCTAAGGTACAACTCATCATGAAATTTGCCATTTCAATCCCCTAGTCAGTAAACAAATAAGTTGAAGTATTTCCATGGTCCAGTATTCTATAATTATATATAACAACACATGCTAATACTATTTTTTCTGCATTATCTGAGCATATATGGCGTTGTTAGCAATATACGCCATCCTGAAACTGGAATGCTGAAAGTATTATCTATGGCACCACAAGTTTGTTAAAATTTTCTTTTTCTTGCGGTGGAAGTATACGGGAATATGCTCGCATAATATTCAGTCCCGAGGGAAAAGCAGCGTCAGAAACAAAATGGTGCGGAACTATCATGTCAGCATGTTATGTTTGTTTTTTTTATACAAAAGTTTTTCGCTTAAAAGTAGGCTTTATTCCTTTTGGCTATCCTTTCTATGTTAACGCAAAGTGTGTAGGTTCGAATCTCAACAAGGACCGATTTTTATGTGCATTTTTTTTTTGGAATTCGTCTTTCTCAAATCACGTGGGTAGCGGCGCTATCGCGCGAGGGAAACTACAGTGAATTGGGAAAGAGCGAATCGGATGAGCAGTTCGGTTGGAAGTTAGGAGGTCGGATCGGGAATTCAAGAGTGGGTTTGAGTGGAGTGGTGGTTGAGTTAGGACCAGCGTAAGGAGTAGACGTCCATCTAATTAAAAAGAGTAGATAGAGGAAAAAAAAAAGGTTAAAGATAAAAGGACAAAGTGGATCCTAGTGAAACAAAAAGACCAAAAAAAAGGAAATAGACGAAAGAAGAGAACAGACCAACGCACGAACGATAAAAGGAGTCACACCGCACCAGAGGAGTCGATCGAGAGGCAGAAGGAAAACATATTGGAAAAATAAAACGGAAGAGCATATAGACGTATATATACATACATCAAGGTATCATACGAATATATAAATAATCGGTTAAATGTATTTTATATACATTTAACAGAGTATAAAATAGAAACTAAAAAAAAAATTTGTGAAAAGATAATAATATCGGTGTTACTCGTATATTCGGGCCGGATCAAATTACAGAAACTGCCAGGCATCCGTTTCGTCGTGGCACGGGCCGCAGTAAAGGGTCGGTGATCGTGTATGCCCGGGTTCTAATCCCGATTCGACCAATCTTTTTTTTTCCTTTATTTCTATTCTTTATTCGGAATTGGCGTTATTATTTTTTTTTATTGCATTCGTTTTATAGCTTAGATATAAGTTAGATTTAAGATCGTTTGTATTAGGTTAAGAGGGTCTAATCCCGACTCGAACTATAATTTTTTTTATTCTCCTCTTTTTATTTTTTTTTGTATTTGGAATTGGTCTTATTATTTTTCTTTTGAATTTATTCTTGGAGTTTAGATATAAGTTAGCTTTTAAGATCTTTTGTATTAGATTAAGCAAAGCAATTTGTGAAATATATGGTATATTATACGCATAGTAGAAAGAGTGGTGTATCTATAGATATTTTTTTTTGAGACGCTTACGATCGCGAATGCCGGTGGTTAGTCGCGGTTCTAACCAGTGGTAAGTCGAACGGAAGGGCAATCGCGTGGCGCCCACATACCATCTTCACTCACGACTATTCTCCAAGTTGGTCGCAGCGCGTTTTTTGTTTTTTTCGTTTAGAGAATCGACGGTAACAAGCATTGGTCATTGTACGGGTATAACACCTAGAACAATGTGATTCGGTAAACCAGCATCAGAATTTTTACTTCGCAGCCCAGTTTGTATCGTCAATGTTAGTTTTCTTTGTGGTTGTTTTTTTTTGGTAATGGCTCGGGAATTTAGAGTGGACCTAGCATATATTCGTGAGCTATGAAGTAATCACTTCTCTGCGTACGTTCATTTCTGCAAATATAGACTAGTTGTTTTGGTACTGAGTGAAACACAAGTAGATCCCCACCCAGTCCTCTCAGATCACTCAGATCTTGCCATTTACGTGCGCAGTGATATAGCCTACCAAACTTCATTATAGTATGATCCATATTTCAATATACCATCTTAGTAAGAAAATTATCCACTACTGCTTTATTTACAGAAGCGCCAAACTGGAGAGCAAGTTCAATGTGCTGTCTGACTCTATACAAAGAATTGTGTCCCCAGATCCCCATACTGAAATTATAATTACCGGCGATTTCAGTATAAACCATTGTGGGTGGCTTAGATATTCTGGGCAGACAAACCCGAAGGGTGATGTGTTGAGATCGTCATTGCGAAAAACAACTTGATCCAGCTTGTAAGTGGGCCCACGCGAATACCAGACATCGATAGTCATACCGCCAACACCTTGGAGTTGTTCTTAACTTCTCGCCCTAAGTGGTACACTGTTGATGTGCTTTCCCCTCTAGGCTCGTCGGGCCATTGTATCATATCAGCTAATTTCTCGTACGCCGACCACACAGTTAGAGAAAAGACTCCTGAACCAATTGGAGGGGAATTAAGACCTTATTTACGAATTTTAACTGCTTGTTATTTTTTTTAATAACGTAGGGACATTGCTGCTAATAAGATCCTTTATCCCTCATGGAATTAAGAGTATAAGACCAAAAGCAAAGGCATGGTACCAGTCGGGCTATAAACAGGCTGTCAGGGTTAGAGAAATGTTTTTTTCAGCCCTACAGGACTGAACTCACAGAGGAAAACCAAAACAATTTGAAAGGAGCCAGAAACGACTGCAACGTCTTTCCTACACGTGTAAAATTTCAATAACACCAAAAATTGAAACAAAAACTACTATATTGTCCCAAAGGTCCAACAAATAAAATATTTTCGCAGTTTGTCAAAAGTATTACACTTGAGTTCATCGAATCTTCAATGGAACGAACCCACTTTAACACTCGTGTAGTAGCCAGAGTACTTAAAGATCTTAATACTCACGAAGCCGCTGGTTCCGATTCTTCTGAGGAGGTGTTCCTACACAAAGGCAAGACCACGTCGTAAGGTTTTTCATCAATCCTAATCTTCAAGACACTTTCCGAGCAAATGTGAAATAGCATTTGTCCAGCCCGTCCCTGAAAAGGGCTTGTCCCCCCTTCTACAGATCCATTGCACTTACGTCCCTACTTTCCAAGGTCATGGAAATGCTGATAAACCGTCAGCCCATAAAATATCTCGAAACACGAAAACTTCTCAATGAGCGGCAGTACTGTTTTCGTAGCACAAGCTCCACTGGTGGTTTGATATGATGTCTTACAGAAAAGTGTAACGAAAACGTACACTAATCTGGTGAAAACAAGATAGTCGCACTTGATATTTTTATGCCGTTTAAGAGAGTTTCGCATCAAGCTCTCTCAGGTCTTAAATGCGTGCATCTGGGATCGACGATTCTCTTCTTCAATGGATTAGAAATTAGCTTTTGGAACGTTCAATTCAAGCTGACTTGGATTGTTTCAAGTCTGATATCCTTAAAATAAATGCATGTGTGCCTCAGGTCTGCGTTTTGTGAGACACTCTTTTGAATTCTCATCCATGATTTCATCCTGCTACTTCTATTCCAACATATTCCTTTCCTGACGACAGCACTCCCTGCTTCTCATATTCATTCCCTGGCCCACGTCCCTGATATTCGGCAATAGAATGGTATGTTAACATCTTTAAATTTGGGTACTAACAGCATAACCATTTGGGGAATTATGAACAAATTAAATGCTTCCACAGCGCAACGCCGTGAGTTGTCATTAAAGCGGCACTTAAATATCCAGCGTCTATCCATAAATGAGACACGTGACACATCGTCAAAACTGAAAAACTTTCCATTCTCGTTATGCATGTGAATAACAAGCTACGTTGGAATGACCACATATTACATATATCGCCAAAAATGCTGTGAAATGTTTAGGATTCCTAAAGCGAAGTTAGAAATATTTCACCCCCTCTGATCTATTTTGGAGTACAATGCCCACATCTCGTGAGGTGCTCCTAAAATGCCTCTGCACCAGCATAATATGATTCAAAGCGGGGCGTTAGAACTCATAGGTGGCGCTGATATTGCACCGTCAATTGACACGCATGAACACTGACGCTACGTCTTTCGCCCCACATTGTTCTTTTAATATTTTCACCACCAGTGTTCCGCCGAAATTGCCAGGAGCATTTCGCCCGTCTCACTATGAATACTCATCAATATACCATCAACTGCAAGGCGACATTCTCAACTGATAGGGTCTCTGAGCGACGTTTTACTCAGTAATGGTTCTTAAATGTTTAGCAAAACATTATATAATTATAGTACCATTCTGGTACATATAAAAAATTGGCCACTGAAATTTCGATCACGATTTATTGGAAGCATACGCAATTTCGTTTTTTAAGTTTAATTTTTTCTCGTTAGATAGAAATCTTCAATGGCTGTTAATGCAGCCAATGCTTCGATTGCAGCATACAATAATTTCACGTCTTCTAGCAGTTTTAGTTTTCGGCTGTCCATTTTTCACTTTCACAACTATTTGTTTTCACAACAATGTGATTTGACAAATAGTCACGAAAAGCAATTATAGAGACTTTGCAGTTTGATGATGCTTTTGCTCACTTTTTCGTTCGGTTTTGACATATGCTTTTATTTATTTATTTATTTATTTATTTATTTGATTTATTTCTCGTATATATCTCGTTTATAAGGTAACATCTTTTACTCGCAAAGCAAAGCACTTATCTGCAGGTTGTTGTTAATACAAGATTTCATTATATTAGGGTGACTTCAAGCTATTATTTCTAAACTTATAATTCCATTAATTAATTATAAACGATAATTTAAATTAAGATTAACAAATGAAATAAAACTCAAGAAAAACTGTTTGATATGCTTAATTTTTCTTATACAATTTTGTATTTTTCTTATTTCTTGAGGTGTTGTGTTTATTGCTTTTGGTACTACATAACGAAGTTCTCTTTTTCCATATACGTTGTTAATATCTGGAACCTCTGACATTCTCTGAGTTTGTCTTCGTGTGTTTTCGTTGTGTTTAACGTTTTTCAAAAATCGTTGGTCGTACATATACGTTTTAAGCGATGTCATTTGGACTGTTGCTCGAACATCTAGAACTTTGAAAGATGTATTCAAACGTCTCAGAATTTTAAAAAGACTATGCTATATGCACGAAATTTTATCTATATGACAGTTTTTCCTGCATTTCCCCATGCCAGAATTCCATACCTTATGGGCGACTCTGCCAGAGAATAGTATACCTGATTCATTACCTCAATACTTGAAAATTGTTTCAGGTAGACCATAGCAAACAATGAACTTTTCAATTGGAGGGGCAGGGCATTTATATGATCAGCCCAAAGAAAATGTTTATTTATTGTAACTCCCAGATACTTTATCCGACTGACAACTTTAATTTTTCGTTTGCCTGCCGATAATTGACACAGTGCATTTTGATGAAAAATGTTAATTTCATCATTCCGCTTTGATGGTGTACGTATATATATAATTTTAGTTTTATTAACGTTTATTATAACTCCATTATCGTGACAACATTTTGTGACAGCATCAAAACCACTTTGTTGGATTTTAATAGCAGAGCTCAAATCTTTATGCTTTACAACTACAAGTATTTCATCCGCATGAGCACATACCAGTTTGGAACCTTGTGGCACGCCATATATGCTTTGTTTTTCTTGGCTTATTCTTGTTGAAACCTTGACTTTCAGATATCTATTTGTAAGATAGCTTTTGAGCCAATTTGTCTTGTCCAAATGTCTTGCTGAAATCAATAAAGAGTATTAGTACGTTGTGATTTTTATTTAGACTTGCATTGATTACATTGGTAAACTCGCCTAGCAATTTGTCCGAACTTTTTTCCTTCTGGAAGCGATACTGGTTTGGATGTAAAACTGCATGTTTCTTTATAAAGGTAAACACTTTTCAATAGTAGATGAAATTGAGATACGTCTGTAGTTTTGAATATTATTTTTCATACCTACTTTGTATATTAGTCGAACAGTAGCAGTTTTCATTAATTGTGGTACATGTCCTTGGGTAATACTTCTATTTATTATTGTTTGTATTACCGGGCAAAGTTTTCGGGCATTACGTTTAAGATCTATCGGTCTTATTTTGTCTGCTCCAGGTCCTTTTTTGGTATTTAATTTACACAACATTTGAAAGATTTCTTCCTCTGTGGATTCTTCAACATAATGACGTTTTGAAGTTACATAAGTGCATGATCGCTGATGTATGATCGGAAAGTTGATCAGCGAAATGTTCTACAATGTCATTTAAATCAATACTATTCGTAGCAAAATTATTGACGATAGCGTCAATAATAAGAGCTTCTTTCTACTTAATAGTTCATTAATTATGCTCCATGTTTTCCTAGTATCATCCCGATTATCAATGAATTGCTGTTTGTATTAGTTAGCTTTGGTGGCTTGTATCTTTATGTTGACAACATTTCGGAAATATTTGCATTCTTGTTCGTAACTTTGACTATTTCGATTGTTTCTCCATCTCCTATAGAGCACATCTCTCCTCTTGCACATTTGAATTATTTCTGCCGTAATCCACGGTTTCTGTTTTCTTGGTTGTTTTATTGTTTTGGTTTTGCTAGCTTCAGTATATATCCTACTGATTTTTTCGACGAATTTGCTGTATAGACTTTCAACAATATTTTCCTCTAATATATAGGGTCCGCCATCTTACGTTTTTTTTTCAACTAGTGCTTATTTCGTGAATGGTAACACTTAGCTCATGTCTGATTTGACAGATAATTAGTTTTATCCCTCCGCTGAACGAATATGGTTGTATATATTCTTCGCTAAGTGGGCCTGCGATCAACTTAGAGAAGATGCCGATTTTGCCAAAAAAATCATCTTTTCAGATGAAGCTCATTTTGATCTTGGCGGGTATGTAAACAAGCAAAATTGTCGCATTTGGGGCACGCATACATTGAAAAGCCGATACACCCAAAACGAGTCACTGTTTGGTGCGGATTATGGTCCAGAGGCATAATTGGGCCATTTTTCTTCAAAAATGAGCAAGGAATGGCCGTTACAGTCAATGGTAATCGTTATCGGGCCATGTTGAACGAATTTTTGTTGCCAAGGATATTGGCAACATTTGGTTTCAACAGGACGGCGCTACGTACCACACAGCCGAAGCTACACTCGATGTTTTGCGCCCTGTTTTTGAAGATCGCATTATCAGCCGCATAGCTGATGTCGTTTGGCCACCCCGGAGCTGCGATTTGACATCGTTGGACTATCATTTGTGGGGTGCCGTAAAAGATAAGTGTTACGCCGACAAGCCAGAGACAATTGACGCTTTAAAGGACAATATTCGTGAAGCCATTGGTGAATACAGCTGCACACAATCGATAATGTGCTTAAAAATTGGACCGGTCGTGTAGGCTACTGCATGGCTAGCCGAGGCAGCCATTTGAATGAAGTTATTTTCCATTATTAACCGGAAGAATTGTACTTTCAAATAAAAAAAGAAATTTGAGAAAATATTCAGTAGTTTTTTTTTATAGCATTTTTAAAAAAAAACATTTTTGGCGGACCCTATATTTTCCAATTAGTTCTTTCTATTAACATATTTAATTTTTCTTGATTTATATGTACAACGTTCGATTTAATAGGGTTTTGTGTTGCATATAAGATCGCATAATGATCAGAGAAATCTGTTTCGATGATGGCTGAGTATTATTTAGTTTTGAAAGAAATTTTCATTCTGGGTAGGAGGAATATTTTTAATCTCGACGTTATTTTTTAACAACTGCTGTTCGAGAGTATTTATTTTTGTTTCTATGTAATATGAAGATATGTTCGTCTTTTTGCATATTTAGTTCTTTAAGCTGCTGTATTTCATTTGACAGTTTTTAAGGTTCTCATTGTTTGATAAAAAGTGTTGCTTTATTTCTTCGTATTTAGTTTCAACAAATTCACAACTGTGTTTAATCTCTGACATTTCTTTTTGCATTTTCTTCATAGAAGAAGTTGGTTAGTTGATATCACGCTTGTAGCTTGTTGCTGATCAGCTGACCTTACGCTTCGGAATCGCTTAGGCAGGGGTTGGGTTAGTGCCATTTCCGCAGTACTTGTTTTTTATTTGGATTTGAAAGTGCAGTGGGTTCTCTAGGCTTATCACCTCCATGACTCCTTTTTATCCAAGGTCATTTTTCGATATGACATCTCGGAAATCGTTGTGCACCCAAAATGAACGTAACCTAAAGCACGTAACAAGGACTCCATCGGCCTGAGGGTCAGATAAACATTCGGTACATGGATTCATGTTTGCATATCAATATTTAAAAATATTTCCGTATATGTATGTATGTTATGTGTGTGTACAAAAAAAAACGCGAAGACTCACACAGAAAGTAGCACAAGAACTTTTTCTTTTCTTTTCTTTTTAAAGAGAAGATAAAAAGTCACTGTCTTTGTTTTCATTTTAATCCATGAAAATATACACTTCTTAACTAAATGGGGAAAACACAACCTGAAACCGTGAGAACTATCAATTCCTGAACTGATCAAGGCTAGAAGATTTATTCAAATTCAGACGAAAAACTAAGCCATTAACTTCTTTTAGGTGAATTCTGGTTGGCGCTTTCTTGTCCACTGGAAGGCAAACCAAGCGAACATACTACATTTTTATTACTTAGCTTTCTACATCGCCTTCGTTATAAATATAACGCCCGTGCCATCAACCACGAAATGTCAAACCAGACCTGCAAAAAACTCAATTGGTTTTTTTTTTTAACTCGAACAAAATAGTTGTTTCCTTATACAAATTTGTACATCACAGATTTTATTTTACAGTGTTGTTCCCATTTACCTATTTTATCCCTTATTCTCTGTCAATTCGAAGCTAACCTACGGCGAGTGCAAACATAAAACCTACATGTTTAAAAAAAATGCACCAAACAAATCATCGACAAAATTGACGAACTATTGAACGACCGTGCACTAAAGAAAAAACAAAAAACAATGAAGTGTTGCGTGCGCTTCTCACACTTAGTCATTACCCGTGCTTCATTATATTGAACGGCCAAATCACAAACTACAAAAAAGGCGAGACACTCCCAGCAACGCGGTTAACGTTGAGCTCCTAGGCTAAATTGCTCTATACAGCAAATTCTTAGATGGCTAAATAAGCCTCGGCCGAAAATAGCAGGCCGGAGGACAGGGACTTTTAATATATTTAGGCCATCGAATTTGAACTTGGCCCATTTTCTGGATCGCGGTAAAATTCAGGAAAACCAAAGCTCACAAATAGGGACAGTGGGTGCGAAAAATGTGCATCTGTTTTGGATATTTAAAAGCTTCGTATTTCTGTATGACGATCGGAGAGACCGATAACTTGCCTTTTGTGGCGAATCCACTCTCCATATCTTACCATAGTCAATTCGGCAACTTCCGCGAATCTATGAAACGAATATGTTCGATATTACCGTCACCATGTAAGCCACCAGTCGACCTTTCTTTTTACTCCATTTCCAGAAAGATAGGACAAACTGCGATTCTAGAGCTCAGTATAATTTTCTATACAATAGCAAAGTCAACGCACACTTGCCACGAAATTAAGTTAGATAAGGTTAGCACGTTCTCGATAGTACTGTTGCAGGCTTCCATATCACACCATAGATGCACTGAATTCAGAATCGGATGCGAAGTCCGAATCTTTTTGAAGAGAAACAAGAAAAACTAACTGGATACGTTTTAAGAACCTCAACTGTGCCTAATCTAATGTTTTTTTCCAGGTAGGAAAAACTCATGCAGATCGCCCATGGTGGAATGTAGATTTCAGCGACTTCGTTGATCAACTGAACAAGTAACTTAAGAATATTTTGGAGAAAAACTGGAATTATGCAGATCGATGCTAAAAGAATATACGAAGCATGTTTGGATTTCTAAGAGTGTGTCCTAGAAAGATTTTTGCAAAAGCATAAATTACTGGGCGGTCTTTGGTTTGTTTCATCACTTTCTGCTTCTCACGCTAAAATCATTAATAAGGTCATACGTCTAAGTTCAATACCTTACAAAAATGATCACGAAATTGTTGTCGACAAAAAAATTAAATGTTTGATTTACTGCGCATTTTGTTTTCGCACGTTTTGCTTTCATTCGAGTTTGTCTTAATTGCTGGCTTAAATAAATTGCTAGAGTTAGTAAACTTTTTATATAAACTAAGCCGGTCGTAATTGAACAGTAACCAAGACTTTTTGTTAACTTTCAGTGAGTCTCCTGAGAGCGAACTAATGAAACTATTTAATCTTGGTTTATGTGCTTACAATAAAAATGAACTCAGCTCCAGGTTTACCTACTTGTGACTAATATTAACTAAAAAACTTGAATAAAATGTATGGAGCACTGCGTAAAACCGCAGTATATCTGCATGAGCGGTTATCGAGGCTGGAGAATATGTAGTTCGAATCTTTTCTTTAAAACAGATAGGAAGATAAAAGAGTCCGATTTGGTCGATATACCCCATACGTACTTTCAATAGTAATACTATGGAGAAGTACGCAAAGCGTACGAAACCAAGAGGAAGGATATCCAAGAAAGATTCAAGACCGAACTTCCGGTTTGTTTCGTTTTGGTGCAGAACTCTATGTGAAACGGCAGCCTCGCCAAACATGCCGGGAGTAGTCTAAACTATTGAGCACCAAACATCAACCAGGCGGTGCTCAAGTAAGGACGCGGTTCCAGAACACACTAAAGAACAGTCGTTTCCCCTCAACCCGACCAACCATATTTCTCAAACAATGATTCACACTGGTAGTGAAAGTTGTGAAATAATCAATTTACTCCAAACTATCAAAATCCGAATATTATGGTTGGCCGTGGATCAAGTGGTAGTGTATTGGCTTCCCAACCGGACGGTTCGGGGTTCAATACCAGCCGTGACCGAAAGACTTTTTTCAGGCAACTAAAATTTTGTGATATGAATGGTTGCCTAAATATAACATCAAGCCTAATTTACACTAATAAATTAGTCTCCCCATTAAATGTTGGATGCCACCTGTTATAGTTTTATGTAGTTAAATTGGTCTTTATTAAACAACGTCTTATTAGCTAATTAACAAAGAAAAAGGAATTCACATATTTTTGATTTTTCGCAGGATAATTACTTCAGTTCCCGCCAGAATTAACTTCATTATATGACAGATGTCAATAAGCTTGAGGCTAACATACAATTAAGTGCAGGGTGTATATATACACATATTGTTTACAATGTTTGTTATCTAAAGTATAGAATGTATCATTTATCCCCTTTGTTTAGTTGAAACAGAAACGAACGTTTTTGTTTCGAAGGCGTTCCGATCTCCGTATGACCAATGGTTCATTGGCAGGTGGATTTCGTTACTAATCAGAATTTGATGATGCTCCTTTACTTTCGGTTACTAGTTCTCGTTCCACGATCGGATTATCTAGCGGTGAACCCGTCTCATTGGCAACTAATGGGTTGTCCTCCTGGTGGTTTGACTTTGGAGGTGAACCAGTTAGAGACGAAAGAAATTTCGAAAAGTTAAAATCATCAAACTCTTCTTGGCTTCCTGAATTTAGACGGATCAGATTCTGGTGACGTCGGCAGTTTCCAATGCTGGTTTAAATTAAAGACATACGACGTCCCAAGGTTTTTTTATGACTCCTTCCATCCACTTCTTCCCCTGCCCATACTCTCGAGCAAACACAGTCTGACCGACAACAAACTTTTGTGCATCTGATCTTACCTTAGCGAATGCTTTTGTTGGCAGAATAACGGATAGGAAGGTTCGATGCTGGCGCCCGTGTAATTTTTCCGCTGGAGATACGCCAACTTCATCCGGAGTTGTGCGAAAGGTAGATAGGAATGTCACAAGTGCATCTTCACTTCTCCAATTACCCTACATAGCCTTGAGAAAGGCTGATTTGAATGTTCTCACCATCCTCTCGGCTATGCCATTAGATTCAGGATTGAACGGTGCTGACGTCATGTGTCGAACTGAATGGTCTCGATAAAATTGTTGAAAATGTTTCGACGTGAACTGTGTCCCATTGTCGGACACAATTGTTTGTGGAAAACTCTCCAAAGCAAATATGGTACTTAGCGCGTGGATTGTTGCTTGTGTGGTTGTAGAGGACATTCGTACCACGAATGGAAATCTGGACTTGGCGTTCACCACAATTAACTACATAGCTCCTTGGAAAGGTCCCGCAAAATCAACATGAATGCGCTCCCAAACGTGTTCAGGGATTGGCCAACTAGTGTATTCTCTCGGTGCACGGCTAGCATTAGACTGGCATGCCTTACATTTGGCAAAAGTTTTTTCAATTTGGTCATCAATATTCGGCCACCAGCAGTATCGACGTACCATCTGTTTCATGCGTGTTGTTCCCCAGTGTCCTTAATGAAGAAGGGCTAAGATTTTCGATTGTAGTGCACCTGGTACGACCACTCTTGGATTATGGCTGTGAAAGAGAAGAACATTAGTAGACAAACTTAAAGAGAACCTTCTACGAAAATACGGAATCAGATGATCTTGAGTGGTTGATAACCAATCTGGCCAGCCCTTCTGCACGAAGTTGATTACTGCACGTATCTCTGAATCCTTTTGTGAGCATTTCGCAATCAAACTAGCATTAATAGGAAATTCGTTCATTGTTTTATCTTCGGTTTGATGACACAACTCCACTGATTGATCGAACTCCTCAACTGGTCCCATCGGCAACCGTGATAAGCAGTCGGCATTCCCATGCTTACTTGTTGCACGATAACGAATTGTGTATGTGTATCCCATCAGGAAAATTGCCCATCTCTGGAGCCGTTGAATTGTCATATGGGGTAACTTCTTTTGAGGTTGAAAATTGTCACTAACGGCTGATGATCTGTGACTAATTCAAATTGGCGACCATATAAATACTGGTGGAATTTGGTTACACCGAAAATGATGGAAAGAGCCTCTTTCTCTATCTGACTGTATCTTTTTTGAGCAGCATTCAAAGTTTTTGACGCGAAAGCAATAGGCTTTTCGGTTCAATGTGGGAAGATGTGAGAGATGACGCCGCCAATTTCTTGGGGTGATGCGTCTACAGCTAGACTAATTCGTAAATCATCTCTAAACTGCGGTAACCTGGACACTTGAGCGATTTTCTCTTTAAACTGATGGAAAGCGTTCTGTTGCTCTTTTCCCCATTTGAAAGTTTTGCCTTTTACGCGGAGTTTGTTCAGCGGTGCAGATTTTTGGGCGAAGTTGTCGATGAACTTGTTGTAGTAGTTGAGTTTCCCGATAAATGCTTCCAGCTCTTTGAGGTCTTTCGGTTCAAGTAAACTTGAGATGGCTTTAACCCAAGTCTCCGAAGGTCGAATTCTTGCGCCGTCGATTATATGACCAATTTCAGGTTCCGCAAACTCACGTTTTTCCAAACGACAACGTAGACCATGACTCTCCAACCTTTCTAAGAAAATTTTCAAATTGCTAAGATGTTCAGCACTTGTTCTACCGGAAACGATAACATCGTCTATGTATGGCGTACAAAACTCTAAATCAGCTGTTCGGGTAGGAACCAAAAGAAAAACAGTTGCTATGAAAAACTGCACTGTAAAAGAATAGCCGTATTAACTGCGAAAATTAAACCACTTCCTTTAACGTTACAAAAATCAATCTATTTTACTTCAAATAAAATTGCCTTTTATGTACAAATGACATTTGTGTTTTTTTTTTGTAATTTTGTTAGCGTTTAGCCGCCGAAAATTCCAAGGGGAAATTTGTTGATGCGTGGGTGCGTTTCGTCTTATCAGCTGTGTTGATTTTATCGTTAACATTCTCCCCTCACCACTGAGCGAAGAACTTCACTATCGTGATTCTTCTGGCTTTCCAGCCGCTGCTAGATACATAGATGCCTTGGTAAAATATTGTATGTTATGTATGGATGAATCCAAGCACATGAAAATAGAAGGAAGATTATTTTATTTGTTTATGAACATGTATTGACACAAAACAAAGTAACGGGAGACCACAGAGAGACCAAAACGTTGTTGACTACTCCGAAGGCTGGCTTTACGCAAGTTCCCGTTTGTTCTGCTGTACTTGCTCCATTCATTTCGATGAGTCTCCGTGAGAGGTGGTTGACGGCGGTTGTTTGGAATGTATTGTTGTCATCACTTTGAGGACGATGAGGTGTTGCAGCATCTTAGTTGCCTTTTGACGTTGTACTTGATCGGTGAATGTTTTAATTGTGTGCGCATTAAATCGGATGTGAATTAATATTCTGTGAAATCTAGTGAGTTCAGTTGAGTAAAATTCCTTTTATTGCCTTTGATGTTGGATATTTTTATCAGGTTTACTATTGTGTTATCATTATTATTATTATTACTATTTTTTATTTTTTTTTGAAATGAAGATGTGTTTGTGTGTATGAGTGTTTGATTGTCAATTGGATCGACAAGTTTTGATCGATCGAGAATTAATTGTGCGTTTGCATGCATTTGCGTATGGTGCGTATGGGTGTGAATTTACGCGTATGTACGTGTGTGTATAAGGGCGTGTGTGTGTGTAAGTTTGTGGATTTCGGTGATTGGGAAGTATTTGGTAAGTGTATTGTATTTGAACATGTATGGATGTGAATGAGCTTCGGTTCCACATGGGTTATTTTAGAGTTTTGAGTGAATCTGTGTTTTGAGTTGAGTTGTGTTTTGTATGACGACAGTGGTGTGTATTAAGTTTATTTATTTATATATATATATATTTTTTTTTTTTGATATTGTGCTTAGATTATTTATGAATGCATATTTGAATAAATTTTATTGAATAAGTACCTGTGAATATTATATGATATTATTGTGGGTTGTCATTGATTGGTAGCGGGCATAGTTTTGTAATTGGTCGTCGGAATTCTCCAAGTTGGGTTTTTACCTTTACTACCCGTAAGAGATTGTCAACTTCTGAGTATGTTTCTACGATGCGGACTAAGCTGCATTTTGCCGGGAGTAGTCGTTCATCCTTGATAAGCACCAAATGTCCTACCTTAAGTTGGGGGTGAGGCTTCAATCATTTCGGACGCTGTTATAAACGGCTCAAGTACTCTGTCTGCCACTGCTTCCAGAATATCTGCACTGCTTCCAGACTATCTGCAAATCGTCTTCCATCGGTCGGTATAGCTTTGTTTGCCTATGGTCAAATCTGGTTCAGGAACCGTAAATAGGGTCTCACCTATCAAGAAATGTGCGGGTGTCAATGCGTTAAAGTCCTCGGGGTCTTCTGTGATGGGGCAAAGAGGTCTCAAATTAAGACACGCTTCGACTTGAGCTAAAAGCGTGGCGAGCTCTTCATTACCAACAATTCGCTTTAAGTGGAACTTAACACTCTTCACTCCTGCTTCCCACAAACTGCCAAAGTGGGGAGAAGCTGGGGTAATGAAATTCCACTTTGTTCCCTGAGTTGCGAGGACGTTCGCAATGTCTTCCCAGTCCTGTTTTCCGCTCTTCATTTGACGTCGCAGTTCTGCGTCTGCTCCTACAAAGTTGGTTCCGCAATCGCTATAAATTTGGGCGCAAACTCCATGCCGAGCTGCAAATCCTCGAAACGCTGCCAGAAACGCCTGAGTGGTTAAGTCGCTAATTGCTTCGAGGGCTTTAGTAGCCAAGCAGATAAATATGCTCAGGTATCCCTTGTTGCATTTGGCTCCTCGACCTTTCCAAGCCCGGATGTTGATAGGCCCTGCATAATCTATACCCGTGTTTGTGAAAGGCCTTGACGTTGTGACTCGAGGGGTTGGCAGCTCTCCCATTAGCTGTTGAGCGGCTTTGGTTCGAAACCTATAGCAGATGGTACAGCTGTTTACATGTTTTTTGACCGCCCTCTTCAGTTGGAAGATCCAGTATTTCTGTCGTAAATGTGCCATCATTAGTTGAATGCCTCCGTGTAGGGTTATGATGTGTGACTCGCGTATTATTAATGTTGATAGTTTGTGCCTTGAGTCCAATATGAAAGGGTGCTGTGGGTTATAGCGTATGTTGGCATTCCTGAGTCTTCCGCCCACACGAATGATGCAGGTGCCGTCCTCAAATGGATGCCTTTGTTATGCCTTCTGGGAACATTTCCCTTTGTGCAATTCGAATCAGCAATGTAGACGCTTCCTTGAGTTCCGTCGGCTTAAAGGGAATGGTGCTCGGTTTCTTGGGGTCGGTTTGTTGGCTTCGGATGTAGCGGCAGAACTTGGGGTAGTGTTGTTGGAAGTTTTTGAGGAACCTACGACAATACACAACTATCCTGACCAGTTTTTGGAACTTAGACGCTCTCTCAGTCCACAAACTTTTGGGTTTTTCGATATTTTGCTTCGGTGAACTTGTGTCCGTTTTTGGCCTTCTTCCGTCCAAAAGTATATTGGTTGATTTGGAACTTCCAAATTCCAAAAACCCTGCTGGCAATGCGGTCCATTCCACCATAAGCCCTCAGGTATTAGCGCGGAGGGTAGTACTCCTCGCGACGCTAAATCTGCTGGATTCTGCCCGGTTGGGATGTGTCTCCAGATAGATGGGTCCTTCAGTCGCTGAATCTCTCCGACCCGGTTTCCAACAAATGTTTCCCATCGTGCTGGTGACGACTTGATCCAATAAAGCGCAATTGTGGAATCTGTCCAAGCGTGCAGCTTCTTTTCAGTCAGGTTAAGGATCCCAGCGACGTGATTTAGAATCTTCGCTAAAATGACTGCGCCGCATAATTCCAATGGTGGGATGCTCACCCGCTTAACTGGAGCCACTCTAGTCTTTGAATGTAGCAGAGTCATATGAACTTTATCTTCTTCATCCAAAACGCAAATATAATCCGCCGCTCCAAACGCTTTTTCCGAAGCGTCGCAGAATCCGTGCAATTCCACGTTTTCAAATCCTCCTTCAGCATGTACCCATCGAGGTAATCGAATATTGTTCACGGCTCCGTGATCTTGAAAAAATGTGTTCTTTTAGGAGGTCTTCTTCGATCGGTTCATCCCACCTTATTTTCTTAACCCACAGCAGTTGTAAGAAGCATTTCGCTTTTATGATGCAGGGCGAAATCCATCCCATCGGGTCAAAAAGCCTGGCTATGGTTGACAAAATAGATCTTTTCGTTGGCTGCGGATGTTTTAGTGGGGTGTGGGTGTACAAAAAACTATCTACTTTGGGGAGCCACTGAATTCCTAGCATCTTCAGCTGACTTAAACCTTCCGAAGGGAGAGAAAACTTAACCTCACGGTCTTGAGGACGTATATCTTGCATCAAATCGGACGTATTGGACGCCGACTTACGTAGATTAAATCCCGCTGTCTCAAGTGTTATTTTTATTTCCTTAATTTTCTCCTCAGCTTCTCGTTTCGTGTCAGCTCCGGAAATTATGTCATCAACGTACATCTCCTCTAAAATCATCCTTGCCGCTCGTGCGCTAACCAATGGAGAGTGCGGATAGCTAAATAAGGAGCAGACGCTGTCCCAAAGGTAACTGTTTTCAGCCGATAGGTTTTAAGAACTTCGGATGGATTCCTGCGCCAAAGTACAAGTTGGTAAATGGAATCTCCTTCATTCACCCAGATTTAGCGGTATATTTTTTCGATGTCGGCTGTAAACTTGTACCTGTACAACCTGCACCTTAGGATGACATCGACAATGCTGTTTTGTAGAGTCGGTCCCACCAGCAGGGTGGGAAATATCAAAAACTACTCTCAATTTAGTTGAAGAACTGCTTTCTTTTATGACCGCGTGATGTGGCAAGAAGTAGTGCGGTGTGCTGTCCAAAACATGTTCGTTCCCAACTTCGGTCATGTGACCCGAGCGTATGTAATCTTCTATGCACTTAGAGTAATCGGTGTGAAGCTGCATGTTTTTGGGTAGACGTCCTTCTAACTGCTTTTATATCCTTAGGGCACCTTCCCTTGAGCGTCCAAGCACGGAACGAACATTTACTTTGAAGGGAAGGGCTGTTTCACATCGCCCATCTGGTAGCCGCTTGATGTTTTTTAATAAGTGCTCCTCACATGCCATATTTTCTGGAGTTTCTGCACTCAGAAAAGGAGCTTCATCTAACTCCCAGAACTTTTGCAGACTTTCATCGAGGGTGTAAGCTTGGTGAAAACTCTTTACGGGTTGAGACGAAAAGGGTGCACGTCCAAAGAGAATCCATCCGAGTTTGGTTTTTTGTGCTACGGGTAAATTGGCGTTATTAGGCCTGATCAATTCTGGCAAAAGTATGTCGGCTAACACATCGCTGCCTAGATCAATCTTAGCTGGCTTAAAGAAGGACGGGTCGCCTAAGCACAAGCCATCGAGGTGCCTCCAATCGACAACTGGAAGGCTCCGGGTCGGGATATGCCCAGACAGTGCCTTGTATACAAATGCCTGTGTGGAGATTTCGAAGGCTGATTGGTGAGAACCGATCGTGATGTTAACGACCTTCTTACATGTGCCACTGCTGACCAAATCTAACCCGGAAACCTCGACATAAGTTGATTTGTGTCTAGAATTTAAAAGATGAAATGTTGATTCGGTTATAAAGGAGGCCTCTGATCCTGAATCCAGCAATGCTCGTACTGAAACAACCTTTCCTGTCGATGCGCTCACCTTCACCATAACTGTGGCCAACATAACTTGGGTAGACGCCTGTGGCACAGAAAGATATGTGATGACGGACTTGCTGCAAGAGGGTGTTTCTTGGGTCGATCGTTGCTCGTTCATAGTATCACGTTGAATTGCTGAAGGCTGTTCCAGAATCGGAGGCTTGAAACTAGGAACATTGGGATTTATTACTGAATTGTTGTACAATAAGAAAGTTGTTGTTATTCGATACTGGTTGCGATTGATGATTTAATGGTTATGTGCTATGTCTCGAATTATGCAAAAGCGAATGGTGTGGCTGCTGGCAGTAATGACATCTATGGGTGCTTGGACAGTTATCAGTAAAATGGCTATATGCCAGACAGTTTCTACACAAACCTAGTCTACCTATGCTTTGACAGCGATCGAATATGCTCATTTTTAGAAACTTATTGCATTTTCGAATAGAATGTGCACCTTTATTGGACGAACTGGCCTGTGAGTGAAAATAACTGCCCTGGGATACCTTTTTCGGTTGTTCTGCTAATATTTTACCATTCTGGCAGCTCACTGCTTCCAAGGAACGGAACCTTGTTTCAAGAAACTGCTTGAATTCTTTAAATGTTGGTAATTCCTTGGTATTGTCCTTAGAACCCAGTTTCTTCTCCCAAAGCTGCTGTGTTTTTAAAGGCAGTTTTTGAAGCAGCACGTATACTAACACCGCGTCCCAGTGTTGGACTGGCACTTTCAAACTATCCAAGCTGTGAACTACTTCGGTTGACGTGTCCAATAGCTCCTTGATTGCTTCAGACCGTTCTTGGGTTATGGACGGTTGATTGAAGAAACACTTCAGTTGGGTATTGACAAGAAACTGTTGGTGATCATATCTGTCCTGTAAAATAGCCCACGCTTTTAGATAATTACCGTTAGCAATGGGTAAATGGGACAAAATCCTTTCGGCTTCACCTGCCACACTAGTTTTTAAGTAGCGTAACCTTTGAATTTCAGACAGAGACACGTTATGATGGACCAGAGAAGTGAATAGATCTCGAAAACCCCGCCAAGATTCATAACTACCGGAGAAAACGGGCACAGGAATGTTTTTCAAACGAACATCGGCATTGTGAGATGCTACTGTTGTATTTAAATTGGTTTCAACGATGTCGTCCTTGGTTTCCTTGTTTTGACTTTGTCCATGGCATCGAGAAGATTAGCTCGGTACTCAAAATATAATTCCCTAATTTGCTCAAAGGCCTCCTCTATTTCTAAACATTTGTCTTCCTCGCCATCTGAAAAACTTCCTATGCTCACTTCATACACACTTTCTGCTGATTCCATAGATTTTTCCAGCATTGATAAACGACCTGATAAATAATTTGTCGTTCTAGTACTCGGACCTCTTTTGCCGAAATTGGATATATCTTTCTCCATTTGCGCAAGCACCCTACTTAGCTTATTTGGCTTCATATTTTATGTAAATGTATTATATGCTTTTTTGTTTTAAATAAAACGAATAGTACAAATCTATGTCCTTACGTGAGAATCTTTCCGAAGAGGCCACATACACAGCACACAACTTTAAGCTTTACGTCCTAGTTCCAGAAATTAGCTCGCCTTCAGCTGCAGTCCAGATTGAGTTGTGCAACGACTTCAGCAAAATTAATTCGCAAGAAAAAAAACAAAAAAACGAATGCAGTTGATGTATTTAGATCTAGGATGCGACAGTTAAATCCGGCTCGAACTGGACCAAATGTTCGGATGCGAACCAAAAGAAAAACAGTTGCTATGAAAAACTGCACTGTTAAAGAATAGCCGTATTAACTGCGAAAATTAAACCACTTCCTTTAACGTTACAAAAATCAATCTATTTTACTTCAAATAAAATTGTCTTTTATGTACAAATGACATTTGTGTTTTTTTTTGTAATTTTGTTAGTGTTCCCCGAAAATTCCAAGGGGAAATTAGTTGATGCGTGGGTGCGTTTCGTCTTATCAGCTGTGTTGATTTTATCGTCAACATCAGCAGTTAGTTGGTCCATGTAACGCTGAAAAATACCAGTGGAGCTGGATGTTCCAAAGGGTAACCGCTGAAATTCGAACAATCCAAATTCGGTACTTATAACACAAATTTTTTTAGATTCATCATCCAGGGGAATCTAGAGATACGCTTCTGACAAATCGATTTTGGTGAAATACTGTCCACCTTGTAGTTTGTGGAACAATTCTTCAGTACGGGGAACCGGATGGCGGTCAATTTCTAAATAAGGATTCGTAGTTATCTTGAATTCACCATATATGCGCAATGTTCCATTTGCCTTGTTAACTACAACAATGTGTGTGGTCCATTGACTTGTTTCTACTGGACGCAATATCCCTAAAGTATGCATTCGCTCAAGCTCTTGGCGAACTGCTTCTTTTTGAGAGAAGGGTACCGGACGATATTTAAAATATTTGGGTGCAGAATTTGGTTTCAGCGTGAGATGTGCTTTATATTATGTAGTACATCCTAACCCGGGTCGAAAAACAGATCCGTGTTTTTTGCACAAAGACATTGCCTCCGAAAATAACCGATCCCTGGAGTCTGTTTTTATTTGCAAAATTGAGTGAGAGTCAACCGTTTGAATTTGTAAACCAAAGGCTTGAAACCAATCCAAACCCATAATCTTGGAGCCTCGTTCATGTCACAAACTAACAGTGGTAATGTTCGAGTGTACGTTCTCCATTGAACACAAACGTCTATAACTACCTTAATCGGCACAGGTGTTTCTCCATATGGCTGAAGCGTTCGTGATGTCGGTTTGCATGAAAGCTGGTTTGCGTGGGCTGACAACGTGCCTGACCGATAAGCAAACGCTTCGAATGTGGCCGCGTCGGCGGCAAAGATCGCATGAAGATGTTTGCATGCACTTCTATGGTATTGTATAAAACAACCAGGGCACGATTTCCTTACACTAGAATTATCATGCGACTTACTTGGTTGTGCGTAGTTTGGTCCACTGATATGATTCCAAGGACGTTGCTACGTTTGCAGTATTGCTTTCCTTTAATATGCTGGATGCTTGGTATGTCGATTCATAGACCAGTTCTTCTACTTCATCCAAGGTAGGGTTCTTCTTCTGCGTTGCAGCAAGGCGAACGGCATCGTGAGGTGTGTAAAAAACTAACATGTCCCTGATCATAATATCCGCATATGATCTGTTGCAATCGGCATTAGAGCACACGAAAGCTCTATCTCTTGCACGACCTCTTAAATCCGCAATCCACTCTGCGTAGGACTGACCAGGAACCATCTTCCGTTGTAAGAATTTGCACCTCGATGACAAAATGTGCAGTTTAGATTGAAAATGTTTCGTAAGTTTCGCGGAAAGCTCTTTAAAAGTATGTCTACTTACCTCTTCAGTTCCTACCAATTTCTGGAGTAAGTCATTTACCTGGTTTCCACAAGTCGATAAAAAATGCGCCTTCTTGAGCTTGTCGTCATTAAAATAAATCGCCGTAAGATGTTGCTGGAGCTGGAAAAGATAGCTATCCCAAGATTCCTTTTCCGAGTTGAATTCGTGAAACTGAGGAATGGTTGCTGGACAAACAGATGAATTTTGGCTTATAAGTTATCTTATTGTGGCGTTATTCTCTGCCAGTATTTGCTCCATCCACCGGTTTTGTGGTGAAATTAGTTTTTGCAACGCTTCTTCCATTTTTAACACCTTGTCGCCACTTATAGTTTTATGTAGTTAAATTGGTCTTTATTAAACAACATCTTATTAGCTAATTAACAAAGAAGAAGGAATTCACATATTTTTGATTTAGATTTTGCGCGGGATAATTACTTCAGTTCCCGCCGGAATTAACTTTATTATTTGACAGATGTCAATAGGCTTAAGGCTAACATACAATTAAGTGTAGGGTGTATATACATATATTGTTTACAATGTTTGTTATCTAAAGTATAGAATGTATCACCACCCATGGAGCGAAATAACCACTGACCCCAAACATCTCTCTCTCTCTCTATCCAATTTTCCGAAAAACTTAACACGTGCTCCGGCATTTTAAGGGTAGTAATACCCTCTTGAGTGTTAAGTTCTTTTTTTTTAAAGAAAAAAAAAAGCAAAATTGTGATGAAGTTGCCTCCATTTATACTAAAATGGAGAATGAACTCAAGAAAGAAGATAAGTGCGAATATTTTGAAATGCAAAATCGGGTATCGCTATTACTAATAGTGGCGAATGAACAATTGAACATTCCAAGAAACTAGTCAACCCGCTATAAAATTTCCAAATGTTGAATTGCCGAAGTTCAATGGCAAGTACCTCATATGGCAAAGTTTTCGGTTTCATATACGGAAAGAATTCCAGATGGACGAAAAATATAAAAAAATTTGGTTTCTGAGATACAGTGTGACATGAGAAGCCCAAAAATTGATTCACCATCTTTCAGTATCTGGAGCTAATGATATTATGCCGCCTGCAAAATAATGAATGTGCGATACGAAAATCCATGGCTATTGGTCGCATGGCATGGCGTGGTTAACACAATTGTTATCGCAACCAAGTACGCAGGTCGGAAATGCAAAATCTATACGATCTCTATTTTATCTACAAACTTATAAGTTCCATGCCGATATTTGTCGTTATCCAATAAAATGGAGGACACACAAAATACTGGCAAGATTTTTTTTTAATTAAAATGTATTTTATTTATATTTTTTACTAGTTTCTTAAATGCGTATAAATGAATTTCATAGCGAAAAAAATGATTTTGTTTAAATAAATAGTGTTTAACAGATTTGATTGATTATGATGGTTTTTTATTTGAAATACACAATTAGTACTTGCACGTTTCGAAAAAAAAAGTGTTGCTAAAACAATTTTATGTAAAAAATGAGGAAAAAAGATGCGTATAAATGAATTTCGCTTACTGTACTTAAAATGGAGGGCCTTGCGGAATACCATTGTGTAGTGGGAATGTTGATGAATAAGTGTTGTTAGGTTTTAAGAAGATTTTTCTATTTGTTAAAAACGCTTTTATATAACCAATGATGTTTGGGCCAATGCCACAGATTTTGAGTTTCTTTAATATAAGATGCATCCCGACTAAGGATAAAATAGTTACGTGATTTTCACAACCCCTCCCTGTATTGAAAGCAATTTGATTGCCAATCATCAGATTTTTTTTCTCTGTAAACCATTGGAGTAGTTTTGCAATCAACTTTTCGAGTAATTTTGATGTACATGAGAGCAAAGAAATGGGCCGGTAACCATTAATTGAGGAAATGCCTTTTTTTGGTTTTGGAAGACGGACTATACATGCGGTTTTCCAGCTGAGGGGGATGCCGCCTGTGGTAAGGATTTTGTTATAGAGCTTGACGAGTCTAGTTTTTATTTCTAAAAGCAAATTTTTGATCATGGGGTATTAAATCCTATCCCTACTATCCCTACTGGGATAGGATTTAATTGCTGTGAAAAATGCGTTTCATTGTGTGGAATTATTGGGGGAAATTGGTGTCTGTGGACTTGGCGGTCCATTTTTTGACGAAGAGGTTGAAGATTTCCAACGGGAGAGGGCCTTCAGAGGAGTTTTAGGGGTACAGTTGCCCGTCAAGTATCAGGTGTTGTTCCACATTTTAGCAGGTGAGGAGTTTCTGTTAATAGATGATGTTGGTACTCTGAAGCTCTCGGATTTGCAAATTTTGATCTGTCGTCGAAACCTAGTGTTGCACTTTTTATAATTTTTTTAAATTTGGATCGCTTGGGTATTTTTTGAAATCTTTTCAGGCTTTAACTTTTGTATTTCGAAGTGATTCTAAATTGGGATTCGACCAAGGAACTGGTTTTTTGGTGTCTTAGGGAATGTTTGGGGTATAGATTGATTTGCGGCCCATCATGGTTTATGTTAGAACCTATATCTTTACCAAATAAATATTTTGAAGGAAGGTTTTGATATTTTTCCCAGTTTGCTTGGTCAGTTTTGAATTTGGGGAGGTAAGGAAATTTATTATTGTAGCTGTTGTGGTCTAGGACGATTGAGGTGATGATGGGGAAGTGATCGCTGTTGTGGAGAGAGTCTAAGATGACCCAATTAATTTTTGGCAGAAGTTCTGGTGAGCAGCATGTTTCATCGATGTGGGTGAAAGTTTTATGGGTGGAAAAATGTATAGGTGATCCGTCGTTCAATATTTTAAGGCTGGTTTTTAGTAAGAAATCTTGTGTGAGGAATCCCCCACAATTCGCTCCAGGGGTTATCGCCCCCAACCAAGAGAAAAGGAATATGGATTCGCCATGTGATACGAGTATTTTCCAAATCGTGTTTGGAAAAGGGTTGGTCTGGCAAAATGTAAATAGACACGAAATTGATTTTAAACGAAAGTTGTATCTAAGTTATCGTCAATATTTTGGAGGAAATATGTATTTTCTTATGAGGAATATTAAGTTTTATTAGAATTCCAATACCATGTTTCGATGTAATGTTGTTGGGGAAATTGTAAAAATAGCCGGTATATGATTTGGGCAAAATTGTTTTTTTTTTACGGTAGGGGATATGTGTTTCTTGAAGAGATATTATGCATGGAGTTTCTTCTTTTCTTCTGAACATAAAATATTAAATTCATCGAAGTTGTTAACATACCTTTAAGGTTCCACTGTAAAGTCTTGAGAGCCAGCAAATTTTTTTTTAGGTGGGGAAATAGCCACATTCCTACTACTACGACGTAGTGAGGAGGTGCAGGGTTTTCATGTGTTTGGTGATTGAATACCATAAGTTGGGTTGTGTTGAGGGAGATGGCTGGAGAGGTTTGGTGGGCCAGAATTGCGGCTCAGCCAACCCGAAAGTTAGTCGTCTGGGTTTTGCGAGAAGACCAGATGACCCGGTCTTTGGTGGACAGAGCCAATATTATTGTTACATGGTGTCGTCATCTTGAATTTCGGATGGATGGATAAAATATTTGTTTTCCTTTGTGAGTGACTGGGTGATAATGGAGAGGGGGGTTTGTGGGTTGTTTGTGCCTGACCGGCTAGTAATTTTTGTTGTGGGAGGAGATGATGCAGTGTTAGAGACGGTATTATTTGTGAGTGGAAGAGCTTGCTTTCGAGAGACAGCGTCGTCAGTTGAGCATGATGGTCTTTTACATTTTTTAGCTGTTTGGGAGGATGAAAAGGTGTTCGAGTTGAAAGGCGTTGCAGACGAAAAGCGGGGTGAATAAATGATGGTTGGCTTGATTTTGGCATGGCAGCTGCTGCCGGACTGTTAATTGAGCGGTGGTTGTGGTTTGACTTTTCAGTTGAAATAGTTTGGGGTTGGGTATTTTTCAGCGAAGGTTTCGAAGAGGGTGTTTGCTAGAGGGGGGTTAGTCTGGTTGTAGATACGTTTGGCCTCTCCCATGGAACACTTATTCTTTGTTTTTAGAGTGACGATTTCTTTGGCTGGTATGTACAAAGGGCACGTTTTAGAAGAAGAGGGGTGTGGGAGAACGTAGTTAGCGTGTGAAAGCAATTGGATGGTGAATGAGGCGGCATACTGCATGAATCACATTTTGAGGTACTGTTGCAACGCTTAGTTGTGTGCACCAATAATTGGCACACAACTCACTTTGGCCTTATAGCAGCCGATCTCTACAATTTTAGGTGTTAATATTATTAAACCCGTTGGTTTTTGTTTCCCATCATTAGGTTTTGTGAATTTATAAACCTCCGTTACGCCCTAAGGTTTCATTTCAGTGACGATTTATGATTCAGGGACATTAATCAGGCACGGAGCATACCCAATTCCTCTTGTAGAATTAAGACAGTCATGAAGTTTCACAACAACTGGACAAACGTCGGCTAGGTTTATAATTTTTAAGAAGTTTTCAGCAACTTTTTGAGATTTTGCTAGATAAGCAGGTTACCGTCACGTAGTAGTGAGACAACGTCGTATTCTTTGCTAACGCCATTGCTTTTTTAATAGAATAGGGCTTAGGGAGGAGATTAATATTTCGACACTTTTAGCAGAGATGAGTAGAAACTTCGGATTTTTTGCACTGGATTTTGTGGGTAAGTCAGGGAAATCGTGTAAGGCAATTGAGTTGGTTTTATGTTTTTTGTTTGGCTGGAAATCGAAAGAGAAATCACCTTCAAGATCTTTAAATCGATTCCTGAAGCTATTGGGCCCGAGGGCCATGATTGGTGTGGTGAACACTCCCGCGCGAAAAATTAATGAAACACGTGTTAAGTGTCAAATTATGCAAACTGAAAACTTTCAAAGAGTAAGAGAAGAAAAGCAAAACCGGTTTGAGAGAGTGTACACTTGACGACAAAATAAAAAAACCTAGTCTCACGGACGAACTGAGATCGAAATAATCGGCTCAAAAGCTAGTCGGTGACTGCACCACAATTACATAATATTTTGTTAAACAGTTTAGAACCATTACTGAGTAAAACGTCGCTCAGAGATCCTATCAGTTGAGAATGTCGCCTTGCAGTTGATGGTATATTCATGAGTATTCATAGTGAGACGGGTGTTACGATTAAAAGTTTGTAGGGGCGAAATGCTCCTGGCAATTTCGGCGGAACACTGGAGGTGAAAATATTAAAAGAACAATGTGGGGCGAAAGACTTTGCATCAGTGTTCACCCGTGTCAATTGACGGTGCAATATCGGCTCCACCTATGAGTTCTAACGCCCCGCTTTGAATCATATCTTGCTGTACTCTAAAATAGATAAGAGGGGGTGAAATATTTCTAACTTCGCTTTAGGAATCCTAGACATTTGACAGCATTTTTGGCGATATATGTAATATGTGGTCATTCCAACGTAGCTTGTTATTCACATGCATAACGAGAATGGAAAGTTTTTCAGTTTTGACGATGTGTCACGTGTCTCATTCTTGGATAGACGCAGGATATTTAAATGCCGCTTTAATGACAGCTCACGGCGTTGCGCTGTGGGAGCATTTAATTTGTTCATAATTCCCCAAGTGGTTATGCTGTTAGTACCCAAATTTAAAGATGTTAACATACCATTCTATTGCCGAATAGCAGGGAGTGCTGTCGTCAGGAAAGGAATATATTGGAATAGAAGTAGCAGGATGAAATCATGGATGAGAATTCAAAAGAGTGTCTCACAAAACGCAGACCTGAGGCACACATGCATTTATTTTAAGGATATCAGACTTGAAACAATCAATTCAAGTCAGCTTGAATTGAACGTTCCAAAAGCTAATTTCTAATCCTGAGAGAGCTTGATGCGAAACTCTCTTAAACGGCATAAAAATATCAAGTGCGACTATCTTGTTTTCACCAGATTAGTGTACGTTTTCGTTACACTTTTCTGTAAGACATCATATCAAACCACCAGTGGAGCTTGTGCTACGAAAACAGTACTGCCGCTCATTGAGAAGTTTTCGTGTTTCGAGATATTTTATGGGCTGACGGTTTATCAGCATTTCCATGACCTTGGAAAGTAGGGACGTAAGTGCAATGGATCTGTAGAAGGGGGGACAAGCCCTTTTCAGGGACGGGCTGGACAAATGCTATTTCACATTTGCTCGGAAAGTGTCTTGAAGATTAGGATTGATGAAAAACCTTACGACGTGGTCTTGCCTTTGTGTAGGAACACCTCCTCAGAAGAATCGGAACCAGCGGCTTCGTGAGTATTAAGATCTTTAAGTACTCTGGCTACTACACGAGTGTTAAAGTGGGTTCGTTCCATTGAAGATTCGATGAACTCAAGTACATTTGTTGGACCTTTGGGACAATATAGTAGTTTTTGTTTCAATTTTTGGTGTTATTGAAATTTTACACGTGTAGGAAAGACGTTGCAGTCGTTTCTGGCTCCTTTCAAATTGTTTTGGTTTTATTCTGTGAGTTCAGTCCTGTAGGGCTGAAAAAAACATTTCTCTAACCCTGACAGCCTGTTTATAGCCCGACTGGTATCATGCCTTTGCTTTTGGTCTTATACTCTTAATTCCATGAGGGATAAAGGATCTTATTAGCAGCAATGTCAGTACGTTATTAAAAAAAATAACAAGCAGTTAAAATTCGTAAATAAAGTCTTATTTCCCCTCCAATTGGTTCAGGAGTCTTTTCTCTAAGCCACCCACAATGGTTTATACTGAAATCGCCGGTAATTATAATTTCAGTATGGGGATTTGGGGACACAATTCTTTGTATAGAGTCAGACAGCACATTGAACTTGCTCTCCAGTTTGGCGCTTCTGTAAATAAAGCAGTAGTGGATAATTTTCTTACTAAGATGGTATATTGAAATATGGATAATACTATAATGAAGTTTGATAGGCTATATCACTGCGCACGTAAATGGCAAGATCGCGGTGAGGGAAGAATAATGGCACTAGTTTCTAGCCATGTAGCTTTAGATTAGAGTGATCTGAGAGGACTGGGTGGGGGTCTACTTGTGTTTCACTCAGCACCAAAACAACTAGTCTATATTTGCAGAAATGAACGTACGCAGAGAAGTGATTACTTCATAGCTCACGAATATATGCTAGGTCCACTCTAAATTCCCGAGCCATTACCAAAAAAAAAACAACCACAAAGAAAACTAACATTGACGATACAAACTGGGCTGCGAAGTAAAAATTCTGATGCTGGTTTACCGAATCACATTGTTCTAGGTGTTATACCCGTACAATGACCAATGCTTGTTACCGTCGATTCTCTAAACGAAAAAAACAAAAAAAGCGCTGTGACCAACTTGGAGAATGGTCGTGAGTGAAGATGGTATGTGGGCGCCACGCGATTGCCCTTCCGTTCGACTTACCACTGGTTAGAACCGCGACTAACCACCGGCATTCGCGATCGTAAGCGTCTCAAAAAAAAATATCTATAGATACACCACTCTTTCTACTATGCGTATAATATACCATATATTTCACAAATTGCTTTGCTTAATCTAATACAAAAGATCTTAAAAGCTAACTTATATCTAAACTCCAAGAATAAATTCAAAAGAAAAATAATAAGACCAATTCCAAATACAAAAAAAAAATAAAAAGAGGAGAATAAAAAAAATTATCGTTCGAGTCGGGATTAGACCCTCTTAACCTAATACAAACGATCTTAAATCTAACTTATATCTAAGCTATAAAACGAATGCAATAAAAAAAAATAATAACGCCAATTCCGAATAAAGAATAGAAATAAAGGAAAAAAAAAAGATTGGTCGAATCGGGATTAGAACCCGGGCATACACGATCACCGACCCTTTACTGCGGCCCGTGCCACGACGAAACGGATGCCTGGCAGTTTCTGTAATTTGATCCGGCCCGAATATACGAGTAACACCGATATTATTATCTTTTCACAAATTTTTTTTTTAGTTTCTATTTTATACTCTGTTAAATGTATTTTATGCCCGATTTTATATATATTCGTATGATACCTTGATGTATGTATATATACGTCTATATGCTCTTCCGTTTTATTTTTCCAATATGTTTTCCTTCTGCCTCTCGATCGACTCCTCTGGTGCGGTGTGACTCCTTTTATCGTTCGTGCGTTGGTCTGTTCTCTTCTTTCGTCTATTTCCTTTTTTTTTGGTCTTTTTGTTTCACTAGGATCCACTTTGTCCTTTTATCTTTAACCTTTTTTTTTTTCTCTATCTACTCTTTTTAATTAGATGGACGTCTACTCCTTACGCTGGTCCTAACTCAACCACCACTCCACTCAAACCCACTCTTGAATTCCCGATCCGACCTCCTAACTTCCAACCGAACTGCTCATCCGATTCGCTCTTTCCCAATTCACTGTAGTTTCCCTCGCGCGATAGCGCCGCTACCCACGTGATTTGAGAAAGACGAATTCCAAAAAAAAAATTCACATAAAAATCGGTCCTCGTTGAGATTCGAACCTACACACTTTGCGTTAACATAGAAAGGATAGCCAAAAGGAATAAAGCCTACTTTTAGACGAAAAACCTGAGAAACAACTTAAGTAATTTTTGAAAGAAAATTAAGTATTGTACTTCACCAGATATTTCAATAAAAAGTTAAAGAAACATGTGCGATTCAACATTGCTGCCATTACATCCACAAATATCTTTTCCTTTAAGTTGTCTTGGGAAGCACAAAGTATAGCTCTAAGCAATGGCAGAATGGTGTGAATAAAGAGCTCGCCTCCATCCTCTATTGGAACTGACACCGTTATTATAGCAGAGATACGAGTATCTCTTCAATCAAAAAACAATTGTCACTGCAGTTGAGCGCACTACAGAAAGTATGTGATGATGAGCTTGTGGCACAAATGTGGAAAATTACTTTGTACTTTAGACAGTCTGGTGCGTTCATAAGATGTTGATTTGTTAAGCTAAAGAACATTATTTTAGTTTTGGAACTAATGATTAGGCTGTATTTAGCAAACCACAATCGTATTAGGCTAAGATCCCAATTAATATTTGAAATGAGTTCCAAATAACTTTTGGATCCATACATGTCACCTACGTCATCAGCAAAAGCAGTCAGTTTACCCTTAAAATTTATAGAAAAAAGGGAGTTTATATAAATAAGAAATAATATAGGTCCCAAAACTGAGCCTTGCGGAACATTTAGATTAAAAAATCGTATATCACTCCTCGCTTCCCCAATCTTCACTCTTTGAGATCTGTTGGAGAGATACGAATGAAGCCATTCGAGCATGAACCCTCGAAAACCAGTCTTTTGCAATTTTTGTAATAAAAATACATGGTTAACCATATCAAATGCTTTTGATATATCTATTAATAGCCCAGCAGTACACATTTTAGCATCCAAGTTGGAAAAAAACGTTTGAGCAAAAGTCTAGAAGGGCATCTTCAGTAGATTTGACCTGCTGAAAGCCAAATTGTTTTGGACTAAAAACCTTAATTTTATTTAAAAAAGACATTATTCTTTTTTTCATAACCTCCTCAAAGATCTTACTGATGGACGAAAGAAGAGATATAGGTCTATAATTCTTCATGTCATGTACAGAACCCTTTTTAGGTAATGGTAAAACATCCGCGCATTTGAGGGCTACCGGAAAAACTCCTGTGAAAAGACTAATATTAAATATATCTGCTAATATATCAACAACAAGGCAAGCGACATGTTTTAAGGTTTTATTCGAAATACCCTCGAACCCACAAGCGTTTGAGTTTTTTAGGAGGCCAATCTCTTTTAACAATTCTAAAGGTGTGATAGGTTCGAATGCAAAACTGCTTTCTTGAAATTGACCACTTATATCACCAACATTATTGCAAAAACTGCAATTACTATTTAAAGAATTAGTTGGTAGAAAGCTTGACAATGACGTAAAGTAAGTGTTAAACTCATTAGCAACATCTACAATATATTACCAGAAACTGTACAATTATCCACAGTCGTAGAAAAAGGTTTGGAAAAACTGCAATTACTATTTAAAGAATTAGTTGGTAGAAAGCTTGACAATGACGTAAAGTAAGTGTTAAACTCATTAGCAACATCTACAATATATCACCAAAAACTTTACAATTATCCACAGTCATAGAAGAAGGTTTGGAAGTAAAAGTAGGTTTATTTAATATGTTATTAACTATTTGCCATTCTGATTTTAAATCTCCTTTTGCAGTAATAAACTTTCTACGGTAGTACAAACGACAAATAGGAATTTCCTTCTTTGGCTGACAATGTGTATTGTAAGTGTTTTTTAGGCTAGTATTTGATGCATTTTTAATGCATTTAATACGTAACCTATTTTTACTTTAGGTTTTTTTGACGAGATGTTCAGAAATCCGTGGCTTCAGTCTTTTTCTAATTTTCTTTTGTTGTACAGTGTAGGTGAAAGTGAGACACTTTTACCTAAAGACCCAATAAAAATATCATAAGCCAAAGAAGCATTATCTTCCAAAAAAACATTATTCCATGATTCATTGAGAAGATAGTGCTTTAGCTTTGAGATATCAATTTTTGATCGCATACTCGTAAAGTCAACTTTCGGACGACTATCTCTACTTTCAAATATGTTTACTGTCATAGAGTGATCAGTTATTTTTAAATCATATACACACCTCTCACAAGAACTGAGTGATACCTTTGAAAAACGGCCATAAATATGATCCAAACAACTACCAGAGGCTGGCTAAGTAGGCTTGTTGATGAAACCTATTAATCCATGTGAAGCTAGGAAGGTCAAGTAATTAGACACAAGTTCACTACTTTCTAATAAATTTAGATTGAAATCACCCATAATTAATAAGTCATTTGATTAGATTTTATCTAGCAAACTTAAGAATTCTAAAACAAATGATTCGAAACCAAATTTGTAAATTTGTTTAATCTGTACACACACAGTACTAAAATATTTTTCTCGTTTATTTTTAAAGAAACTTTCAAAATATCAGCAGTTTTAAATTTCAAATATTTTACTTCATTTACTACATGATCCACTTTGATGAAGCACCCAACACCACATGCAGGGTAAGAATAACCTGACAAGTGATAATCATTTATTTGAAATCCATAAATCCAAATTTCGGACACAATTACGAAATCAGGAAGACAGAGAAAAGCATCATGGAGTGTAACAAGTGAAGTAAAATTTTCTCTCAAACTCCTAACATTCTGATGTATGATAAACAGCTTATTTAAACAATAGGTACTATTCAAGAAAACATTATTACAATTTGAAGTGAGAATGGAATGCTCATCATATAAATCATTTAATTCAAAATATATAAATCAAATTCTAAGGAGATCATCAAATGATTTAATAGAAATGACCTTTCCACCCTCTTCCTTTCTAAGTGATATTTGATTGTTGTTATACCACATAAATTTGAATTTCTTTTTCCTGCTTACATCTTTTGCTTGTATGAAGAGAGCCTGGGTGTATGGTGTAAGAGCATCATTGATGTAAACACCAGTTCTCTTTCTGTCACTGCCGCTGCCGTTAAGGTCATTTGTAGCAAAAGAGCTCAACTTTTTTTTCTGTTTCCTCTTTTCCCTCATAATCCTCTGTTTTGTTGACAGGTCGTTGAACTTCATGCATAAGATGGACTTTATAGAAGAGTTATTATTTCTTTCTTTGTTCGGCACAGTTCCCTATGCTCACATCAGGAATATCGATGGATAGACAATCTTGTATCACTTTGCTTGTAGCATTTTCATTGTTGACATTTGGCACACCAACAATTTCAATGCAATTGTCTAGAAGCTGCTGTTTTTGCCAGTTCAGTCGGCTCTCCAGAGTATCCACCTTCATCTTCAGCTCAGCATTTTCAGTTCGAAGTTCAGCGAGTTCTGATAGGAAACGATTGTTGGTTTCCTCCAATTTCTCAAGCTTAATATAAATCATTTGAAGAGTGAAGTTAGGCTCGTCTCCATACTCCCTGACCGTTACAGTTTAACTGGTTTGCCGATCGTTATCGTTTTCTAATTTTTAACATTTTCTTCGTTTTTTTCGTTTTTTCTTAGTTTGCACTAAAAGATATGAGAACGCTTTTTCGTTCGTTTCGTTAATGTAGTCACTATCAGCCAGGGCCACTATGTATCAGGGTGGAATCATGTTATTCGTTTTTCTCCTTCATGCGTTTTTCATATTTGCGGAACAGAATGATCCGTTCGTATACCTGAGTTGAATTTTATGTATGCAAATAGATAAATGTAGTTACAATTTAACTGTTTTTTTATGAAAATAAATCGGTTACGTCGTTACGAGATGAAAAACTGTTTTTTTAACTAATTCGTTTTATTTATACCCACTCCTAATAGGTACCCACATATCCACACAGAAGAGGTGTGTTTTTTTTTTAAGAACTTAACACTCAAGTGGGTATGAATACACTTATAATGCATCAGCATGTGTTAAGTTGTTTGGAAAACGGGATAGAAAGAGAAGAAAGATGTTTGGGGTCAGTGGCTATTTCGCTCCATGAGTGGTATCCAACATTTTAATGGGGAGTCTAAGTTGTTAGTAGAAACTGGCTTGTTGTTGTTTTCTAGTCAACTACTCATCTTACTTGATTTTACGAGTAGTTAACTGAAAAAATGAATGAACGGTTGGAATTCGAACACCGAATCTTCCGATTTGGAAGCCAGTTGACTACCACTTGGGCCACGGGAACTCATACAGAAATGGCAGAAAGACAGATGAAAGATATTTTAGAACAAGGAATATGGTAATACAACATAGTTCATCACCATACAATTCACCTATATGAACAATACCCAAAAAAGAAGACAAAATAGGAACTGAAGAATGAAGAATAGTGATAAACTATAGAAAACTAAAGACAAATACCCAAATCCAATAATAGACGACATACTAGACAAATTGGGAAGAGCAAATTACTTCTCAACATTAGATTTAACTAAGCGATTTTATCAAACAGAAGACAGAGAAAGGCAGCTTTCTCCACAACAAACGAATATTATAAATTCATTGGAATGCGTTTCGATCTAAAAAAACGCGAACAATATTTTAAAAGAACCCATTAACATGGAAGACATATTAGTATTTTCAAGATCTTTATAAGGCCATATAGATAATTTACAGAAAATTTTTAAAACACTAATAAAAACAAATCTAAAGCTACGGGTATTTCTCAATAAATCAAACTTTCTCATAAAAAAATTTTATTATTTATTTAAGATTTAATATTAAACTTAACCCACAGAAAGTATTATAGAATGTATTAAGAATGTTCCAATCCCAAAAGATATTATAGAAAATTAATTCCAGACTATGCTAAAATTACAAAACCTCTAACATTGAGATTAAAGAAGAAACTACTCTAAACCCAAAACACTCAGACTTCAAACAAGTTTTCCTCAAGTTGAAAGAATTATTAATGTCAAATATGATCTTAAAATACCCAGATATCAACAAAACATTTAAACTAACAATAGACGCAATTGGTGGCGTACTTTCTCATGATCAAGGACAAATTTCATTTGCATCTCGATCATTGAACAGTCACGAACAAAGTAATTCAACAATCGAAAAAAGACTACTGGCCATAGTATGGGCAGTAAAATAAGTCAGATATTACTTATACGGAAGAAAATTCGAGCTACTGAGAGATCATAGACCAATAATTTGGTTATCAAACATTCAAGAACCTAATTCGAAATTAATTAGATGGAAAATCAAACTGAACGAATATCAGTACGACATCTCATACATACCAGGCAAAGAAAACAAAGTGGCAGACGCATTGCCAAGAATTGGAGAAATTAGTACAATAACAAACCAAACTTTTCCAAAATGTAACCTAACATTAAGCAAACCGCCACAGTGTTAAGTTGCCCTCTTACTTTGCTCCGTAATTTCCTACTTCGCTTATTCCAGTTCAATCAATCCATAGTTTCTCACTCAAAATTTGTTTATCGGTGATGCGACCTTTTCATTGTTGACTTACTAGTCTGTTCATTTCGCGACATTGCATTTAGTGCAATTTTTTTATATTTATTTTCAACCCACTGCTATATTAACGACAATAATGCTGACTTTGTTGCCTGTGAAGGGATCTGCGACAAAATATTCCATGCTATTTGTGTCGGCCTAAATAAAAGAAGCACGGCCTTCGTTAAAGAGATCTCGAAAAATCTGCTGTTCTTCTGTGATGAGTGTATCAGTATCTCTCTCTCACATGTGCTCCCTGCAATCAAGTGCCCCAAACAAACTTTGACAAAGTGTAAGACGTCCGGAAGACTTTGGTCATAGCATTGAAAAAAAATTGCGCGTTTAATTGAATTAGAAAGTACAAGATCCAGAAATGAGGAAACATCCAAGGGACACCTTGATACAGTGTTAAGTGAATTTCTATCAATCGGCTCCGAAATGATGGATTCCAACAAAAAAATATTTAATTCCGTCAACTCTCTCGGGGAAGTCATAGATATTCATCTCCAATCATCCACATTCAATCTCCATCTCGAATCTGCTATAAATAATCATTAACTCTCAAAGTGTTACGAGTCCATGCTTGACGTTATATTCGATGAAATCAATTAGCTTAACGATGAACTCACTACGAACCGTGTTGAATGGTTTGAAAAACCTCATTAAAACAGTATGTCACAAAATCGATGGTCTTCCAAACCAACCCCCACCGCACAACCTCCAAATCCTCGCACCAGCCCATCGTTCCAAAAATCTTATGGTGACATAACTGCTCCAACGTCATCTACTCCTGTCGCCGCCCAACGGAAATTTGTTAGACAATTTAACACGACGTGGACACCTTCAGATTGGCAGAGCAGCCTACACCGGTTCCGCACAACGAATCAGCTGTTCACCGCCCTACTTTTCAAAGGTGCCCCCAAGTACCCAGATGTTGCTTGGATTTCTGAATTTTCCAAAAAGCGATATGGCATCACCATCAGCCAATGCACAATATTCACAAACATCACACCACAAAACAAAGGGAATTTCAAGATCAACTTACCGCCTAGATATGAATGGTTATTTATTAACCTATCCAAAACCAACCTCAACCTCGGAAAGATGCGGCTCTCCAAATGGACGGATCAACCAACCTATAAAAACATTGAAACAAAACGAATCAACGTCTCATCTAAAGTTAATTATAAATCGCCCAGATCCATTCCCCATCCACATGCTAAACCTAACCTCCCTCCTCTCTATATCCCTAAGCAACCCCCTTTAGAGATACTATTACTGCTCAACCGCCCATACCCCTCCCACGAATACTAACATCTGCTTTCCCAATTTCGATCTTACAACAGCTGCCAAATACCCAAATTTTTAAATCCCGCTGTTACCTCGCCTTTTCCCTCGGTTTCTCTGACTCCTTTCCCTATTTGTGATCACCTTTCGCCAACTAACGTCAAATTAACCCAAAAGAATATAGACACCACCGAATGCCGTTACGCGGTATTTAGGCTAAGGGGTAAAAAGATGTACGGAAATATACGTCTTTTTCTCGCATATCTTTACTATAAATCCGACTCTGTTTGCTTTGAGGGAAAAACTAAAACAAGTGACATGGTCTCTATCCAACAGGAATGCCTTCTTACTGAGATAAACAGTCTCAGGTAACTTTATAATAAGTGCCACGAACTCTTCAACACCTTACCTTAAAAGGTTGCGGATGACCTCGCTGCTTTCCGCAGCTATGTACACCTTCGTTCCTAACGTAACACGTAAGAGGCTTGCACTCTAAAACCCATGCTGTTTTGTCTAAATCTCATCGTCTCTCTTTCGATGTCTATGCTCTTACAGAAACTAATCTGATCCCCGACATAAAGAGCCAGGAGCTGTTCCCATCTTCTTACAATGTTTTCCGAGATGACGATCGCTCTCTCCCTATGGTTCTTCCGTTAAACTTGACTTTGTTTCAAATAAAATAACACTTCCCAATAGGTCCCTATACGTTATGTGTTGCTGCAGTCTCCCAGCTCAACCTATCGAATCATACATCCTCGCTATTAAAACAATTGACCAACAAATTGACCTATCCTTATCTTTGGGGACTTTAGTCTGCCCCTGTTGAAGTGGATTTCACCAGATGATCACTTATTTTTTACCACGTCAAACTCTAGTCAATCCAAGGAATGTACTCACATATTCATCGATTGCATAACTGACTCAAGCCTATGCCAAGTAAGTGGCATCCCCTTAACTCCATCGGTAGGCAACTAGACCTTATTTTCACTAGAGATCGCATTTTTTTTTTTTTATAATTTACGCGCGCCTAAGGGGTTATGAATACCCTTTTACTGTTGCCGGAAAGAGAGAAGGAGGAGAAAGGAAAGTTTGTGATGTAGTGGTTTGAAACTCAGGTGTGTTTAGTTTCGATATTGACTCTCCAGGGGTGGGAGTCCGAATAGGACAGAGAGATTTTTCTTCTCTCGGAATGTGAGGTTGTGAATTTTAACGGTTGTTTTGTGCTTGAAAAACCCTACAACAGCCAAATCTACATGTCAGTGTTATGCCTTCACACGCAGATTTTTCTGACTGAGTTCCAATTACACAAATGAAAACTTGTTGTGGCTAGGATTCGAACCTTGACCTTCCGAATGAGAAGCGATAGCTAGTACCACTACACCACGGCCACCCACGGCATTGACTCCATAGTAACGTTTTGTCCCTTTACCTTATCAACTGTCTACAACTTTCACTCCCCTCTTCTTCTCCCATTTTTCATAGCTCTCCACCTCAGTTCACTTCTTCTCCTACTGTCTCTTCTTACGACTTCCATAAAGCTAATTTTCGCACAGTGAATAGCTATCTTAGTAAGTCTTCTTTTGATTTTACCAACCTATCCTTATCTGATGCTGTCTTCATTTTTCACAATGAACTCTAACTATCTTGGAACATACCTCCAATTCACCCAGCTCTATAACTGTCTCTATCAGCGCTTTCTCGACACAGTGTAGACCAACCTTATCAACGATCCTAAGACATTTTATCAATTCGTAGTGGACTGGCTTTCAAATCGGAAGGTTCGGTGTTCGAACCCCAACTTCGCCCTAAAGACATATGAATTTTTTCAGTTAACAAAAATCAAATAATATGAGTAGTTGACTAGAAATCAACAACAAACCAGCTTCCAGTAAGAATTTAGTTTCCCCATTAAATGTTGGATGCCACATATGGAGCGAAATAACCACTGTGCCCAAACATCTTTCATTCTCATTCTCTCTCTATCCCATTTCCAAAAAGCTTAACACATCCTGAGGCATTATAAGCTTTGTTTTTTTTTTTTTTGTTAATTTTATTCTTTACGAGTATTTCAATTTTCCAATTTCGTTTACAGTACAAAATATTGAGTTTTAAATTACAATAATTCAGTAATTGAGAAAAAAGAAATAGTTAAGTACATTCTGTTGCCTAAGTGGTAAGTGGTGAATGTACTGTTTATAACAACAGAAGATAAAGATTCATTAAATATAAAATTATTGCTGTTGATGGGAGAATTCAATGTGCAAGTGATATTAATCTACAATACTATTAAGCATTAAACGAACAAAATTCATTAACGAACAATTTATTAATATAAGAATAGTCAAAAGACAAGAGCAATTTCATAATACATTTTTCACTCTCTCACATCTTAGGGAATCTGGAAGTAGATTGAACAGACGGGGTGCTGAAATAAGATAAAAGCGTCCAAAGTTGACTTTATGAACTGAAGGTACTACAACAAGATTCCTGGAGTTAACTCGTAAATTATAATTATCAGTGTTTCGAACTGTGTAAAAACCCGAATTTTGAAAAAATATTTTGAGTGCTTTATAACAATACAGATTACTTAACGGAAGAGTTTTAAGTTTTCTGAACAGATTAAGGCTTGGAGTTCAGCGGCTTACCTTGTATAAAATTCTGATTGCATGTTTTTGCTTAATCAATAAAGACTCGGTTTTTGTAAAGTAAGCAACGTCCCAACATATTCAAATTTTGATTTTAGTAATCCATTGTACACCAGTTTTAGAGTTGAATGGGAACAATAAAGACTAAGATGATACAGTTGTTTTACTACTCTGTTAAGATATTGTCTTAGATTACGTGTATTAATTGTTTGCGCACATGGTGCACTACGACAAGGAAAACAACAACAAAATGCACAGAATATTAAAGCAACAGACCGGGAATTGGTAAAATAAGCAGTAACAGTAATTCCGTGTTTTTCAGGTGTGTATCGCTCCATTACTTATTAAGTTATGGCAAACAAAAAATTGTATTGCATGGGGGGTCTATTTTCACCCTCCTCCAAGTTATAAGCCGTTAAAGTGAGGAACCTATGATTTCGAGGTAAAACTTCTTAAAAGGCTGTAGCCTTCTAACCAATTCAGCTGAAACTGATGTACACATTTTTGGAAGAGAATCTCAGTGTTCATAAAATACTAAAATTTCGTCGAATTCGATGAACGCCAGTCAAAATTATGGCATTTCATCAGAAAAAATGCGCTTATCTCGAAATTTTCGACTTTTAGGTTAACTTTTTTTATCAAAACTTTTGTCTTCTCTTCATTATCTACGATTTTTATGTATGACTTTTCCACCTACGAAGAACGGAAGTTGTTGCAAACTTTATTCAGGCAAATGGGTCACAATATAAATAAATAGTGTGTTCAAATAAAAAAAAAATTGACTAAATGCTGTCAGTTAACTAAAACAAAGTTGGAAAATTAAGCCAACGGTAAATTTTCAATTATTTAGTGGAATGTTTTTGTTTAATTCTGTGACAATTTTTGAAATATGCCGATTTTACTTTATTTGCTGATTAAGAGTGAACGAGTAAAGTTTTTAGCAAATGTTTAAGAAAAAATGTTTTCGATTCGCGAACACGCCGATATAATTCTCGTATACGGTTTCTGTAATGGGTTAGCTAGATTAAAGTAGCAACGGCGATATGCTAGACGGAGGATCCCTTCTAGGCCAACTTTTATCAATACTTTTCACCGCCTTGCAACCGTCGGCTCAGCAAATGGGTTAAGAAGAGAAGTATTGTCTAACATAACAGCAGCAGAAGAGGAAGAAAGAATTTTAAATGCTCTAAGAATGCAGCCATCTAATAGCACCAGAAGGCTTGCAGCACTGATGCAAACTCCAAAAACTGCAATCCATATATTCCTGCAAGCCAACCGCGTTTACGCCTTTCATTATACGCCCGTACAGGAACTTTTGCCAGGGGACTTTCAAAAAAGGAATGAATTTTACCAATGGCTGCTGAGATGAGAATGAGTATTTTATTACAAAAATTTTATAAACTGACGAAGCCCAGTATGCGAGAATTGTCATTACCAACCAACGAAATTCCCACTATTGGGCAGTGTCTAATCCTCACTTAACATGAACAACATCCTTTCAAAAGTAAAGATTCAACTGAAATAATAGTTTAGCGTGAATATCTGGGCAACCATATTGGGTAGTACTTTAATCTGGCCATTCATACTTCAACATTTTATTTAGAATTTTTGAGAGACCAGCTGCCGGAACTGGTGGCAAATGTTCCTTTTGCTCAGAGGCAAAGAAATCGTTTTCCAACTCGATGGAGTTCCTTGATATTGTAGCAATAATGTAACTCCGTTTTTAAATCACAAATTTAATGGACGGTGTATTGGCCGATTTGGTGCTTTTCTTTGGCCACCTGACCTAACTCCAATGGATTTTTTTTTCTGGGGAGCCATAAAAGAAAGGGTTTATTTGACTGAGATTTCAAGTCGGGAAGACCTCAAAGAGAAAATAAATACAGCGGAAGTGGAGCTTAGAGACATTTTACCAAACATTACACGGGCAACATCTCGAAAATTTACTATAAAAGCGTTTTGAAATCTTAAAGCGAAACCGTTCTTTTTGGGAACAAAAACTATTTAAAGGGATATTAAATTTATTTTGTGACCCATTTGCTGAATAAAATAGTAGTTTGCAATAACTTCCGTTATTCGTAGGTGGAAAAGTCAATATAAAAATCGTAGATAATGAAGAGGAGACAAAAGTTTTGATAAAAAAAGTGAACCTAAGAGATAAACGCATTTTTCAGGTGAAATTGGTCCAACGAATTTTCAAAATGTTAGCTTTAAAATGCCATAATTTTGGATAGCGTTCATCGAACTTTCAGTATTTTATGCACACTGAAATTCTCTTTCAAAAATGAGCAAAACAGTTTCTTAAGCTGAATCCGTTAAAAAGCTACGGCCTTTTAAGAAGTTTTACCCCGAAATCAGAGATTCCTCACTTTAACGGCCTATAACTTGGAGGGGGGTGAAAACAGACCTCCCCAGCAATTAAATTTTTTGTTTGCCATAACTTCAAGAATATTCAGCTATCAGGGCGAATTGGGACACCCTGTATATGTCAAAGCACATTTTCAAAATTATGGCACATTCACATTGTTACATTATTTTTGATTAACTTGTACTTATAAAAAAATATTTATGTTTTGCATATAAAATATTGGCAGGGTTAAAAATTTTTTTTATTTGTTTGGTTCCCCTCTTCGGATTTAAATTGAATCCTAAATTATTCATATACATATATGAATGCCTAGATTCTACTCGTATTTCAGCGTTTAAATTGGTTTTAACATTTCGGCAAATATTTCGAAACAAGAAACATACCATATCTAATTTTCGTGTTTCAGTCATTTCATTCTCCGAAATCTTGTTATGGGATTATCTGCAATTCAGTCGGATAGATATTCTATCGCTAAGTCTAACCGCTTAGTAATTAAAGTAAATCATAAGTAAATATGTACCAAAAAGTAAAGAATCGTACCAAAAAGTTGCTGTAGGTTTTGTAATGTTGCCCAAGGTGCATGTACCTTGACAACTACTGGTGCTTGAACTATCATACCAGACTACAAATGTAACATATATTACTAAAAGAGAGTGCTGGCCAAAAATGAGATTAGCTTGATCGTGTAGCGAGAACAAAATAACGGCTTATGTGTTTGGTGAGTTTCCAACAAGAACTGTCTCGCTTAATTTTTTTGGTTTTTCTTAAATACTAATAGCAATAATTGATTTTGCCTGATAAGCATACCGCACGAGCAATGGAAAATTGATACCTCGATTATTCGAGCGGATGTCTACCAGGCATATGCAGTGCTTACTCAACAAATAATCATCCGCTCGTGCGGATGTTTACAGTCAGCGTAAGTAAAAAGCAACAAAACAAAGAAATATAAAAAAAATCTATTTGCCCGTTATTTTGTATGAAGCCAGCAGTGCAAAGGGCAATGAATTGTTGCTGCCTGAACATTCTCCCCGCCTTGAACTACTATTCAAGATGAACCGTGAAATTTTCTCCGGAATCAGATCGAGGAGCCGGCGTGGGGGTGCTGACTATCTCTTGACTGCGACGGTGTTGAATGCTTCTCCAGAATTTGTAGCCAATGATGATGATGCAAGCGAAGACAGCGAGGTAGCCAATGGCAAATTTGTGGACGTCCTTGGTCTGTGTTTGTTGTACAGACTCATTGAATTGTTGCTGTGTTATGAGCTCTTGGATTTTAGACATTTCGTCTGACTGCCTTGAATACTCTACTGAATGCCGTTTATGGGTGTGTATGTCAATGAAGTAAGACAAGTTTCCTACTGGTGTGAATGATTTTCTGAAAGACCTCAAAAACATGTTGTGCCCCGTATGCTAAGCAAGTCATGCTTTGCTGTGCAGCCCACAGGATCCGTCAGGGAGCTCGACCCTTGCAAACTTAACTGGGAGGTGTTCCTCTGGCAAACAATGTTCAACAATATTTTGTTTCGCAGCGGGAAGATCCACTGATTTGAATGTCGTAGATGGACCCGGTATTGGTTGTTTGCGAAATTATTGAGCTGGCACGAGGAGAGATCCTCGATTTGGTTCAAAAGATTAATCTCACACTTACTGACATTTGAACCCTTCTGATGAATCGGATGTTTTACTTCAGTTAGTAATAATGAGGCTTCTAGCCGACCTCCTACTCGCACAATGCCTTCTTCATCGATGAACGGGGCTAGGCTTGCGATTGGGCTAACTCTTGAAGTTTCTGAAGTTTACTTTAGGCTGCTTAGTCCCTTTTCGAATTCTTCTTTCTGCATGATTTTGATGATGTATGTTAAGGCCTTATGTAGTTCTGTTGGTTTTAAGCTGCTCGATTTTCTTATTAATTCCTTGTTTACCGCACCTTTCAGGTTGTGAGTGAAGCGAAGTGTGTAAGCGACGATACGTTGTAGTCTTCTGAAGTTGTTTTGATGACTAATATCGTAGATGATGTTGGAAGATTCTTTCATAACTGATAGTACGTGTTTTGTAGTCCTTTTTTCGATGTCGCACCTTTAGGCGATGGTGGATGGGGCCATGATGATTCCGTACCATGCAGAAATAGTGGTTCATAGATTGCATTCCGCTAACTTGTCTGCTGGGATTCCACGGGATAACGTGTCTGCAGGATTATCTCTCGACCGTACGTGTCGCCATTGTTGGACTGATGTAAGTTGATGGATTTTTGACACCCGGTTAGCGATGAATGTGTGAAACGATGATGACGCCGAGTTAATCTAGGCCAATACTATTTCAGAGTCTGTCCACATAAATGTTGTACAGGTTGTTAGGCGTAAATCCTTGAGAACGCGATCGGTGAGTTTAGCGGCGAGTGTTGCAGCGCATAATTCGAGTCGTGGTATCTGTAACATCTTTATAGGAGCAACCTTAAAATTAACACATATCAATCGGACAGTGATGATTTTGTCCTTGTTAGTAGATCGAATATTAATCGCTGCCCCATATGCATTCTCAGATGCATCAGCGAAGGCGTGAATTTGTACAGAGTTGGGGCTTCGGTGCGAGAAGACGTGCCGATCAATTTGCATGTCCTTTAGATATCTTAGACCCTCACGGAATCGTATCCACTTTAACTGTAGCTCCTTGGGAAGAGTAGCATCCCAATCTGCTCCTTCCTTCTAGAGTTTTTGTAAGAATATTTTTGCTGTTATTATAATTGGGCTTAAGAAACCCAGTGCGTTCTAAGCTCAGTCGTACTTAGAAATAATTTTATTGCAACAAGGCTGTCTTGCACCCATGTTCTAAGCTGAGTCGTACTTAGAAATAATTTTATTGCAAGAAGGATGTCTTGCACCAAAAATGGGTTAATTGCTCTAGATAAATGAAACAAACTTGTTCGTATTACGTTATAATAATCTTTAATAGTACCGATCTAGCCTACTGCTAACTGAGAAGTGTTCGTAAGATTTGCATCTTAGTTCCCATGAAGCCTTGCTTTTAGTCGCTACTGTGCTTTACATACATTTTATTTTAATATACATATGGTCTTGATCTTGATCTTGAACTTGAAATTCTTATATACCTACAGATCCATTAATACATTTACATTATCATTTGCTTTCATGGGAACTGTATGAATAATTACATGGATTGCATTTACATTAGTGTTCTACTTTTTACATTAATGCCCCATATTTAACGTTGGGGGTGGGTATGGGATGATCATATAGTGAATGATCTCCTTTCTCTTTCTGTTTATTATTATTTTATTAGCTATTACCACCATGTTGCAAATTTGACATTTCGTTTTTTTTCTCGTTTCGGTCGGTCGGTTTTGTTTTATTCAACATTTTTTAATTTAATGAAATACGCGAAAGTTTGACGCGATCTTGGTTTATTTCATTGTGCGTACTATATGCTAGTCATCTGGGATATGTATTTCTTATTTCCATATCTTAGTGACTAGCCCAATATGCGCAATGAATGCAACAATTAATTGTGCAAATGGTATGGCAATGGCATTTTAATAATTAATTAATTTTAGCTTGTATTGTTTTCGTCGGCGTAATGTGATGCCTTGTGTTCTAAATTGTGTTGGGAACCAACACAGTGGGTCGAATAAATGGGCGATGTCATTAGGACTAGGGTGGAAGCTCACAGTGAAGGTATCCGAGTTGGGTCGCAATGCTTGACCAACCGCCTTTACGCGGTTTGTATCATCCATGTTCAGATCCAGTTGCAATGCGACGTCGCTTGCCGGAACATTCTCCAGCAGGCCTTGATGATTAGCACACCATTTTCGTAGCGTGAATCCAGTAGTGTATGGTAGACGGCTTATTTGTTCCTGCATCTGTAGTGCAGTGCTAAGACTATCGGATCCTGTCGTCAGATCTTCCACATAGAAATCTCTCTTAAGGATTTCTGCACCTTGGGGGCAAGTCCTTATTTCGTCATGGGATAATTGTTGTAAACATTTTGTGGCTAGGTAGGCTGCTGAGGTTTTACCGTAAGTCACCGCATTTAGCCGATAGATTTGTATTTCATCTGTCGGGGCGTCTTTCCACAGGATTAGTTGAAATTGTCTGTCCGACTCGTGGACCAAAACTTGCCGATACATTTTATCGACATCTGCTGTGAAGACATATCTGGGTAGCCGAAAACGAAGTAGGATGGATAGTAATTCATCCAGAATTGTAGGACCAGTCGACAGTATGTCATTAAGTGGGACGTTGGTTGTCGTCTTCATTGACGCATCGAAAACAACCCGTGGCTTTGTAGTGGTACTGATCGGTTTTAGTATACTGTGGTGAGGAAGGAAGAAGTTTGGCCCTTTGATCTCGCTTGGCTCGATTTTTTCCATTTTTTAACCGATAGTGATTGTGCGAGCTTTGTAAGACGGTGCCGAGTCTTGTTGAAATATCCACGGTCTCCGACCGAAATGACTGTTTGCCCAAGGCTTCAATACTGCCTCTAAGATAGTTTCACGGTATACGATCGTATTAATTTTGGCGCCACGGTACAAAAATACGAGCGGAGAGCGACCATCGGCGGTTATTGCGGCCCAAACCATCACCATTGGTGCTGTCTGCTTTCTGATGGCTGTCCGACGGTGTAAATTTTCGAAGGACCTCTCTGGCAAGTAAACTCAGTCATTTTGTTTGTTGACATATTGCTCGATAACAAATAGCGACTCATCGGAAAAAACCAAATTCGGCAACCCACCACTTTCGTGCAAGCGTAGCAACTCCTTCGCTCTTTCGACTCAAACTTTTTTCTGTTGCGGTGTAAGATCGTGTGCTTTTTGAAACTTCAGTGGCTTGAGCCCAAACCCATTTTTCAGTATGTGTTGCATCCGTTCCAACGATATGTTGAGCTCACGAGCCATTTTTCTTCCACTTCTACGCGGATTTCGCTCAATTCGAGCCTTCACTTTCCGAACAATTTCTGCCGATGTTGCTGTTTTGACCACCTCCATGGCGTTTTGCAACGCTGCCAGTATCACAGTAACGAGCTATGGTTCGAGACACAAATGATTTATTCAAGTTGAGGTGCTTCAGGGCTCTAACGATAGCTAGTTGTGGTTTTCCAGCCAAATATAAAGCAATCACACTACCACGTTTGAATTCCATCGCGGATAAAAATTTTTCAACACAACTAAGACGCAAATCGTTTAAACGGCTTATAAATAATAAAATTATCTGTCACGTGCTAAAATTTGACCTTACTGTCATGAACGGTTTGGAAGTTGGTTGCAGTTCGAGTCATTCAGGGGGTATAGGAAAAGAGGGAAAAAGATGCACATTCGAAACGTAATCGACTAATGCTGTTTTCCATTTAGCTGGAACAAGACATTATAATATTTAAGAGTTCTTCCTATTATACGATTACAACTGATTTGCCTTGTACAAAGAGATGACACCTGGAATGTCATCACATCAGTTTTCGGTCATGTTGGTATAAAACGTTTAGGAAAGGCGTTGCAGTCGTCCCTGGGTTGTTTGAACTGTTTCCGGTTTCCATCTATCGGGTTGGTCTTGTAAACCTGTAAAAACACACCCCTAATCTTCACAGCCTCCTCCAGTTCCGGTCATACTACGCATTTTCTTTTAGCTTGTTGCGCTTCATCCGATGAGTGATAAGGCATCTCTTTCGAAAGAGGATAGTGTTCGTAATCATACCAGCAACTTCATCTACGTCATTATCCAGAAAAAATAACGACTACCTAGTTCAAATTTTTGAAAAAGCTGTTAAGTCTGTTTTCTTTGGTCTTCTCATGTTTCTAATTTTAATTTTGGTGGGAGCTGAGGCCCCCATTTATTGGCTTAATACAAGCTTAATCTAACTTAAAAACTAACAGAAAGACTTAAGAGCTAGTGACCAAGGAAGTGATGGAGGAGATCTTGTTTAAGACGAGGAGTGCTCAGGTGGAAATGAAAAAGGGAGAGGTTCGAGTTGACCTTTCGGAGCATTCCGGAGATAGGTTCGTTGGAGCCATAAGAGGTGCGGTGGACCGGTAGATAGAAGAGACAAGGACAACGTAGATTGCGGGGGTTGGTATTGAAGGAAATGGAGTTCAAAATGGATGCACAGTCGATGGAACCTGAGAGAAGACGATGAATGAAAAGAATGTCAGCAATATTCCTACGTTCTTCAAATGAATTCATATTTAGAAGTTTGAGGCGGTCTTGATAGGGAGGTAAGGTACGCGGCTCTTTTAGGAATCTTTTCCCTAACTCTATGGTCAGTGTACGGGAAATTAGTTGATATGACACAGTGGTCGGGAGGGCGATTTATCTACTATTGCAGCAACATTTCCCATTGACTTCTATAAATAAATTCTTATGAATTCAGCACCCTTGCCATTCTTGCCTTGCTAGGGTGGTCTTTGGGGCTCTTCTTCATAACAGTTATATTTATTTTGGTCACCTAGAGTGATATACGTAGTTTATTGAAATCTCTCTACAAGTTATGATTGCTGTTATCAGAATGTTCCTGTTCTAAAAAAAGTGCTGATAACTGCCAGTTCTTGCAAAGTTAGCTAAATGTCGAAGCCTCAAAGATTCATTTAAATTACAGTCACCGCCGGTCCTACTCACATCCATTCCAGGCATCGAAAGCTTCCTGAATTCATACTTTACTTCTGTTCAAGATTTATTAAATTATCGTCTTCTCTATGAACTTCATAAGAAAAAACAATTTTCATCAACGATCTCTTGTCTGGTACCTCTAATCCAATATATTCCTTTGCGGACGACAGTATTCTCTGCTTTTAATATTCGTTCCCGGACTTACGTCCCTGCTCTTCGGCTGTAGAACGGGAACGGCAGCGTATGTTAAGTTCATTAAATTCTGATATTACCAGCATAACTAATTGGGGAACCACTAACAGAGTAGAATTTAATACTTCCAAAACACAATGCTGTCTGCTGTCGTTAAAGCGAAATTTAAACACCCATCCATTATCCATGGCTGCAAAATGTCTAGGTTTCCTCAAGTGATGTAAAAAATACTTTACCCCCTCTGATCTGGCCTCATTATATAAGGCATTTATCCGCCCGAAATTGGAGTACAATGCCCACATCTGGTCAGGTGCGCCTAAAATATCTCTGCACGTGCTAGACATGATCCAAAACCGTGCGACAATGGACACCCTCGAACACCGACGTAATGTCACGTGTCTCACTCCACATATTGTGTCGATATTTCCACCACTAGTGATTCATAGAAACCGCCAGTAGCATTTTCGCCCATTTAAACTTTTAACCTTAACACCCGCCTCGCTATGAATGCCCATCAGTACACCCTCAAGCCCACTCTCGGACGTACTCTAAAATATCGTGATTCGTTACTAAACCGTACAACTCGCTTATGGAATGCCCTGCCTAGCTCTTTATTTCCTAGTCATTATAACCTTCAAACATTTAAAACCAACGTTCACCAGTACCTGTCTTTCCATCCCCCTGATTTTCCTTCGCCCGCGCTGTGTGCAAACATTTTAAGGGTACTAAAAATATAATCCCTTAAACGCACGCAAATTATATAAAAAAAAAAAAAACTGAAACTGATTCAGTAACTGAGGACTCATTCATTACCCGTGCGAGATCCTGTTTCCACATTCCATCAAATTATTGTTATATAATTTACCGTTTTCAGCGCAACTGACCTATAAAGTAATTTAAAAAAGTGTATATTAACCTGACCTGAGAATCAATCCCACCATTAGCTCTCCTGTAGTTGCGAAACTCGAAAAGTTTGTAAAAATCGAAAATAATTGCCGTAATACGCGCACTAAATGTAGAACGTGAATATGAAACGATTGCTCAAAATACTAACATGGAATGCTAACGGACTTTTACAAAAACTTGAAGAGGTAGAAATATTCATCACAAAAAAGGTTATTGACATTTGCTTGATATGCGAAACCCATGTAAGGAAGGGATTGTGTCGAAAAAATAAGACTAAAAGGACTACCACGTTTGTTATCCATTTTAAAAAGTGAGAGGTAGATCAACCTTGTATATTGAAGCATATGTCAAACATTAAGAAGACTTAAAAGCAGAGCTTGAAACTGTGCAAGTTATTACGGTACGGATAGGAAAAATTCACAATTTCCTTCACATTTCATCCATTTACTGTCCACTGTGATGTGAGCTTGAAAGAAATGTTTCCAAAAATATATTCAATTCGCTTAAAGTTTCATTATGCTGATGCTAAACACACCTACTATGACAGGTAGAATGCTGTACGAAGCTGCTATAGAGTACAATTCTGAATTAATGGCCGATTGATACCGCGAAAATATCCTATCTATCAAAAATTTATGAAAGCTTAGACCTTTCTTCTGACCATTCTCCAGCCATTTTGGCAACGAAAACCAGCAGCTAATTGTAAACAAAAGAAAGTAAGGGAAAAAAAGAAGCCCCGTAAGAAATGGCAACAAAGTCGTGCTCCTCGACATAGAACATACTTGAGTCATCTATGCAACCTGCTTTAAAAACCGTGCAGCAGGTACCTAGCTTAAAAACGTGTTAGCAAACAGAAAAACAATCCAATTATTCGCTTTGGAAAGCAGTTGACAGGATTTTAAGATTTTGCCTAGGAAATAATTAACCTAGCTTCTCTATATTTTTAAACGGTGTTTAAATTAGAATATGTTCCGAATCAGTAGAAATTTGCTAAACTGGCAAGAAAGCTTATAAATCGATTTCATTTCTCTCAATTGTATTCAACGTTTTTGAAAGGATACTATTTAATAGTGCACCGCCGGCTATTCGCGGAAAAGGTCTTATCTCTGATCACCAGTTTGGACTTAGAGGCGAGCATTCAAGTGTTGATCGAGCTTTAGAATCACCGATGTAATTGAAAAAGCTCATGAATTGGGAAAGATTTGCTCAGGTTTATTTCTTAATGTCTCGCAAGTTATGGCATGGAGATTTTAAAACTAAAATACAGCATGTCTTGCCCTTACGACTTTATAATATGGTATACTGACAACATCTCTTTCGAATAGAGTTTTCTGCGTCTGACACGAATTTTTCAAATTCAAAGAACTTTAAGCCGATGTATCTCAAGGAATTGTCCGATTTTATATCTCTTATATACCGGTAATATACCCCAAGAAGAGGGGACCGTTTTAACTATGTTTGTTGATGACACTGCTATACTATGTTAGCAGCTGAGGAAACACTTGTTAAAATACAAAGCGCTTGAATAATGTAAAAGAGTGGTCAAAGGGCTGGCGGATTGTCCTCAATGATACCATAAATCAAGAAAAACAAGCAGGTGGGCTACTCTCATTAACTCAACTATTCAATCCTCGAAAACGAGGCTTAATATCTCAGGATGACATTCTACGCGAAGTTAAAATGGGACTTGCACATGAAAAACAAACTTAAAGAACACGAAAACAAACACAAAGAAATATACTGTTTACTTGAAAAATATTTGAGAACAAACTGGTATTATAACTATAAGCAATTGTTAAGCCTATATGGATACATGAACGAATACTAATGTTCTACAAACGATTGAAAATAAAATACTAAGTGGAATTGCCCATGCATCGGGGTACAAAAGAAATGACGATTTGCACGGAGTTATTGGAATTGAAAAAGAAACAGAAAACTGAAGCATCAATAATAGTCTTACTAATAATAGACGGAACAATTTTGTTGCGCGGCTTACCAAGAACCAAGCCTTATGACCTAGCGCGATAAAATTTAGTAAAAGACACTTCATTTCCATGGGAGGTATTTTTAGTGAGTAAGAATCTCAGGAAACTATGAGCACCCGCTTGCGATCTTCACATAATCTATAAAAGATTTGCATTTTTTTTTTTAGAGAACTACTCTTAAAATACCGGAACACGTGTTAAGTTTTCGGAAAATTGGATAGAGAGAGAGAGAGAAAGATATTTGGGCTAAGTGGTTATTATTTCGCTCCATGGGTGGCATCCAACATTTAATGGGGAGACTAAATTATTAGTGTAAATTGGGATTGATGTTGTATTTAGGCAACCATTCATCTCACAAGATTTTAGCTGCCTGAAAAAAAGTCTTTGGGTCACGGCTGATATTGAACCCCGAACCGTCCAATTAGGAAGCCAACACACTCAGTTCAGTTCAGATTAAATGCATTTTTATTTGACTTCATTAATCAACTCTTACATTCTAGACACCTCTACCACGAGCATCGAACTTGCCGAGTTGTAAAGGCTGAGTAGGGTCAATGAATCTCGAGAAATTCTCGAGACGAGTCCTGAAACCAAAGGATGCTCCTCTTCCCCCCCCCCTCCCCTTCCCGACCAACCAACCAACCATTCCTCTTCCACTGGGCTGGATCAAGGTGTCATACGACCCGTGCCGAAGATCAACCTGGCTGAGGGCCCAGCTTCTCCAAAAATAGCTCAGTCGCAAACGGAGTATCCGGATACCTGGCGACCTCTGGATTAGCTAGCCTTATCTGTATATGGCGGATCTCTGTACATATGGACAACCCTTTCTCCGCTACTCGTGGGACCACACTATGGATAAACAAAACATACAAAACAAAACAAGCAAAGCAAAACCCGAGGCCGGTACTCCTCTAATACCGGGCGGTAGAACGGTGACTGCACCGACTACCGGCAAGGCTCCTGCATTGTTCAGAGGAGGTAAATCTGTGGCAGGCCATGGTGCACCATCCTCTAAAGGCAATTGCAACGAGCCTAAAAAGAAACCTTCAGGATGTGGTAGGACTGTGGCAAGCCATAGTCCTACAACTTCCTCCACCCCTAGCAGCAGCAAATTTGTGGCAGACCACGGACTTGTCGCTGCTACCAAAACTCCTCCTCCCAAGGAGGAATCTGGAGTTCAGCCGCGTCGGCAAGCTCCATCTAAGGCGCTCTACGTAAGACGCCGAAATGCTTCACGCATCATCAAAACCTTCGGATCCATTCCGGAGGTTGAGAGAAGTGCGGACATAAGGAGCAAGATTGAGTGGGCTAACAGCGTCCTAAAAGACGGATTGCCCACTGCTTCCACTGCTCCCAAAATACTTAAAGACTACTCCAAGCGCCAGAGATCGTTGGAGGAAACCGTGCCGGTTTCCAAGAGGCCTAAAACCCACAATTTAAAAACCCCTGGGCCATCCAACAACACATCTCTGAGGTCTTTCAGTGAAGTCCTAAAGGACGCCATAATAATCGCGGTAATCGATAGGAGCGATACCAACGGTTCCATAACACCTGAACGGTGGCAGCTGGCCAAGCTGAAGCTTTCGAGCAACTTCTTGGCTATTATGCGGGAAAACCCCGGACCACCTCCTATCACAAGCGACGCTGGCTGGCATCAAGGCCACGTCAAGCTCATCGCATGTGCAGATCAGAAATCTCTCGATCTCTTCACAAAAGGCATAAGTGGTTTAGGAGAGATCTGGCCAGAAGCAAAACTCGAGGTCGTATCTAAGGAGGACATCCCTAGTAGACCTCGAACTCGCACCTGGATCCCAGCAGAACCCTCCTCCCCAGAAAGCATCCTGGAGATCATCAGGCTCAGTAACCCGACCCTTCCGACTCATGACTGGAAAGTCGCGAAACTGGAGGAACTAAGGGGTTCTTATAGATGCGCGCTGATCGTGATCAACAAAGAATCCCTTAATCCTCTAGCACAGACAAAAGGTATGATTCGGTTCGGATTCGAGTCAATCCATTTAAGGGTCTACAAAAAGGATGAACTGGATGCTGATAAGCAACCTCCTCCTCCTTTAACGGAGACACCAATAAACATAACCTCAGACCCTGGAGCGTCGATATCTTTTCCAGAAATGGATAGCGACGACTCCAATCTATCCGAGGTGACAAGCAAGCCATCGATTTCCCTATCTGACACCCCGTCGGAAATGGAAACAGATGACGAAACAGAACGAGGTCCTATACGATCAGAAGAAGAAGATGAGCTCTTGGGCACATCTTCTGAATAGGAGGATCTCAACAACACCGTGGTGGAGATTACTCCGGAAAACTGTAGCAATGATACGGTTTCTCCAGATTAATCTCCATCACTCTAAAAAGGCTTCGGCCGCATTCATTCTGCGTCTTTCAAAAAACGCAGAAGACATTATCCTAATCCAGGAACCATGGATTGCAGAAAGTATTTTTCGTGGACTTACGAGGGGCGTTCAATATATTCTCGGTATCGGTACGAAGGAAAATGCGAATTCAATTTAAATTGCTTTTATTTTTCAATATAATCTCCCCTAACATCAATGCATTTGTTACATCTTTAGATAAGCTTTTTTAAACCCTCAAAAAAATAAATTTCCTCTTTCTCTGCAAAATACCCATTTATCGCCGACTTGAGTTCTTCATCATCCGAAAATCTTTTTCCACGAAGACATTTTTTCAAATCCGGAAACAGGAAATAATCACTAGGAGCAAGGTCTGGACTATAGGGTGGGTGTTGGATTTCCTCGAAACCACAATCTCGCGCAGCAGCCTTGGAAACTCGCGCCGTGTGAACAGGAGCGTTGTCATGAAGAAGCAACACACCCGCTGCGAATTTACCCCGTCTTTTCTTTTTAATTTCCTCCCGCAAATTATGCAAAGTGGAAGCGTAGGATGTAGCGTTGATGGTTTCACCTTTTTTTTTGTACTCAATGAGCAAGATTCCCTTTGAGTCCCAAAAAACTGTGGCCATGAGCTTCCCGGCAGACGGAGTGACTTTGAACTTCTTCGGGGGGTCTGTTCCTTTTTTATGCCACTGCATGGACTCTTGTTTGCTTTCAGGCTCATAGTGGTGGACCCATGTTTCGTCCCCAGTAACAATTCGATCCATAACACCGTCCGCGTTCTCACTACACATCTCCAAAAGCTCTCTACAGCATGCGATTCTCACTTTTTTCTGAGGCGCTGTGAGCATTCGTGGCACCCACCTTGCACTGACCTTTGAAAGGGTAAGATGGTCATGAAGAATGGTGTGAATGGTACCAATTGAAAGCTTGGTGATCTCTGCCATCATTTTCACCTTTATTCGGGCATCCTCAAGAACAAGTTTTTCGACTTCTTTGATGCTTTCTCCCGTACAAGCAGTAGCCGGGGCGCCGGAGCGGGGGTCGTCTTCAATGCTCTCTCTGCCTCTCTTGATCTCACTTGACCATTTTTGCACAGTTGATAATGAAGGTGCGGAACCCTGGTAAACAGCCACCATCTCTTCATGAATAGTTTTTTTGACTTTTTCCTTGCTTAGTGAGAAATTTAATTACAGCGCGATGCTCAATTTTCACCATCATCGTCTCAGTTGCCATTATGATTCTGTTTAACTAGAGATAAAACGCGAATTAATAATCACATTTATTAATAGTATTACTTGGTAAATAAGTCAATTTATATATACAACCACAGCTTCACCCCGATACCGAGAATAGTTTGAACAACCCTCGTAGGACACCCGCATACGTTCCGCTCTATACAAGAAACAAAGATAAGATCAGAACTTGTATATTAGTGTAACGTAGCCTTAATGTATTTCTACCCCCTAATCTCAGCGACCCCGACATAACCGTTGTCAGACTAGAGACTGCCAAAGGCTCCTACTGGCTAGCATCGGCATACCTTGGCCACGATCATGTGGGCCCTCTCCCTGGTGATAACCTAGAAAGGGTGGTACTGGAGGCTGGAAGACAAAAAACTGACCTCATCATCGGATGCGACGCTAACGCGCACCACACGGTATGGGGCAGCACCGACATCAATAACAGAGGTGAGTCACTTCTTGATTATATTATAAGTACTAACCTCTGCATTTGCAATATTGGCAATGAGCCCATTTTTATAACCAGAAACCGACAAGAAGTATTAGATATAACTCTTGTTTCCGACTGCATCACTCAAATGCTAATTAACTGGATGGTATCGTCTGAACACTCTTTTTCAGACCACGGATACATCCAATTCAGCGTGAATGATGCTCCTAGTCAACCATCTTTCCGGAACTTCCGGAAAACTGATTGGCCAAAAGGAATACTGTCAGAAACGCTATTCTCTGAACTATCAAGTCCCCCGCGTGACACCAATGAGCTTGACATGAAGGTCAGGGATTTCACTCTAGCTCTCAATCAGGCTATGGCTGCTTCCTGCCCTCTTATTCAACCTAGAGGCAAGAAAAAGCCACATTGGTGGACATCAGCACTGGGACTGCTCAGAAACACTTGTAGAAAACTTTTCAACTTGGCAAAGAACACAAGGAAAGTGACTGACTGGGACTCATACAAAGAATCCCTCAAATTATACAAAAAAGAACTGAGGAAGGCAAAGCGACAATCCTGGAGGTCCTTCTGCTACAAAATCACGGAAACCTCCGAGGCATCACGGCTAAGAAAAATTCGCTCCACAAATCCTATGATGCCTAGCTGTTTGAAAAAAACCGATGGCTCTTGGACTACCTCAAGTGATGAATCACTCAACCTGCTACTGGACACCCACTTTCCAGGTAGCTCTCAATTCACGGTCAGTAGCAACCCAAACAGGTCTACTGCAACCGGGTCCAAAATCCAGGGTCTTATCATACAAGTCTGCTGGTCCGGACGGTATAATACCTGCGGAGCTACAGAGATCCTCAGATATTATTCTGCCTGCGCTAGAAAATATTATGAGGAGCTGTGTAGAACTCATCCACATTCCACTGTCATGGAGAGAAGTCAATGTTCTCATGTCGTCCGAAAGGACCTCAGACCTATAAGTCTATCATCTTTCCTTCTGAAAACTCTAGAACGACTGATTGATATCCATATACGAGCTAAAATTGACCCTAGACTTCTGTCAACGGCTCAACATGCCTACTGTAAAGGAAAGTCGGTGGAAACGGCTCTGCATTCACTGACTAGCCACATCGAACGATCCCTACAATATAAAGAGTACACAATGGTTGCTTTCCTGGATATAGAGGGTGCCTTCAACAACGTCAGCACATCCGCAATCACGACTGCGCTGTCAACTCTGCAGGTAGACGACTCACTTGGGGAACTGATCAGTCTTATGCTAAAAAGCAGGATAATCAACTCCAAGCTGGGTGAGACGTCTGCCAAAAGATGTGTCAGCAGAGGTACGCTGCGACTGCAGCTATACGCCTTAAAGCGACTAAACAGTGCACTAATAATCCATTTGTCCACGCCAATATTCTTAATATATTAGGAATCCCCACAGAGAACATCGATTACACCACAAATGAACTTTGGTTTGACAAAAACTTCCATGTAAGCCTCCCCTCTAGATCCTTATGGGAAGAAGATGCTTTCATGGAGGACAAGTCGATCCATCTCTACACAGATGGGTCTAAAACCAATAGCGGGGTTGGTGATGGTGTTTTCTCAGACACGCTAAATCTAAGCCTCTCTTTCCGCCTTCCAAATCACTGCAGCGTGTTCCAGGCGGAAATTTTAGTGATTAAAGAAGCTCTGTCCTGGCTGATGAAAAACGTGATATCTGCAAAGGATATCCGCATCTTTTCGGATAGTCAGGCCGCTATCAAATCCCTGGACTCAGTCTCCCTGAATTCTAAAACCGTCCTGGATTGCCGATCATCTCTTATGGAGATGGCAGAGCAGTTCAACCTTCACCTCTGTTGGGTGCCGGGCCACAGAGACGTTCTAGGGAATTGTAGAGCCGATGAACTCGCCAAAATTGGAACCACATTACCTATTCTACCGGAAAGGGGTAGCATAGGTATTCCAATCGCTGCGTGCAAACTAATATTAAAGCTGGATGCCAATAAAAGAACTGACCTTAGGTGGACTGTTGGACCAACATGTCTAGCGACCAAACAAATCTGGCCAAAACTGGATCTGTATCGCTCTAAGTGTCTGATCCTTCTAAATGAGGAACATCTCAGCGCTATCATAGGTGCCATCACTGGACACTGCCTTATAGCAAAGCACGCAAGAAGGCTTGGCGCCTTTGCAAATGATTTCTGCAGAAGCTGCATGGACGAGCAGGAGGAGGAGACAACCCTCCACCTACTCTGTACATGTCCAGCTCTCTCCCAGAGATGAAAACTTCACTTAGGAGCCTTCTTCTACAACGACCTAAACGATCTGAAAAATACAGACGTAAACAGTCTCCTTCGCTTCGTCAGAAGCTCAAACTGGTTCCATCAGTAAGAGGATCATAGATCCACGTGGCATCACAATGGGCCATTAGGCCTAAGTGGGTTGGTTTCATCCAACAGCCACTCTTGCCTACCCTACCCTACCCTACATGCTAGACAAAAAAAAACACTGAAAAATTAGCTTAAATATCTTAAAAATAATCTTATTCTAATTTACTGGCCCCATGCGGGCACTCTAGGTTAAACATAATATTTAAACTATGTCTTTCGACGTTTCGAGCAGTCATTATTATTTGTATTTCTATATTCATTTTAAACTAAAACTAAGAAAAATTTTTATTAGGCAAAGGAAAAACTTATATATTTACTTTTTATAAAATAAAATAAAACTAAAACTTATAAACTAACTACCTAAAAAAATAAACAAAAATAGAAAATAAATCTAAATCTTAACCTACTTATACTACCTTATTGTAACATACATACGAGTATATAATACACCACAATTTTTTTTTCTTGTATGGATTACCCTTTTTTTAGTAAAAAAGTTGTCACCCATCCCTTTTGCTCTTTTATATTTTTTTCTTATTAACTTTTTTTTAATATTTTTTTTCCCATTTTTAACATATATGTATAACATATATCGTATGTATATTTTTTTCTTTTTGTGATTTTAATAATTTTTTTTCTTAAATCTAACTTAATACTACTTAAATCTATGTAAGTCGGCCACGGCTAAAAATATAGTTTGACCAACTTTGCTCCCAGTGAAACTGCCCTGTATTGGAGGAATTAGGCTATGAAGCTTCCTCTTCTTCAACAAGCCACCAAAATTGTTTATGCTCCCGAGCAACATCTCCCATGCCGCGACTCCCTACCGCCCCACTGAACCGAAGACGAGTGCGACGTCTCTGTCATAGTTGAGTTGCCTGTCCGCAGCTGTTCGAGCGACATGGAAGATTAGCGGCACCGCTAATCTGTCGTGGATCAGCCCTTTCATATCGAACTAGAGGAACGCTTCTGGAGGAACAAAACCGTCAAAGCATACTCTCTCGTGATACATATAATTGGGGAAGTAAGCCCCGGAGATCAGTTTGTTCGATGAGGTCATTGCTCGTACAATGTGCCTTCGAGTCAACTTAATGACGAAATTGTCCACTCTTATTAGGTTCGCCCTTAGGATAGAATCTTATGCACTCAGACCCTGGTGTTCTGTAAAAACGAAGACAAGTCCTAAGACAAGCCCTCTCAAACATCCGAATCTTTTCCAATAAACTTGTTCTCACGTTGAACCACACGGGACATCCAAATACAGGGCGGATAAGAGCCATGTAGCAGATCACCTTCACCCTCGCATCGAGTTGGCAAATTGTAAGGGCAAAAGCACATTTGGCTCTGGCCAGAGCAACATCCATATGTTTGTTAATATTGGTCTAGCCAGATCCCAAGATATCTGACTACATTTCGACAAGCAAGTGGCTGTCCATGTCGTCCGAAAATATAGAACTTTCGCTAATTCTTTCTGGTATCTCTAGAGGCCCCAGACAATGGCGTCCTAAACAAAATAGTTTCCGATTTCTGATAGTTGATTTTCAACTTCCAGTCATCACAATATCGCTTAATTTTGTCGAAGTCACGTTGCAAAAGTATATTAGGGACCTCAATATTTGGACCTGTCCTGTATGCGATTAAGTCGTCTGCGTTCGCTATAGCATGGTGAAGTGAACCTATCAGATCACTTGTGTAAATGTTGAGCAGGATCGGCGAATTTACCGCACCATGTTGCAGATCATTTTTAATGTTAAATGTTCCAGCAGAAGTCACATTGCGATCCTTCACGATGAACTGTCTACTGGAGAGAATATCAAAAAGAATATATAGCAGTAGTTCACTAATGCCCAACCTATCCAACTTGAAGAAGAGTTGGTATCAGGCAGGCACTAGTGCACTGGTTCCTACCTTTGTGCCATTGGATATCAGAAACCAGTTTAAATCCGGCATGAATGATATCATGCCCGGCCTTGGAACCGAATTGATTATCCCGAACTATATGTTTGTCCTCAACCCACTTAGTCAGGACTCTACTGATCACCTTTTCGAAAACCTTACTGATGTTTGGAAGAAGACTCCGCACAATCAGTGCGGAGATTCGCCGGACTGGATGTGTCTTTATCCCTTTTGGGGATGGGATGTACCACCGCAGTTTTCCAATGCGCTGGAAAGTGGACATAATTTATTACATTATTAAACAGGCTGGTGTAGTTGTCCACCGCTTCTAGTGGGAGATGTCGAAGCGCAATGTTCGGAATTTCAGACGCTCCCACTGATATCTTACTTCTAAGTGATTCGAAGATCGTTTGGAGCTCTTCCTTCGAAATGAACGGGGGTAGTGCCCCATCGTCGGCGATGACATTATTTACCATATTCTCGTCACTGGACTGGGTAAAACCTGAGCTCTCGAATCGCTAATTCACAATTTCATTTCGAAAGTAGAAATTGTGCACAAGGAATCGATTTTCCAGGTCGTGGTTTGGGTCAATGATGTCATTCGCCTTGTACACTTCCTGGAAAGTCGCTCCTATAGCCTACCTTCTCCTGCGGATCCATCATCACAAACAAGATGTCATCATCAACGACCTCATTTAAATCGATGCCTGTTGCTACAAGTATGTGCTCGTTGTCCGTCGTTCGGGAGATTTTAAGACTCGAAAAGTCGTTTTGATCTTTTCTCCGAAATTTTTTATTTATTTGCGGGAACATATTCGGGTTGCTGGTGTTTACAGCCCCTATTTCGTTGTTCAAATACAAACTTACATAATTTCTGTAATTTTTCTTTATTAATATTTGGAGGTTTTTGATCGACGAATTTAGTGTCATGATCTCCGGATTATGTCTGTCAGTAAACTGTCGGTTTTTAGTCTTCAAAGCAGTCTACTTTTATGTCGGTGCAGTGCGTCAATAGTTGCGTTGCGGAATATGTCTTCGTTGTCAGTGTGTTGATACCGAGGTGTCGTTTTGTCCATAGGTCGTTTAGTCGTCTCGTCCATTTGCCTTAGATACCTGTCAATCTCCTCGTTTGACAGATTACTATTGGACGGTGGGTAGAGCGAACTCGAGGAGAGTGCTCTCGTCAGTGTTCTGGAGAAGTGCGTCCAACGCACCCTACTATAGTTATAGGAATGCCTTTGAACAAACTCATTCAATTCCGCAATTTCATTCGGAACCGTTATTTCGGTACTGAGACCGCAATGGTCACTGTCATACAGAAAAGTGCGTAGACAGTTTATTGTATGTTGGTTAGTACACATCAGGTATATTCCTGTGTCAAACAGCAAGAGGTCCAAATAGGACCTGTGTCTGGGAAACGACGGTCTATCCATCGCCTTTAGGCCGAGTCGACACATTATACTGATCCGACCCCACCAATTGGATAATAGGTTCCCTCTAGTATTTGGTGTATTATTTCTCCAATCTCTATGTTTGGCGTTGAAATCTCCGCTGATAATTAAGCAATTCCCCTACAATTCCAGTCTTAGGAATCAAAAAAGTGTCTCGAGTTCTGAGATGAATAAGGTGGATTGAGTAGCTTTAGGTGCATAAACAGACACCATGTATAACCGCTTTCCACTAAAGAGAGGGATGTACATGACGCATGCTTCCAGCAACAGCAAAAAGCGCATCAGAAGCTTGGTCTGTAAGCAACTTAAACAGTACGGCTCTTCGTTCGAACCTAACGACCTTCAGGGTTTGCTCCGCCCTGTACGTACCCATTACGACTGGAGATGCGCTAGAATTGACAACAGCGCGTATATTTGATCTACCCGCTTAACGTGTTCCTGTATTTGACGCTGAATCTGAGCCATCTGCCCTTGAATAGAGAGCAAGATAGCCAGCATGTCAGGTACAGGTTCCGGTGCTCTAGGCGCAGGGGCCTGAGAAGCTACCTTTGCTTGTTGTACCGTAGTTCCCCTACCTAACGCCATTTGGGCGTAGGTAATGTGGGGAGTAACGGCTGGTGCTTGTGCCTGCACGAGTGGACGTTTAACATCCACTTTCTGCTGCCGAGCCACATTTACACTTTTTATGTATTGGAATTTGCGACAACCCCGATAGTTTGCGGTGTGTCCTGTGTTCATACATGTGGCACAAGAGAGCTGGCTTTTTTCAGACGCTCCGTCCTTACCTAGAGCGCATTCGTCGGATTTGTGGTTCTTTCGGCACTTCACGCATCGAGGCTGCATTTCGCAGTTCGACGCGGCATGCCCGAACCTTTGGCAGCGAACACATTGTAAAATGTTTTCGGTCCTCTTTAATTTTTGCCAGTGTACAACCTGGTACTCTAGGACTTTGATACTCCTTAGACCATCCAGTTTGCTGTCGGGAGTTAGCTGTACCCAGAAGAACGGTAGTTTCCGCTTCTCCCTTTTGGCTCTAGCCGTGACAAATGGTTTAACTCCCACGAATTTGAGCCCTTCGCGCTCCTTCTCTTTCAGCAGTGCAAGGAGCTCCTCCGGATCAGTCGGCGGTTCTAACCCCCTCAGCAGCATTACTTCCAGCTTCTCCCCCTTCGGGGTGTAGGAGAAGAACTCCTTCGTCGAATCCTTCAATAAACTTTTATCGCGTGCTTATCTAAACTAAGTCTTTTAACAAAAAAATTATTGCCAATGGCCGACTTACATAATTCTATAGTCTCTTTCAACTCAATCTTAAATGTGTTGATTGGAGGTACCCGTAATTTGGCTGATTTCTGCTGTTGCTGTTGTTGCTGCTGATGCTGCTGTTGTTAACTTTGTTGTTTTTGCTGTTTATGCTTTTGTTGTGGTTGTGCATCTTTCTTTGTAAGTTCTTGTGCCGGTTTCTGTATTTGTTGTTGTTTTAACGGCTGTTTCTGTTTTTGCGGTAGCTTCACGTTGACATTTTTTTGTTGCTGAGGACTCTGGAGTTGTAGTTTTTCCATCACCCTCCTTGCCACTTGCTTCGCTTTTATAGCAAGCACTTTTTGCTGTAGCTGCCGTATGCTACTACTTAAGGCTTTGACCTTGTCCTCCTCGTCATCTGACTCCGAGGCAGCTTGGGATGCAAAGTTAATGTTTCCACCCATATAGTGGCCTTACTTGCCGTCAGACACATATGGGTATTCGTCTGGCTTCTTTAGTTGTTGTGTTTCTGCTTTAGTTGAGGTTGTTGGCGCCTCTTCCCTTGCTCCACCAGGCAGGGAAGTCAATATACTACTACTTGAGCCAGGGCCACCCTTCTCTCGGCGGAAAAAAAAAATGTATCAATTGATTAAGTAATGAAGTTTCGCTATCCTCTTCGAATTACTGCTGATTATTAACATCGTATTGAAATATGTGTTCACCGACTTTAAGTGTGTGTCTGAATTAATTTTTGAAAATTGAAGGTAATCTCCGTGATTTCTTCCTCTGGATTTATTATGCGCCGCTGAAGGGTTAGTACCCACTCTATTTTAAATAACATCGTTAATGAAGCCAAAAGTTTGCTAAAGTTTTCGTATTTATATGATCCAATTATTTTTTTGTTCCACCACTTCTTTGAACTTCGGGTGAAATTTGAGTCTCTATTACTTTTCGACTGAATTTGAAAATATAAAACCAGCTAATGTGCTCAGCTCGAAGTTTCTCTTCTATCGGCTTCTCAATGCGAAGATATCCGTGCATGCGCATACTTCTTATAAGTTCACTTTTTGTTATACCAGTGAGACTCGTAACATTTTTGTTTCCGTTGCTAATAATTTTCCTTTATATTTTTCGTGTATATTTCGCTCAACACTGTAATACGCATGTTAAATCTAGATGAACGGCTGTGGTATGGAACTAACACTTAAGTTCAAATGGAATTTTTCTGCCACAATATTCAGCGGAGATTTCGCATCATTTCAGCCACCACACACTGTTTCTACGTATGACATTGTCATCGAGATTTCTTTGGTGGTTAACGACGGAGCCAAAGTATTAAAATTTTTCGCATTTTGCTCGATAAACAGATGTCAGAAAAACGGCACTGCCGTTTACGGTCTTGGCATGTCCGATTCTTAAACCATACCTTTTTAGCGGCTTTTTCGAATTATTGCAAATTTGTGGAAGGGCTGGAACGTCATTGCCTTTAATAACTTTTACATTGGCGAAAAGAAAATGAAAGAAAAAGCAATGGACTTTGTACAATGCATTGGTGTACTCCATTTTTAACTCCGTATTCGCGGGTTGTACCCGTTGTGCGTTTAATTTTCGTTTTAACATCATATATTGTGTGTCTTTCTTATATTCGCCTTGGGTCTATTTTGGGATCCCTGTGCTATCCAAATAAGATCGTTGGGAACTCTGTCGAACGCTTTTCTAAGTCGATGAGGAAAAAATTTTATTTTTCTTTTACCCTTAAAAGGTTTGCACACAGCGCAAGCGAAGGACAGTTAGGGGGGAAAGAAAGAGAGGTATCGATGTATTGTACGTTCGGTTTGAATGTTTGAAGGTTACAAGAAGAGCTCGGCAGGGCATTTTATGAGCGCGATGTACGGCTTAGGAAAGAATCAGGATATTTCAATGTTCGCCCGAAAGTAGGATTAAGGGTAAACTGATGAGTATTCATAGCGACACGGGTGTTACGGTTAAAGGTTTGAAGGGCGGAATGCCACTGACAATTTCAATGGAGCACTGGTTTTGAAAATAATGGTAGAGCAAGATGAAACAGGAGACATTTCGTCGGTCTTCGAGGCTATCAATTGACTGATATTAGCATCACCAATGAGTCTTATTGCAGGGTTTTGAATTTTATCTAGCAGGTGCAGAGAGGTTCTAACAGAACCTAACTAGATGTGGGCATTGTACTACAATTTTGGGAATAAGAATTCCTTATACATTGAGGCAAGTTCAGAATATTTGTTACATCGTAAGAGGAAACCTAGACATTTTGCAGCTTTTTAGGCGACATCAAATATATGGTCACTCCAACGTAGATTGTTGTTGACACATATACCGAGAATGGACAGCTTTTCAGTTTCAATGCAAGCGCCATTTATGGACAATGGCTGAGTGTTTAGATTTCGCTTTAACGACAACAGACAACATTGTGTTTTGGAGGAATTAAACTCCACTCTGTTGATTGTTCACCAATTGGTGATGCTGTTTATATCGGAATTTGAAGAGCTTAACATACATTGCCGTTCATGTTCTACAACAGAAGAGCAGGTGCCTTGGTCCGGGAGCGAATATGAGAAGCAGAGAGTACTATCGTTAGCAAAGGAATATATTGGTTCAGAAGTAGCAGACATGTGATCATTAATGATGATTAAAAAGAGCGTCGGTGGCAGAATAGAGCCCTAGTACATTAAATGTATGAATGAATGAAAGGCAGTTTCTAATCCATTGGAGAAAAGATCTTCGGTACTAAATGCACGTACAATATTTTTGACAAAAGGGATTGATGCCAAACTCGACCAAACGCATTAGAAATATCAACTGCAACTATAATATGTTACCAGTTTTTGGTGAGAAAAGTCAACAGTGGACCTGCTACTGCTGCTGTACTGCCGGTGGTGATTCCATGACCTTGGAAAGAAGAGACGTGAGTGCAATGCGCCTCTAGAAGGAAAGAGAAGAAGGTTCGCCTGTTTTAGGGAGGGGCTGGACAAATACTGTTTTTAATCTGCTCGGAAATTGTCCTAAAGAGTAGTATTGATGAAAGAGCTTATGGAGTGGTTTTGCCAGCGTGGAAGAACACCTCTTCAGAAGAAGGGGAGATATATCATCTGGACCAGCGGAATTTTGTATATTAAGATCTTTAATTACACTGGCAACTACACGAGTGCGAAAGTGTATTGGTCCCATTGAAGATTCGACGTACTTAAAAGTAGACGGAAACAAACCAAAATGCGGAAGGGTTTAGTTGGCCCCACAATTTGTAGCAAGAAAATCCCCCGAAGCCACGAGTTGAATTGCCATGATTATTCGTAAATTATTCGTAAACTTGCCTTCCAGAAAACCGCATAGAGTCCCATGAAAGTTAATAATAATTCGCGGTCGACTGTCTAGAATACGCTCGTATATTTTAAGAGTATGTGCCATCAATTTCGCCGATTGGGAGTTGTTGCAATTTTTAGTGTTACCTTTGCCTTTATAGAGTCGAACCAGAATGACATAAACCGCGAGTCATTGAAACAGAAAAATTTCAATTGTCGCCAACACTTCGGAGTCTATGTTATTCGATCCGACTGCCGCCCCTGGTTCATTTATTTTACAGCTTCACTAATTTTGATTCCTGTGCATTCTGCCGTTTCCTCTTCGTATATGATAATTAAGGGAATGAGCCCCGAAATTCCTCACGTACTATTCTTACAAAGTTTATTATAAAACTAAAATTTAATTTCACAATAGATTTTAAAGAATAGTTAGTGACAGCAATATTTTTGAATAAGAAAAATGAAGTTAGTTCATTATTAGTATAAGTAAATTCATTAATATTGTGGGGTTAGTGATCCAGAAGTTTATTTGTATGTGCATATGAAAAAAAAGAAAAGATATAAGAATAACCAACGAAAATTGTTATTCAACACAACAGTTTTTATATATGAGTGAATTTTAAGTTAATTGAGGATATTAGGAAATGTACTGCATGAAAATTTCGATTTCCTGATGAGTAAATTGATGGAGCCATGGTTTAATTCTTTTCAAAAACACATGCAACGGCCTTAATTTACAAGACGATAGCAGTTTGAATTACTAAATTTTGTGGTATAAAAAGAAGATATGTAAGTTTGTGAGAGCGTGAGTAACACTTCTTAGTCTATGTACATGATTCAAATATAGGGCTCAGTAAGTAACCAATTCTCACAAAAACAAACAAGTATTTATAGTTAAATAGATGTCTTACTGTTAGGATATAAAAAGCTCAAAAGTGTTTGCTGTTGACTAAGTAGAGTTGCAAACTTTCCTTCCATCAATATGGTATTTCAAACGACGATAAATTATTTTGAACATTTTGTTGGAGCGGAATTTCTTGTGTCTATAACAGCATCGAATAGTGATCAAAAAATCTCGTTTTAAGTCATGTGTTGTGACAAACTTAAAGTTCTGACGTTCGCAAATTGGTTAACATTTTCGATTAAAAAGCAGCTAGCCTACATGCGGCACTGACATCAAACGAAACATTTGGACTGAGAACGAAACAGTTACTATTAAATAAATCATATTTCACAGTTGGTTGCATATACATTACTTCGATAATGGGAGACCATTTTGTTTAAGGCTTAGGAGCATAAGTTTTGTTTTTTTGCTAACTAACAATTTATACTTCGCAAATGAACATCATAGCTGATATTACCCACTAGGTTCAATAGACTTGCTGCCCAATATGCAATACCAGGATCATTTGCAAGACCTGAATTCGGTTGACCAAAAGGGCAGTTAGTATAGGTAAGGAATATTCTTGGTCCAGGCACAGCTCCTTGAGAAACGTCTGGCTTGGTCCTACTAATCGTGGTTTGCAAATACATTGCAAATTAGTTATATTTGCGAAAACCCGCTCGATATAATGTACTTAATTCAACGCTATGGTTAATTTTATCGAAAGCCTTTCTAACAAATACAAAAAGTCCACCACACAATTTTAGGTTTACTCGTTCCATCTATTTAAAATTTTTTTTGATCACCGTAAGGTTTCCCACTCATTTTCACTGTATGGAATTTCGGCGATTGAATCTCTTTCGAATTTTTTTTTCGTTGCACTGCAATAATTAAAATTTAAGGTCGCTTACTAGTGCTTTGTGCTTCTACTGATGGTCACCGGATTATACATAGATTGCGAAAGTGCCTCTTCTTATTCCCAATACAATACCTCTACTGCTATCGTGCTCATACTTGCGCATTTTTCGCCTCTTGTTTCCAAAGCTTATAATATACTCAATACCCACTTTATCGGTTTCACTATTTCCACGGTTCAAAAGTATGTCTGTTCCTGCCTGAAAAAACACTGCACGACATTATGGTAAAAAATATGATCTACGAAGGCTACTTTAAAAAAATAAAAATAAAAAATCTATACAATCAATGCTTATCTATACTAACTAATGCGAAGGTAACTCTGTCTGTCTGTTCCGTTTTCACGACTAAACCGCGGAACCGATTTTGATGAAATTTGATATGGATGATAGCTTGAAGCCCGGGAAAAGATATATGGTACAATAAAAATGATATGTCTATGTGTATGAATGTGTTTTTATGGATTTTTTTATAAGCTTACAAAAGTTCTGTTACATTAAACAGTGTTTTTCAGCATTTAGTTGCATATTATTCTGAAGGCGAGGAGAAATCTCAGGTCCACTGGTCTTTATTTAAAAGTTTCAGTGAATATTGTATGAAACTAACCGCTTAATAACCGCTTTTAAAACTGCTTTAGATAGAATGCCGTGAGACGATTACAAATTAGTGATGCACCTAGACGTAAGGAGCACGAGAGATGATATAACACGCCATTGATAAATGAAGTCGTAACCGTAGTTACATGCGAACAGTTCACAATTCGCGACATCGTTTTAAATGCCCGCGATCACAGATTAACTAGCGTGTTTGATACACATAAATATTATCTGTTATTATTTACGACTAAGCCGCAGAACCGATGTTGATGAAATTTGGTATTGACTTAAAAATGATGATTATATGTAGTTCAACATACCTACCTACTTCAAATGGCAGCCGGCAGCCGATTTTAGGCACTCATTCATCTTATGAGATTCTAGTTGCCTGAAAAAAGAATGTCTTTCGGGCACGGCTGGTATTGAACACCGAACCGTCCGCTTTTAAGCCAACACACTACTAATTGAGCCTCGGCCACCCACGAATATATTGTATTATTTAATTAACTTAATACTATTTTGATTTTATAAATTAAGACATATTCATATATGTGGAATGACCCTAAGAATTGGAACGTCAAATTACAACGTCAACATAAACGTCAGATTAATTTTATTTTATTTTTTTGCTACCAGTAAAGACGTTAACACGACACGCACTACTTCTTTTAATTCTCTTTAATATCCTTCCTTTTTATACAAGTTGAATTGCTTAGTTTTTTTTTCAATTGTTTATCTTTCTAATTTAATAATAAATTGTTAAGAACTAACCTGGAGTTTTAAAAACTGAGGGCTCAACCGGGATTCACAGCAGCTCAAAAATAACAAGAAATTATGCAGAATAGTACGACGGTGGAATCAGGAATTGGATTCTCGGAATTAATTGCCACAAGCTTTCAAGCGAAAGCAATCAGACGACGAAACGACGGTTTGACGATGTGGGAAACGGTACACAGACAGTGGATGTGACAAACGGGAAAGGCGAAACTGCAAATATAGTCGACGACTCGATCACCTCATCTCTCTGAAATGAAGTAGAACAGTTAAAACAACGGACTGAAGGGGCAAGTGTTGGTAGCTTTGAAGACGCCGTTAATGTAATTTCAATTTTCAGTGGAAAGGAAGACGTAAGGGTGTGGGTCGAAGAATTCGAGACGATTGCGCAATTAATGAAGTGGGACAATCTGCGGAAAATTTTGTTCGCAAAGAGGTTGCTGACAGGGGTAGCAAAATTGGCGTTGAAAGCTGGGCCATCAACAACAACGTGGAACCAAGTTAAGGATCGATTGCTTGAAGTGTTTGACCAAGTTATCTCCGTTGCAGATGTGCATAGACAATTAGCAACTAAAAGGCAGTCTCAGTTTTTAGTTTAGTTTTAAATGCATTTTATTATCTTAATCATTAACTCTTACATACTAACAAAAAATGCTTAAATGCTAGCTTAAAATTACTTAACAATCTTACACTAACTTACTGGCCCCACACAGGCACTCTAAGCTACTCTAAATTCTTATATCTATGTCTTTCGACTTTGTTTACATTTTATACTTATATATACTTATTTTCTATGCTTAAGGCTAAGAAAAGAATTTGACAAAAAAACTTAGCATATGGACATATTTTTATAAAAACTTAACATCTAGCTTAAAATAAACCTTAGTCTACCTAACCTATCTACACAATACACACATATATACACATAGACACTATTCACAATGACATACATATACTAGTATATACCTATGTATATACTAATATATATATGTATTTCTTAAATACTAACCTAAACCTATGCAAGCTGGCCATTGCTATTCACAGTGCAAATGGATTGGTCAGCTCTGCCCCATTAGTGAGTCTGGTCCGTAATTGACGGAAACGACGACGAAACATCTTCTCCATCATTCAACCACCAGAAATGCTGGTGCTGCCGAACGACATCCCTCTTATCGCGATTCCCCACCGCCCTACTGAACCTGAGACGATCCACACTGCCGTGTGCGACGTCTCTGTTGTAGTTGAGTCGCCTATCCCCAGCTTTTCGAGCGACATGGAAGATTAACGGAACCGCTGATCTATCCTGGATCAACCCTATCTGATCTAGGTAGAGGAATGCTTCCGGTGGAACGAAGCCGTCAGAGCGCACACTCTCGTGGTAAAGGTAATTGGGGTAGTAAGCCCCAGATATCAGGTTATTCGTCGAGGCCATTGCTCTTGCAATGTGCCTTCGAGTCAGCTTAATTACGAAGTTGTCCACTCGTATTAGGTTCGCTCTGTTGTAAAGGACCTCATTACGATAAAATTTTTTGTACTCCGACTCTGGTGTTCTGTACAAGCGAAGGCAAGCCCTAAGGCAAGCCCTCTCAAACACCCGAATCTTTTCCATTAAGCTTGCTCGTACATTGAACCACACGGGGCACCCGAATACCAGCATGGGCCTGATAAGGGCCATGTAGCAGATTACCTTTACCCTCTCATCGAGTTGGCTGCTATAAAACAGTCTCTTTGTAAGGGCAAAAGCGCCTTTAGCTCTGGCCAGAGCAGCATCTACATTTTTATCAAAATACAGAAACCGATCTAGCCAGATCCCAAGGTATCTGACTACATTCCGACAGGCAAGAGGCTGTCCGTGTTGTCCAATGATCGAGAACTTACGCCAATTTTTCCTGGTATCCCTAGAGGCTCCAGACAACGGCGTCCTAAAGAGAATGGTTTCCGACTTCTGAAAGTTGATTTTCAACTTCCAGTCATCGCAAAATCGTCTTATCTTATCGAAGTCACGCTGCAAGAGAGTATTAATGACCTCGATTTTTGGACCTGTTCTGTACGCTATCAAATCGTCTGCGTACGCAATAGTATGGGGAAGTGAACCTATCAAGTCGCTTGTATAAATGTTGAATAGGATCGGCGAATTGACCGCGCCTTGCTGAAGACCATTTTTAATTTGAAATATTCCAACAGAAGTCACATCGCCATTTTTTACGATGAACTGTCTGTTGGTTAGCATATTATAAAGAATGTACAAGAGTGGTTTACTGATCCCCAGCCTAGTCAGCTTATAGAAAAGACCCTCTAACCATACGGTGTCGAAGGCCTTCTCCAAGTCAACAAGGCAGGCACCAGTACATTGGTTTTTGCCTTTATTCCATTGGATATCGGACACCAGTTTAGACGCGGCATGTGAGATATCATGTCCCGCCTTAAAACCGAATTGATTATCCGGAACTATATGTTTGTCCTCAACCCACCTAGACAGAGCTCTATTGATTACTTTTTCAAACACCTTACTGATATTCGGAAGGAGACTTATCGACCGAAGATTCGCCGGATTGGATATATCCTTTCCCTTTTTGGGGATAGGTTGCACCACCGCCGTTTTCCAATGCGCTGGATAATGTGCATTATTCATTGCATTATTAAACAGGGTGGTGTAAATGTCCACCGCATCTAGAGGAAGATGTCGAAGCACGATGTTCGGAACAACATCGGTCCCCACTGATTTCTTAGCCCTGATTGTGTCGAAGATCTCATCCTTCGAAATGAACGGGGGTAGGTCACCCTCTCTGGTAATGACATTATTTGCCATGTTTTCGTCGCTGAACCGGGTGAAACCAGAGCCCTCGGATCGCCAGTTCTCTATTTCATTTCGAATGTAGAAGTCGTGCACCAAGACGCGATTGTCCAGGTCATAATTAGGGCCAATGGTATCAGTGGCCTTGTATATTTCCTGGAAAGTCGCCCCTATGGCCTCAACCTTCTCCTGTGGATCCTCGATCACAAAAAAGTCGTCATCATCAGCGGCCTCATTTGGATCAATACCTGCTATTATCAGTAACCGTTCGTTGTCTGTTGTCCGGGCTATTTTAAGACACTGAAGGTCGTTTTGATTTTTTCTCCGAAATAGTTTATTTATTTGAGGGAACATATTCGGGTTGCTGGTGTTTACAGCCCGAACCCTGTTGTTCCAATATGAACTTACAGAAATTCTGTAATTCTCTTTTATTAACGTTTGAATATTTTTAATCGACGACTTCAGTGTCCTAATCTCCGGGTCTTGTCTGTCAGTAAACTGTCTATACAAGTTTTTGAGTCTTGTCAGTAGTCTACTTTTCTGTCGGTGCAGTGCGTCAATAGTAGGATTACGGAACAGGTCTTCGTTAGTCGTATGTCGATACCGCGGTATTGTAGCGTCCATAGTTTGTTTAATTGTCTCGTCCATTTGTTTTAGGTAGTTGTCGATCTCCTCGTTTGACAAATTCCTATTGGACGGTGGGTGGAGCGTATTCGAGGAGAGCGCACTTGTCATGGTTGCGGAGAAGCGTGTCCATCGAGTCTTACTGTAGTTGTAAGAATATCTTTGGACAAACTCCTCCAATTCCGCAATTTCGTTGGGAACTGTAATTTCGGTGCTAAAACCGCAATGGTCACTGTCATACACGAATGTGCGCAGACAGTTTAACGTTTGTAAATTCGTACCTGTCAGTCGTATACGTTCGTCGTACAGCATTAGATCCAAATAAGATCCGCCTCTGGGAAACGACGGGTTATCCGTCGCTTTAAGACCGAGTCTGTACATGACATCGTGCTGACCCCACCAATCGAGTAGTAGGTTCCCTCTAGTATTTGGCAAATAATTTCCCCAATCTCTGTGTTTAGCGTTGAAGTCCCCGCCGATTATAAAATAATTCTCCCCCGATTCCAGCCTCAGAAGTCGAAAAAGCGTGTCGAGCTCTGTAATGAATAAAGTGGATTGTGAAGTCTCAGGTGCATAAACAGAGGCCAAGTACAGCCGCTTTCCACTACGGAGCGGGATGTAAATGACGACTGCCTCCAACACCCGGAACCTACGCAACACTCCTTTGTACACTCTGTGAAATTTTATACCTTGTTTAATGAAGATCGCGACACCGCCTCCACGTTCGGATCCGGGCCGGTTTCTTCTTCTAACAATATAATTATTGTACTCCAGTTTGTGCTTATCGGTTAGCTTGGTTTCGCTAGCGAAAAGCACATCAGGAGTTTGGTCTTGTAGCAGTTTAAACATCGCGGCTCTTCGTTCGATCCTAATCAGTGAATTAACATTTACCGCAAGGACCTTCAAAGTTTGCTCCACCATGTGCGTACCCATTACGACATGTGTTGCGTTAGGCCCGGCAGCAGCGCGTAGATCTGGTCCACCCGCTTGGCCTGTTCTTGCACCTGCTTTTGCAGCTGAGCCATCTGCCCTTGGATTGCGAGCAAGATGGCCAGCATGTTAGGTGTCGCTTCCGTTGTTCTCGGCATTCTCGCCGGAGAAGCAACAGTCGCTTGCTGTACCGTAGCCCCCCTACCTGCCGCCATTTGGGCGTAGGAAATTTGGGGCGTGACGGCTGGTGTTTGAAACCTCACAGGTGAACGTTTGACCTCCACCCTCTGCTGCAGAGCCAGTTTTGCTTTTTTGATGTCAGCGAACTTAGGACAACCCCGATAGTTTGCGGTGTGTCCCACGTTCCCACATAACACGCACGAGAGCTGCGCCCTATCGGATACTCCGTCCCTACCCAGAGCACACTCCTCGGAACTGTGGTTCTTTGCGCACTTCACGCATCGAGGCTGCATTTGGCAGTTCGACGCGGCGTGTCCGAACCTCTGGCAGCGAACGCATTGTATAACGCCTTCGCTCCTTTTTAATTTTTCCCAGTGAACCACCTGGTAGTCTAGGACCTTGATACTCCTTAGACTATCCAAACGGCTTTCGGGACTGAGCTGCACCAGGAAGAACGGCAGACTCCGTTTCTCCCGCCTGGCTCTAGCTGTGGTAAATGGCTTTACCCCCACAAACTTGAGTCCTTCGCACTCCTTCTCGTTGAGCAGTGCCAGGATCTCCCCAGGATCAGAAGACGGTTCCAACCCCTTCAGCAGCATCGATTGCCGCTTTTCACACTTCGGTGTGAATGAGTAGTTCTCCGTCGTCGTTTCCTTTAGGAGCTCTTTAACTTTCGCGTAGCCCTCCACTGTATTACAGTGGATGGCATGGCGATCATTCCCCAATCTCTTAATATTAAAGTTATTACCAATGACCAACTTACACAGGTCCTTGGTAGCATTTACCTCTAGTTTATAGGTGTTGGTAGGAGGCACCTTCTCCTTCTTCTTCTGCTGCTGCTGCTGCTGCTGTTGTTGTTGTTGTTGTTGTTGTTGTTGTTGTTGTTGTTGTTGTTGTTGTTGTTGTTGTTGTTGCTGCTGCTGCTGTTGTTGTTGCTGCTGCTGCTGCTGTTTTTGCTGTTGCCGTTTTTGTGGCTGCTGCTGTTTGAGCTGTTGCCTGTGTTGTGACTGTTGTTGTTGTTGTTGTTGTTGTTGCTGGTCTTTCTTAGGCTTTTCTTGGTGTAGCACTTGTGCTATTTTATTAGTTTGGTGTTGTTGTTGTGCCTGCTTTTGAGCAAGCTGCTGTTGTTGGGATTGCTCCTGCTCTTCCCTCTTCCTTCTTACAATTTGCCTTTCTTTTATGGCCAGCACTCTTTGTTGTAGCATTTTGATGCTGCTACTTATGGCCTTCATTTCGTCCTCTTCATCATCAGATTCGCTTGCTGCCAATGAAGCGAAGTTGTTTACCGTTGATAGGGTTGGACGTTTTATCAAATTGGAAGTTGGAAGCTTCCTCCTTCTCTTTGTTTTCGGCGTTTGGCTCGAACCACTCGACGCCTCACCTGACAATTCAGCAGGTCCCGCTATAGGCATAGCGGACCGCTCTTCACAATCCATCACGTGATAGACAATACTTTACCACCAATTAACTTTATTGTTTTTTTTTTTGTTTTATTTACTGCTGCTGCGCCACCGAAGCACTTGGCCAAAAAGTTTTTAATTGTTTTTTTTAATTTATTTCACTTGCACTTGCAAAGAAGCCGAAACACATCCGTCCTCTATCGAGGTCTATGAACGACTGAAAGGCAGTCTCAGAGTGAATTAGTGATGGAATTCTGTTACGGCATGCCCGAACTGGAGGCAAGAGGCAATGTGGACGATCGCGCTATAATACAATACATCATCGAGGGAATCGTCCAACAAGTCCATGCTGTATGGCGCTATGTCGATGTGCGATTTTAAAACCAAGCTCTGCGACTATGAACGTTTTCGTGATTCCTGTAAGGCCAAACATGCAGGTAGGAATTCAGCTGTTATACGTAAAAGCACTTCAGACTACGCCGCGCCGATTGTACTGGCAAACAAAAAAGACGGCAGCAAACGTTTGTGCATCGACTATCGAAGTTTGAACAAATTGGTGATCAGAGATCGCTTTCCTTTATCGTTGGTGGAAGACCAAATCGACCAAATTAGAATGGTTTTTTTCACGTCAGTGTCAGCGAGAGTAGTCGCAAGTTTACGTCGTTCGTCACACCGCTGGGACAATATGAGTTCAACAAAATGCCATTTGGACTCTGTACCTCGCCTGCGGTGTTCCAAAGACATCTCTACCAGGTTTTCCAGGAGCTCATGGAGAAGAAGATTGCGTTGCTGTACATGGACGATATCGTCATCTTAAGCAAAGACTACGAAGATGCCATCAAAAACCTGGAAGCAGTTCTGATGGTTGCAAAGGCATATGGGCTCGCTTTCCGATGGAAAAAAAGTGAATTTTTGTGTACATCAATCGAGTATTTGGGTTTTCGTATACAAGACCGCGAAGTGAAGCTATCGTAGTGTAAGATTTATGCAGTGCGAAAATTTCGTCAGTCCGTAGACCGGTTGCAGATCCAGAGGTTCTTGGGTCTTACCGGATATTTTCGAAGATTCATACCATCCTACTCGCATATCGCCCGACCGCTGACTGACCTGCTGAAAAAGGATGTAAAGTTTCACTTTGGATTAAAGGAGAAAGCTGCGTTCGAGGAGCTGAAAAGGAATCTTACCCAGGAGCCGGAACTGAAACTATATTGTCCAGAAGCAGAAACTGAGTTACACCCCAAATGGGGTTTCAGGGCAGTGAAAGGCCATTTCTATCCGATCGCTTACTTCAGCAAAAAGACGTCTGAAACCGAACAGAGGTACAGTAGTTACGAGCTAGAAGTTTTGGTTGTCGTAAATTGGCTCAAAAAGTTGCGGAACTATCTACTCGGTCTACACTTCAAAATAGTAACTGACTGTGCAGCCTTCAAGGGAACCATCGAGAAGAAAGAGTTTTCCTCGCGCATAGCCCGTTGGGTACTCATCCTACAAGAGTTCGAATACACCATGGAGCATCGAAGTGGTGTGATGCGGAAGTACTTAGTCGTTGTGCGGAAAATGTGGTAACAAGTGAGTTCCTATGCAGAATAAGTAAAGCCCAAGAAGACGACGATCAAGTGAAACTCATCCGAGTACTTCTGCAGCACGGCGAATACGAAAACTTCTTTTGTGAAAAGGGTGTCATATTCAAAAAAAGACGAGGAAGGACGACGACTTCTTGTGGTACCAAAGAAGATGCAAGCCGAGCTATTGCGAAACATACACCAGGATGGACATTTTGCTTTGAAGAAAGAGCTAGTCCAGAGAGATTACTACATCCCGCAGTCGAAAGAACTGGAAGAGGTTCGACAAAAATGTGTTCCATGTATATTGGCCGAGAGAAAAGCAGGCAAAGAAGAGGGGTTCTCATGCCCCATAGACAAAGAAAGTGCGCCACTTCGGACTTAACATGCATCCAGCAGAACCCATAGCAAAACTGGAGATCCAAAGTGCAACATTTGGGAGCCCTCAAAGAATTTTTTTTTTTTTTTTTTTTATAATCGGCGCGCGCTCAAGGGGTTTTGTACCCTTAAAATGTTCGTACACAGCGCGGGCGAAGGAAATTTAGGGAGGAAGAAAAGACAGGTACCGATGTACATTGTTTTTAAATGTTTGCAAGTTATAACGACCAGGAAACACAGAGGTCGGCAGGGCATTCCATAAGCGAGTTGTACGGCTTAGGAAAGAATCACGATATTTAAGAGTACGTCCGAAAATGGGCTTGAGGGTATACTGATGAGCATTCATAGCGAGACGGGTGTTACGGTTGAAAGTTTGAATGGGCGGAATGCTACTGGCAATTTCAATGGAGCACTGGTGGTGGAAATAGCGATAAAACAAAGTGAGACAGGAGACTTTACGTCGATGTTCGAGGGTGTCATTTGATTGACTGATATTAGTATCACCAATTAGTTTTATCGCACGGTTTTGAATCCTATCTTGCAGGTGCAGAGATGTTTTAGGAGCACCTGACCAGATGTGGGCATTGTACTCCAGTTTTGGGCGGATAAATGCCTGGTATATTGTGGCCAGATCAGAGGGGGTAAAATATTTCTTACATCGCTTGAGAAAACCTAGACATTTCGCAGCATTTTTGGCGACATCGAATATGTGGTCATTCCAACGTAAGTTGTTACTGATACACATACCGAGAATGGAAAGTTTATCGGTTTCGACGATGCAAGTGCCATTCATGGATAATGGCTGGGTATTTGAATTTCGCTTTAATGACAGCAGACAGCATTGAGTTTTGGAAGCATTAAATTCTACTCGGTTGATAGTTCCCCAGTTGGTTATGCTGTTAATATCGGAATTTAATGAGCTTAGCATACGCTGCCGTTCCCGTTCTACAGCCGAAGAGCAGGGGCGTGAGTCCGAGAACGAATATGAGAAGCAGAGAGTGCTGTCATCAGCAAAGGAATAAATTGGATTAGAAGTAGCAGACAAGAGATCGTTAATGAAGATTAAAAAGAGTGTCGGAGACAGAACGGAGCCCTGGGGCACACCAGCATTTATTTTGTGAATATCAGACTTGAAACCGTCCAGGACAACTTGAATTGAACGTTCCGAAAGGTAATTTCTAATCCATTGAAGAAGAGAGTCATCGATCCCAAGAGCACGCATTTTCGACAAAAGAGCCTGATGCCAAACTCTGTCAAATGCCTTAGAAATATCAAGTGCAACTAACTTGCTTTCGCCAGATTGATGTACGCTTTGGTTCCACTTTTCGGTGAGACATGCCATCAAATCACCAGTGGACCTGTTGCTACGAAAACCAATTGCCGGTCATTGAGAAGTTTTCGTGTTTCGAGATATTTCAGGAGCTGACGATTTATCAGCGTTTCCATGACCTTGGAAAGAAGGGACGTAAGTGCAATGGGTCTGTAGGAGGATAGAGAAGAAGATTCGCCTTTTTTAGGGACTGGCTGGACAAATGCTGTTTTCCATCTGCTCGGAAAGAGTCCTAAAGAGTAGGACTGATGAAAAAGCTTACGCAGTGGTTTTGCCAGCGTAGAAGAACACCTCTTCAGAAGAAGGGGAGATATACCATCTGGACCAGCGGATTTATGCATGTTGAGATCTTTGAGTACTCTTGCTACTACACGAGTGCGAAAGTGGATTCGTCCCATTGTAGATTCGACGCACTCGAGTGTAGGCGGGGACAAAGCACAGTCTGGGAGTGTTGAGCTAGCCGCAAAGTGTGCAGCAAGCAGATTGGCCTTGTCCAAAGAGCTGACAGCTGGAATGTCATTGTAAATGAGCGTTGGGATGGAGGATGAGGAAGAATTTCTAATGTTTTTGACGAATGACCAAAAATTTTTACTGCCTTTGGGACATTGTAGTATTTTTTGCCTCAGGTTTTGGTCATATTGGAATTTCACACGCTTAAGAAAGGCGTTGCAGTCATTTCTGGCTCGTTTAAACTTTTTTCGGTTTTCCTCTGTCGGGTTGGTCTTATAGGACCGAAAAAACAGTTCTCTAACCCTGACAGCCTCTTTACAGCTCGAATCATACCATTCCTTTTCTTTTGGTTTGATACTCTTCATCCGATGTGGGATAAAGCATCTCATTCCAAAGAGAATAGTTTCTGTGATCATGTCAGCAGCGGCATCCACGTCGTTATCGAGGAAACATAACGACCAGTTAAAATTCCTAAAGAAGTTGTTAAGTCCGTCCAATTGGCTTTCTCGTATTGCCATACGGTTCTTTTAGGAATCTTTTCTCTAACTGTGTAGTGGGTGTACGAGAATTTAGCTGATATGACACAATGGTCGAGCCTAGAGGGGAGAGTACAGTATTTGTCAGGGTGAGAAGTTAAAAACAAGTCCAGGGTGTTGGCGGTATGACTATCAACGTCTGGTATGCGTGTGGGCTCATTTCCAAGCTGGGTTAAGTTATTTTCCGCAGCGAAGATCTCAACACACCGTCCTTCGGGTGTTGTCTGTCTAGAATGTCGAAGCCAACCAGAATTGTGTATATTGAAATCGCCCGTAATCACGATTTCAGTATGAGGATACAGGGATACAATTCTTTGAATGGAATCAGACAGCGCATCAAACTCGTGGAAGGTCGAGTTGCTGTCCAGTTTGGGGCTTCTGCAAATAAAGCAGTAGTGGATAATTTGCTTACGGAGATGGAATTTTAACCACATGAAATTTAATTCCGGATTGGAACAGGAATTTGGTAAGCTACATCACTACGCACATAAATGGCGAGACCGCGACGGGGAAAGAATAGTGGCACTAGTTCGTAGCCAGGTAGCTTCAGATCATTGTGGTCTGAGAGGTGTGGGCGGGGATCTACCTGTGTTTCGCTAAGTGCCAAAACAGCTTGTCGGTACTTACAGACGTGGACGTACGCAGAAAAGTGATTACTTTTTAGCCCGCGTATATTGGCTACGTCCACCCTGAATTCCCTAGACATAATCACAAACAAACACAGTAAACACAAACACCGACGATACTAAGCAGGGCTGCGATGTGAAAATTCTGACGATGGTTTACTGAATCAAATTGTTGTAGGTGTTATACCCTTACAACAATATGAAACAGTGCACCAACAAAATTTTCACACACAACCCGCTATCCATCAGTTGTTACATACACTCAGTCACTGCCCGTACCGTATGATAAATACCGTAACGGCAGCGACCGAGTGCAAGCAACAGTACTACGACCAGGAGCGGGAGAGGTGTAGGATTCCCACACTGTGTGATAATGTTTTTTTTTTTTTTCTATGGCACTGCACTATTATTATTTTTTTTTTTCACGCGCGCGGTGGTTTTGGGGTTTTGGGTTTTGGGTTTTTTTTTTTTTTTTTTGTTTTTTTTTTACAGCACGGAGAAATACGAGTGCAGGATGACGTGTGTGCACTCGTCGGTGGTCGGCACGGTACTGATTATAACATTTTTGAAGAATACTGCCGAAACAACAAAATTTAACACTTGGCGATAACTACTGGTATTCCGAAAGGCAACGGCCAGGTGGAGCCGCCCAACCGGACAATAATATCAGCCCTGGCCAAACCTTCAGTCGAGAATCCGGCCAAATGGTACATGCATCTAAGCAAAGTCCAACAATGCATCAATTCTACTTGGCAGCGAAGTGTCAAGCACAATCCATTCGAGCTTATATTTGGTACACAGATGCGGAGAAACGCTGATCCTGAATTGGTAAGCTTGCTTAACGAAGAGATCGAGGAATTGTTCATTGCATTGCGAGATGAAATAAGATACCAGGCACGTGAAGCAATTCAGAAGGCACAACAGGAGAACACCAGAGCATTCAATCGCAATAGAAAGCAAGCTAGCTTAGGGGACTTGGTGGCGATCAAGCGTACACATTTCGGAACAAATTTAAAGCTAGCAAGGAAGTTTCTCGAGGTGTGATCATGAGGGTCCGAACATATCAACAACATGCTCGGAGAAGATGAAGCCTTGGCGACATACCGATTTCGACATCAGTTCGTCCGAAGATGAGTCCGCCTAGTATCAGCTGGGGTCAGCTGATCACAGGAAAGCCGGTTGTGGAATGACCCCAAGAATTGAAACGTTAAATTACAACGTCAACATAAGCGTCACATTCATTTTTTTTTGCGGGAATAGGAGCTACCAGCGAAGACGTTAACACGACGCGCACTACTTATTTTAATTATTTTTAATATCCTTGCTTTTTATACAAGTCGAATTGCTTAGTTTTTTTTCAATTGTTTTGATTCCTAATTTAATAATAAATTGTTAAGGATTAACCTGGAGTTTTACATATGTACATACGAGTAAGTACAATTTTTTAGGTGAGTTTACGTAGTTTAATGCTATTTAATCTTTTTCGAAAGTCCAAATTTGTTAGTGGTGAGAGAGTTGTTTGCAATATTATCAGAATAGCGACCTGTGGGCTTTGAAATGTAAATGTGGAAAAAGTACAAAATTGATATGACGGAAGATTTGTTGCACAGATTTCAAGACGTTAATGCTTCATAAAATTATTTTATCTATAACGAAACTCTCATACAAGTAACAATGATATCACTAAAATATTTATCACACTTTGGATTGAGTAGACCAATTTGAACTCGGGTCGTTAATAGTGATTTAATACGAGAAATACAATTTCATTGGAACCGTAACTCACTGAATACGTTCAGCATTTGAATCCGGAACAAAAAATAGTTTTTAGCAATTTCAACAAATTGAAAAATCGTTCTACAGTAAGGGTCTATCTCCAATGTTGACATCATTTATCGAGAATTTCAAAAAGGCTTACTTTGGTGTACCCTGACCCATGTTAACGGAAATTGTTCTGTTAGTACTACTCGTAAAAACTTCGCGTAGGACTTTATTTTTAAAAGAAATACCAGCGTTTAAATAAAGTTGATATCTTATTTGAGTCTTTAGGTATCCAATTTCTAAGCCTGTTCCATTTTCATTACTCATGCTAATTTTCGACTTTGAGGTCACTTTTCTCCAGAAAATGCCTAATTAACATAGCGTTTTACTATTTTTTTCTTATGAAAGTAATAACGGTAAAAAAAAATCAGCAATGAGTTTGCAGAAAAACGCACAGATTTTATGAAATTGGTGAAATTAGTTTTTTTTGCTTTAAGCTCCAAACGCTTTGAATAAAAAATGATTTTATGTGGTTTTGCATAATTTTTATTTTATGTGTGTACTAAAATATGGTTTTGTATGTATGCTAGAGCCCCTTTTTGGATTGCACTGCGAATGTTTATTGATGCTAACTGCTGCCTCTCTTTTGATGACGCTTCGAGAATACGATCTTCCAATTCGATTAAAGTTGTTATTTCGGTTGAATAAACAAGTTCTTTCATTCTTCCGGTCAGGAGATCTTGCAGGCCAGTGAACTGGTCCACTTCTTCCTATCGAACGCTTACCGTAGTCTTCATCTAGCCAATTCTTAACCTCACGACCATACTGGGCTGGAGCACCGTTATGATGAAGCTAGTTGAATCAGTGGAATGTCCTCCAATAGTACTGGTAAATCATTTCGCAAAAACTCCAGATAGTTTATGGAATTCAGCCTAGGTGGTAGTTTGTAGAGGCCGATTAACTTGTGTCCAATTACACCTGCCCATATATTGATGCCGAATTTGTATTGAAATGATTTATTTCTCATTGTATGTGGATTGTCCGCAGCCGCAGCCCACGTATGAAGATTATGAAAATTTGTGATCCCATCTCTTGTAAATTTAGATTCGTCCGTTCAAAAAATTCTGCTAATAAACTCGTTGTCATCCAAGCTCTGCTCCAGCAACCAGTTAGAAAACCAAAGTCTCTTTTCCAAATCATTGGTAAGCAGTTCTTTTACAAGTGTATGGTGGTATGGATAAAGATTTTCTCCATGCAGCAAAAATTTTATTTCTGGAAACATTGAATTGCAAAGCTAAGAGTCTAATGCTGATTGATGGATCAGTTGTAACAGTATCCAGTATTCTTTCATCAGCTGAAATCCTTCTTACTTGTGGAGCTCGCGCATTCGGTCGTATATTTTTAACTGATTCCATTTCTAGAAGCCTTCGATACGATACTCCTTTACTAGGAAGTCCTCGGTTAAGATAAAGCTCATGATATCTTTGTAGCGCACTAGTTGAACTTTCATTGCATAGCCCATCAACGTAAGTAATGTCTGTGTATTCTTGGTTTGTAAATGCTGACATTTCAAACAACGTTTCAAGGCAACTGTAACCTTAGCGTAAAAAATTAAACTGATGAATTAATTTTTTTTTTCCTAATCTTTTATACCATTTCTGTACGGTATATTTTCAAATAGGCCTTCATACCATAAACCTAACTCTTTCTGAGAACTTTTAAAGAACAAGGTAAGGAAATGAGGGTTCTGGCAGTTAGTCAAAAAAAGAGCACGCTTTAAAACTCTTTAATAGCTATGCTATTCTAAAAAAATATTGGAAAATTAGTAATTCGTGGAAAACCACTCTTACGAGTATGTATTGTCAACTGTTCCTAGAAACGTTGGTAAAGAATCTTACATTCCGTTTTTTACCTTTTGCAGGTTTTTCCAAGTATCATAAAATCTGTGGGTTTTTCTGCAAACTCATTGATGATGTTTTGTTTTATTACTGTAACTTTCATAAGAAAAAAATAGTAAAACGTTATGTTAATTAGGCATTTTCTGTAGAAAAGTGACCTCAAATTCAAAAATTAACATGGGCCATGAAAACGGAACTGGCTTAAAAATTAGATATCTAAAGACTAAAGCAAGATATCAACTTTATTTATACGGTCTTATAAAGGCTGGTATTTCTTCTAAAAATAAAGTCCTACACGAAGTTTTTACCATTATTACTAGCAATTTCCATTAACATGGGTCAGGGTACACCAAAGTAAGCCTTTTCTTAAATCCTCGATAAATGATGTCAACATTGGAGATAGATCCTTACTGTGAAACGATTTTTTTCTTAGAATATGCCCAGGAGTCATTTCCCAAATTATCTTCAAAGAATTAGGGGACACCCGGTATACAGTTAGTAATAAAGTAATTTGAAAATGTTTAGCAGATTAAAATATTAATTTAACATTGTAGTGTTAGATACAGTGACCCTCGCAGAGACTACCTATATAATATTTTCTCTGTGGCTACAATTGTAATTGTTTTTGCTCAGATTTTTGGGCTGTCTACAATTGTTTGGCTTTCCTTATTTATTAATATTTAAATTGCTTATGGAACGCGAATAATTTGCCGTAGACATTGACACATTAAAGTTCATTAAATAGGTTGTCGAGGCACTAAGGTTGGGGGCCGGATAATTGGTAAGAACAGAATTCTCCCGTAGCAAAAGATAATAAACAATGACGAATTTCTTATTTACAAATATTGACCGCAATGGGATTTGGTCGAAAACAAAGTTATTTTGTTTTCAATTTTCCAAATCAAACTTAATAGCTAAATTTTAAATCATTTCTCCCTGATTTATTATACATATGTTTATTACTTCGGATGGTATTGGTGGATATCTTTGATCCTTTTTAAAGTTGAAAAGTGTTGGTGGAAAATTGAAAAGGTAAATGACCCGCTTTTACTTTAACAATACTCCCCAGAAATTACATTGCTAAAACAAATTTTACGAAATAAATAGTGAAGTATTAATACACTACTGTTTCGCCAACATTTATTTGAGTTCAGAACATATTGTGTAGTATGTTACTTTTTGGCATCTAGGTTGGACTACCGGTGGAACTATTTCTCTTATTTTATTGTATTCTGTGATAATTGCTATACCGGAATGCATTCATTAAACGGAATCAACTTTTACATTGCATTTATTCGATTGCTAATTTATGGAAGAAAAACTTGTATACACATAAGTTTAAAAGTAGTTTTTTTGTTCTCATTTCTTAATTCTACAAAAATGTAAAACATTGATAGTTTTTCATACCACTTCCTCACGTTTTTTTCTATGTATGTATACATATATAAACTAACGATATATTTTTTCTTTATTTTGCACTGTTCGAACACCCAGGCGTTTAAAATATTTCAAAGCAAGTTACGGGTGTGTTTTTACTATGTACATATTTGCAGCTATCTAAATACAGGAAGGAGTTTTCAAACGTAAAATATAAAACTGCGACTCATCCTTCAACGAATTATGTAGTTAGCAGCTTCCATCCAAAAATGTGCGGAATTTATGCGTCTATGTGAACCCGGTAGTATAGTAGGCGGGGCGAGTTTTTGATTTCATTTTTTCAAACGCAAGCGCGCATTAATAATGCAAGCTTATATCAAAACGAAAAAAGTTTTCTTTCGAATCCGAATGCAGTCTTATTTTTACATATTATATGGCTATTCCAAACCTACCTTAAAATCAGCTCTAACTAGTATTTGTTCGCATAAGACATTTCTTTATATATTGAAAGATCATAGGTTTTATGTTTTCTTGAATTTAGTACTAGATTTTACCATACCATGATTGAAAAACAATGAAAAATAGTATTTTATTTTTTCCACACGTTGAAATCGTTAGAATTTAGTGCCTCTAGATTTTTTTTTGTTTTTGGGCGATTTAGTATCTACTAATATCTACTGTTTATAATATCTACTCTGCCTAATAATTATTAAATTACTATTTATATATAAAACATATAAAGGGAAATAAATCTTCGGTAGTTATTTGGTCATTATGTCTCCTACATCGAATGCACTAGCAACCAAAGAACCTTTTTTTCCTGTCTTGACTTTTTAATGTATTCGATTTTCTCTAAAAAGCCATAGGAATCATTTCTTATTTATATGTATATGAATACATGGTGGTAAATGCAAGCACATATGTATGAGTTTTTTTTTCGCCTCCAATGGAAACTAAGATACCTACCAATTTCCTTCTACTGGCGAGCAACTAGAGCTTTTTTTACCATGTAGTGTTGTTCTCGATTTCTTTTTTTGTTCACCGCTCCACACAAATTTTTCTATCAGACTACAAACTTTTAAGAGTTTTTTTTTTTCGTTTCTTCTTAAACGGAATTCTATTATATATTGGGAAAAAGTCCCACCATCAAACACATGAATACTCGTACAATACTTCAAATGCAACCAAACCAACAACAATAGATTTATTTCCTTTTTTAAGTAAGAGGCTTGTATACAAATTGAAAGTATTGGCGCTTCTGCATTAGGCATTATGCTTTGATATGTGATTGTATTGTGTCGAGAAAAAGCTCTCTTACAAAGGGCTCTATTACAAAGATTCCAAATGCATCTAAGGACTTATCCTGGAAAAAAGTTTTGTTCATTGCCGGAATCTATGTTAGATATTTTTAATATGTACGAGTGTTATGACGTCGAAATACGCGAGACGGGAATAATAATAAAATTCTATTACAATTCGTTTTTTTGCAGGACCAATGCAACGTTGATATTGTGTTTATTTAAAACATAGTTGTGTTTTTTATAATAATTTGTTTTATGTTGTCAGTGATACGCGTATTCGTCAATGCTGCCTATTGCGTTAGCGCGATGAACCAAATTAATTTAAAATAATGATAAATAAAATTAAATTAATTTTAATTCAGATAAATAGAATTTGCCAAAAACCTTCGAAATACACGTGTTTTTTTTTTATTATAAATTAAAATGGAATTTAAATCAAGGTTTAATGTATTTCATACAAATTTTTAAATTTTCTCGAAAATTCATTACTTTAAAAATAATTAATCGGACCATTTATAGAATTTTAAAAGATAGCGAAACAAAGTTTAATGCAAATAACTGTTAGACGAATTTAAATAAATCATTAGAACACCCATGGGTAGAGAAAACATTTTTTTTTGTAAATCCGTACCCGAATTATTAAAAAGTAACCTTAATCAATGTCATAAAATCAGTATTGGTTAAATGAAATTAAAATTAAAATGGCAGTGCTTTTGTTCGATTTTTAATTAATTGTTGTGCTATCATTGAGTCTAATGCTGTGTTGTTCTCTCGAAAAAAGATCGGTTTATAGATAGGTACTCGTATACGACCTACCTTTCTTTAAAAAAAACATCCTTTAAAAGAAAAAAACTATCGTACAAAAAATTATGCGTCAAAAATCAGATATCATCTTTTATACCACCATAAGGAATACAAGCGATATAAGAAGAACTGTCTTGTTCGGTGAGTTACCAACTCATAATATTAACAAAGTAATATGAAACATAGTTTTTTTTAGTTTAAAGGAATAAGCATTTATTCGTGAAATATTCTGTATATTTCAATGTCATCAGTTTTATCATACTAAGTTCAAATAGTACTTGTTTTCTGATAAATGCCACAATATGCACAATAATTTGTGCAATAATATTAAAGATTAATAAGGGAATGCGAAGCCTTATCTACATATGTACTTAAATACAGCAGTTAATGGTTCATCATGATATAATATATATCAAAGAAACTCAAAATCTTAAATATAAATGGGTTTATATATAATCCTGAGATTCATATTTTTATACATTTGTTAATATACAAAATGTATATGTATAAATTATGTAAAGTATTGTTTCTGTTACGGAATAACACTTTTATCGCGTAGACATCTGCTAAACAATTATGGTCAGCAGAAAACAGGGATCTACCTACATCGAAATGTATATACCTCGATAGAAATTGGAAGCACAAATAGTGAGTATGTTCGCTGACTACTACGCAACAAAGTCTGGTCTTAAAACTCAGCCAATATCAAAAGCAGAAAAGCCATCTACATTTCTGATTTCACCATCTGTTCGTGCAAACCCAAATTTATGATATTGAAATCGTCTGTTGTGACGAAATCATAAAGGCTTCGACTGTAGCGTTTTGGGAGCGGTAAAAAATAGGTAGGTCGCCCTTTGGCATAATATATTGAGTTGGAGGGGCTAGGCCTTGGACCAAAACAGTTTTCTTCCTAAATGCAGTTTAAGTATGAAAGAACAATTAATGTGAATCATTATAATATAGCCCCCGTGTGTTGTTTGTTGACCTTGCCAATTTCGTTCATTTTACTACATTTGTGTACATTAACATTTTTGTAAATTTTATCATATTTTTTTTGAAAAAAAAACAATGGACTTTTGGCAATTCTTTTCCGGTTCATGTCTCTTCCGTAGCAGCAGAATATTTTACCATTGCGCCACATCACAATTCTAAAAGAAAATCACTTCGTCTACATAATTTAGGTCTTTTTGACAGGTAGATATGTAAATAACAAGAGTTGATAATGTAGGAGTACGGCTATTTAGGCACAATTTATTATATACAATGAATCGTATACATGTATGTATAAACATAAGTTTATATTGTAGATCTCAAATTCCATACCTTAATCGGCCCCTAGTATATTTTCTCACTTTCTTTTTATTTTCATTAAGAAAGGACTAAAAAATTACATCAAACAGGTAAAACAACTTGGATAGGTATTTAGTATTTACCTGTTAACAAAATTGAAAACCTTTTAAAAATTACAGTTAGCGCCTATAAAATTACATTTTGGTTATACGGTGATACTAAGTGAGGAAAAATAAAATAACGATTTAATAAGTGAGTACTGTATCGAGAAGATAAGGAACGATAGTAGCTTAGCTAGAAACAGTTTGCTGAAAATGCGGAGTTTTCCATAGGAGATTGTTAGTTACATAGGCAACTAGGATGCTAGCGGGATCATACATTCATGCAGATGGTGCTATGTTATGCATTTTCATAAGATAAATGCGAATGTAGTGATATATATCACAATTCATCAGACGGGATATTACTTTATGACAAGCAGTAATAGATAAGGAACACAGGATGACTTAGAAGATCTGAGTGGAGAAAATGGAAAAGGATGAAATTGCAGCATTTAGGAGTGATGTGAGTGAAATTAGAGGAGAAATTAATCGTTATTGTTATTGACGAAGTTAATTGAAGAAGAGAGTGGGAGCGGCTCTGGGCTTAATAAAACTCGATTACTTTGGCTTTAGTTGTTGTAGATAGGGACGATTTGTTTTATTTACATAATAAACGAGTTCGATTGATTTACAAAATAGTGGGGAGAAGCTTGAGAATATCTCCCATTTGAACTTCTAAGCCGAAGGTTAGATATGATTGAAGTTTAGGATGAGGCCTGATAGCTTAACAAAAGAATTAGGTTTGATAGACTTGGTTCAACTTTACTAGAAGTTCAGCTGTTAATTCTTTTGTATCAGCCGTGAAGTAATATATTATAAATAAAAGAAGCCCGAAACAATTTAATTTTTTATATTGAAATCAGTCAAACCTGGAAGTGAGCGTTTTGCAAATCGGAATTTCGAAGTATGTAACTTATGCACATCGGAAGCTAAATTGCAATTAAAGAATTTTAGCCCCATATAGCTCGACCCAGATGCTCCATTTACATAATATGGAAATACGCTTTTTTTATGGATAATTCAAAGATGCTAACATGATATTAATTATTCTATTCAGTGTTATTATTGCTTTCCCTCCTTTTAAAGCTTTTGCTATTGTTGACGCGTTTTAAGAAATATCTTGAAACTAAATTTTATTCACATATGGTCGTGATATTTTTTAATTTCATGCTGGTTTTAGACTTTTCTGGAAAATACTTACACATTTCTCAAAATTAGAACTTCGTCTTTTTCTGGCGATACTGCAATGTGGGGCAACATTAAGCTGGTAGTGTGTTAACTAAAGGGGTAATATCATGTAGCATATAAGTTTTGTTGCCAACTAATTGTTCGGAGCCCTAAAAAGGCTTTAAAACATGACTAAGTATAGGCATTGTACTTCACTTTTGGGAGGACTAAACCTTTATATATTTTCGATCTGACTGACTCGAACTTGTTTTTATAGATTATGATTAACACATATACTTCGCGATGAAAGTGTCATTCATTGAAAATGGCTGTGGTTTGAATTTCACTTTGATAATAATATTAAGGGAACATTAAATTCCCTTCTACTGATGGCTTCCCAATTAGTAATGCTGCTGATATCTCAACTTAATGAACTTAACGTACGCTCCTGTTCCCAATCTTTAACCGAAATAATGTGAACTAAAACTAACGAAGTACGAGTAATTTCAACTAATATGAAATGCAGAGTGTATTGTCATTAGCAAATGAATATATTGAATTTATAATTCGAAGTAGGAAATGACCATCCGGCGTGAATCAAGAGCTACTTTTTGCTATTTACCATGCTTCCATATTATCTCTTGTCCATCAAGAATATCCTGACGGCCCTACAATTTTTTCCCAACTAAAAAACGGTGGAAAAGTGAGAGACATTTCCATAGTATAAAAAGGTGTAGAAAATATATGATAATAATTTCGTAGGCCACAAACAGATGTTCTTTTTAATAAAGAGGATAATTCCAATTTTTGGTTTATCAAGCTTGACAATCTTGTATTCGTCTTTTCTATGGGCAGGGTTAACAAATGCTATCGTTCTGTTAAGCTTTTTATTTCCTCTAGAGGAGTCTTAACAAATGAAAACTTTAAGGAGTGGCATAGCAAGAGTGTTAGAATACATCTTCAGAATAAAGCTAGACATAACATATAAATCATCTATATACTACCTTTCGGACCTTGTAGAACATTTGGCTCAATTTTTGGTTATCAGTCATTTACATTCGAATTCCAATTTTTTTATTTTCGTTTGTTGCGTTATTCGTCTATTACTGTAAGTTCTCTTATCTACTCGTAATCCGATAATGACCTCTTTACAGCTAAAATCGTACCACAGATGTTTTTTTCCTTTAGTACTGTTAATTTTGTGAACAATGAAGAATTTCAATCCAAATAAAAAAGGATTTGTTATCTTAAGGAAAAAATATTTGTTGCCGTAGTAATTGCAGCATATACGACATCACCGAAGAAACATTGCGACAGGTTATAGTTCCTTAAGAAAGTAATATGGAAAAACGCCGGATATCAAAATTCAGTCTTATCCCATATAATGCTACCAAAATATTACTATGTTTTAAAACTCGTCTTATTTATATTTTTTTTTATGAAATGAATCTGAAGCAGATGTTTTCGGAATTCGTTTACTTCTTTTTTAGTAGTCTATAATTCGTGTGAATTTTTAACTATTGTTGTCTTAAATTCTGCTAAATTTCCTAAACCAACTAAAAAAGAAATTAAATCGTTTATAAGTAAATTAAAGAAAAGTTGTTGAATTTAAATCAGCGTAAGACACCATTATTCAATTTTTTTTTTCAAAACGATTCTTCGGCTTTGACTTCTTTTTTAAAAATGTGAAATAAGTTCAAATTTTGAAGTTTTTGTTGGCAATACCCAAAAAGGTAAATCTTTCTGAACTTGTGGCGTATGAAAACATAGTACATGTTTGGGTTCTTGAGTTGGTAGCAAGTTTTTTTTCACACTGTAATGGAGACCAACTTTTTTTTTACTTTACTGATAATTATTTAATTACGTATAAGTTTTAATCAAAACTAAAATATAAATCTTAACAGTAACAATGTGAAGCTTCTTCCGAAATGTTATAATTTTTTTTCTAAACCCATGTGCGCTCTCCGGAAGAAAACTAGAAAATGCAGGTGCAGTCGAGTGTTTGGCGAAATTATTCCTTCTTTAATATATACCTCCGGCTCTAATTTTTACCCTTTCAGTACCTTATTTAAGTGTTACTATATGTGACGGAGTATTCAGCGTACTGTTCGACTTGTTAATATATTTAATAAATTTAATTAAATTCGTCAAAGCGTCATATACAACGGATGTTGATACTGAAGAAAGAAAGTTAAACTACACAAGTGTTATTTTCTTTCCTGGGTTTTTTCAAATCGTATCCTCAGTTTAGATATAACCACTTTAAATATATTTTACTTTGTTTCAAATACATATGTTCAAAATATAAACAAAATGGTTTTAACAGATTTACTTAGAACGGAAAAAAGTAGAAACAAAATTATTTAATAGACATATTTAATATAATATGATCTTGGTCATATGAATTAAATATGTACTTGTTGCTAAAATTGCTGCACTAAGAATGAAATTTTTCATTATTACAAATGTTTCATAATGTATTTACTTATGATACATGTTTATCGTTTTTACCACCCCAATCTTAATATGCTAAATTTTCTTGCAAATATACATTAGTGGAAAAAACTACATATTTAGCATTAAAACAAATAAGTTTGTGCTGATTATTAAAAAAGTTGATTCAATGTTTATAAGAAATATATTGACATAGCTTTACAAACTTGATATGAATATACATATGCACAATTTTCTATGTACGCTAAAAGAAATGAATATTTGAAATTGTTCCCTTCGTAAAGGGTTTTTTATGTGGCACCCGTTATTTATTTTATTTTTAAGTTGAAACTTCCCCTTGAGCGAAATCAAAATATAAAATTGTAAAAATGACTAAGGGTAGCAGATTTTACTTCTTTTATATCTTTTTCTCCCTTTAAGCTTTACACATATGTAGAGCACTAAATAGCTTTACATATACATCTTTCATCAAACTGGCGCCCAGTACTGGCGCAAATGCTGGAGGATAGCAACGCAAGCTAAATACAAAGGATGAATAGGGGCTATGCAATTAAAGCATTCTTCTCAAGCACACAAACACAAACAGTTATAATCTTTCTTGGCGCATGCTCTTTTTTGCTTTTCAATATGTATATGGATTATGCCTTCAAGTGGAATCTAGCGTTTTTCTATTCGTTCTCCTTATATTTCCCCAACTGCAAAACTTTTCCATATTTGCCCAAGTTTGCTTAAATTTTTCCTTGGTATTGGTGGCAGATGAATTATTAAATAGGAACAAACATCTCTCTTATTGTAAAATGTTGTCTTATCTCTCTTTTTGGCACTTCTGAGGTGCCTGATTAGAAAGTGTTTGTGTCGGCAATATACATACATATATTTGACTTTTTTAACCACCACCTTTAAAAATATGGGGTAAATGGGAAACGCAGTAAAAATTGGTTGTGATGTCGTTGGCATCCGGTTCCTGATCAGGTTCGGACGGCTTAAAACTCGGTTTCAAATATTTTTTTTTTTCATAAAGAGGGAAAAAGTGTTAAGGTTGTTTACTACTTTTTGGGTCTAATTGTTTTTTACTCCCAACAAGTGAAGTTCGGGTATAAAATTGCTAACCTTTTAAAACCAAATGTATGAGTATTAAAAATAACTGCTTTCTACAATAATTAATTTTGTTATATTATGTCCCGAAGAGATAAAAATTAAAATGATGCCTAACTGCAAGGTACGAAACAATCCAAAGAATTGAGAAAAAAGAAATCGATGGTTTGTGAAGATATTCACAAAATGTGCATAAATCTCTGGTTAAGCTAATTTCCCATCTAACAGTTTTATTTTATTTATGTACAATATACTACAATTAAAGTGGGAGTGGGAATATCATTCACGAATATTTTCATAAACATAAAATAATTCGAAATCGCTGTATACCCCTTTTCCCCTTTATGAGCATTATGATGTGTTTATTTATGGGTAAAGAAGAACATTTTTTTTTAAATGTGTCTACGTATGTATATATGATTACGAAATATACAATATATTTGCTGAAAACAAATGGATAGGAAAGGTGACATTTTTATATAGGAGTGTATAGATGTGTACGTTTCGTTATCTTTACATTTGTGATTGTAGTGCGGTTATCGCTCAAGTTGATGTAACTCCTTTTGTGAGAATGAGCTTCTACATATCTATACATTCACACGGTGGAGAAAAGGAATTTAACTGAGAATAAGTGGAATAGCATCGGTAATATATTTCATGCAATCGTTTTATATACTTAGTAAATAAAACTAAGAATGTTTTGTCGTGATGGGTGGGTTAATTTCTCCAAATGAAAAAAGGAATAATATTGTACATATGTATGCTACTAAATAACTAAATCGACCGTCATCTGGTGACTACATGAGATTCCTTTTATACTATGCTAGTATTCTGCGAAATTTCTCCGATTTACATACATAAGTTTTTCTTCTGTATATTTTTCTTTTCATAGTACTTGCTAAAATTCAATTTTTTTCCTTCAATGATAGAAACGGTTTGGCAGATATGAAGGTGCGAGCATACATAATTACATATGTACACATGCTTATGTCGCTCTATCAACGTACGTGGGTAAAAAAGAAAACTTATTAGAAAATAAATACATATGTATACACGTATAGACTTGTATACACAAAAAAATATTTGGTTATGTATATTCTTAAAAGCTTGATTGGATATAAGATTTGGTATGGGTTGCAAACAATTTGTCAATTTTATACAAGATCTTTGTACATACTCGTTTTTTTTTGTCAAAGGTGGTAAACTAATTTGTCCACGTCATAGGTTTTTACTTCGAAGCCATGCTTTCTCGACGTTGCTTTCTTTATTAAAGTTATGATATATCGGTATTCTTTGAGTAAAGTTTGTTAATGATTTAACAGACTTGGTATATCTGCAAATGTTAAACTCATATTATTATGTATGTCGAAATTTGTCCCATGCATGTAACATATAGGTATGCTTTTACAAAATAAAGGATATAAATTCTGTAATGAAACTTTTTTTAACTAGCGTTAATATGGTAACATATAGAGTTTATTGTTATCATTACTTTTAATTCCAATAAATTAATATTAACTAGCATTGCGCGCCCAAATTGGTCTGACCGCAAAGGTGACTTTTCTTTCAACCGTTTCCTGGTTTTGTACATCTCCCAATCGCATCTTTTATTCGGTGCTTCTCTTCTCCTGCTGGTGGTTTTAGTGTTATTTCTTCTATGTATTGTATTTTGTTCTTGGGTGGTTTTACCCCATCTTAAGCTAATATTACCATAGTGTTGGCGGCCATTGGGTGCTGTTATTTTTTCATAAACGTAGGTTTTATATTATTTCTTTATATAAAATAAATGCGTATATAAACTTTTACATACATTTTATTTAGAACTTTTATTTTATTTACATACATATATACTGCATTATAGTGTCAAATGAAGAGCATATAACTCAAGCACAGCTAGATTGGTTGCATTTGAAATCAGGTTCTCATCTTGAGTAAATTTTAAGACGGCTAGTCTTTTGTCGGTAACGAAGTAGTTCAGTACGAAAGCTATTTGAATAATTATTTACAGCAATTTTATATGGCAATATAATTGTAGGTTTCAAACCAGATTTTCTTCAGTTGGAATTATATACATGTATATATACAAGTACACTTATATATGATAGCGGAAATATATATAGCATATTCTTAATATTCAGAATTACTGCTGATTTAATGTATCCGTAATAAGAGAGATACGGAAAGAATACCCGACTTTTTACAATTTCGATCTAAAAATTGAACGGTCAGTGTGAAACTAAAGGCAGAAACATTTTTATATACATATATATGTATAAGTTGAAATATCAAAATATTCTCAGTTTTCACAGCAAAGCAACATAACATACGTAAATGCCATCTCTAATGAGTTGGCCAATGTGACGTGCAAGGTTCAAACGGTTATTCGGTTAATGGAAGAAAAAAACAAAATATGGTATTGTAAAAGAAAATATTATGATATGCGTGTGTGAGTTATTAATATCTTTCTGAGAGTAATTCATCGTGAAGTTGGTTGCCATTTATAAAAAACAAAGTAAAGAAAATTATTACAATATTTCACTGCGTGTATTTTAAATGGTGAAAATAAAACAATGTGTTTTTTAAGTTTTAGTGTTTGTAGTCAAAAGAAGCTATTGATAATTGCATACATTTATGAAAATTATTAGGACGTTTTGTATTTTGCACTAATTGTTTTGCATAATCTTTGAAATCAACCAATGAAAGGGTGATTTGCGCGTGACAAACATAATATTTATATCAAGCTATGTATGTGGATTGTTAAAAACTAAAGCTGAAAAATTAATTTTTCAAGTTTCGTGCAAAAGTATCCTGTTTGGAAATGATGATTAGCAACTTTCAAATATAAATATGTGGGCTTTTGGGCGCAAATTTATGTAATAGTGAATTATATACAAAATTATGTTTTTATCATAAATATATATCTCATCTAACAATGGAATACCCGAAAAATGTCATAATATTTCCGGGTAAATAATAACCTTTCCTTTTTTGATAGATAGTTTTTGCTTAACTTTTCTTTATTTAACTTAACTAATTATTCGGTTTCCGAATCTAGTTTATATTAACGAAGATAAAGTGTATTCATTGCAAAAGAGTAACAACTCGTGTTTTATATGTTTTCGTACAAAGTTTGCAAAAAGAAAACCGCTGTGAGGGGTTCCAGCGCTCTACCAAATGAGATACGAAATAGCAAAAAAAATCATTGACCGACGTTTTAAATATATTATGAAGAATATGAAATAATAAATAATATTTTTACAATAATATTGCAAATTTATATTGCTTAAATAATTTTTTCCGAGGAAAATAAGCAATCATTCAAAAAATTATCGATCTGAATTGGCATAGAAAATTATCAGAGCAATCGTTTGTTATGAAAATTTAAGGGAAGTTCAATAAATTACCAATAAAAATGATTGCACAAATGTGACTTAAAATAAACTGATACATTGAATTTGGTAAAAGCGCTTTCGATTGCAAAAGGAGTGAAAATCCGAACACTTTTATTTGTTATTAAATTCAATGAGACACTGTACTGATTTAGCTTTGAATAAAATAAGGTCTTATATGGATTGAAATTAACTTATAATACAAACAGAGTGCTTAATCACATGGGTTGTTACTGAAAAAAAAAATATAAACATTTGTTTAACTCCCAATTAATTGCCAAAGAGTTTATATACATAGTTATATATAGCTATATATAAAATGACGTAGAATCACATGTGCATAATGAAAAGTAAGCAACAACGTCGGAATACATGATGTAAATCATAAGATGTTTTTCAATCCATTATCATATAAAAACCTATTTTCCTTTACATTTTTTTGATATTGAATTTTTCTTTAATTTAGTTAAAATACAATATCTCTGCAGCAGCAATACAAAAAGAAACATATGCATGTATAGTATATCTGTGTAAACAATATTGAGTTACTTGAAATAGTAAGTGAAGAGATTTATACATTAATTTGTTGAAAAAATTGCATAACCATAATTAATAATTGCATACAAAGTGAAAAATATCTTAAGTGTACTCCGTCCATACTACTTGTTATACGAGGGTTGTCGGTTGAAAAGTTTCCGACCGACATTTTTTTTTATTTTTCTATATGGTCTCCTTGTAACTCTACACACTTCTCCCAGCGATGCTCCAAATAGTACTTGGCGTTTTTCTCTGCAAAATAATTGTTCACGAAGGTGATTGCCTCTTCATTTGACGAAAATCTCGTCGTCCGAGCGCAGTTTCTAGATGAGGGAACAAGAAGAAGTCACTTGGGGCTAGATCTGGTGAATAAGGCGGATGGTCAAGCAATTCAAACCGTAATTCATGGATTTTCGCCATGGCAATCGCTGAGGTGTGATACGGCGCGTTGTCTTGGTGAAACAGGATTTTCTTTTACTGCAAATATGGCCGTTTTTCCGAAATTTCTGCCTTCAGCTTGGCAAGTAATGATGCGTAGTATGCTCCTGAAATAGTTTTTCCTTTTTGAAGATAATCGATTAACATAACTCCTTTAATATCCCAAAAAACAGTCGCCATCACTTTTCCAGCCGAAAAAATAGTTTTTGCTTTTTTTGGAGTCGACTCGTCCTTTGCAGTCCACTGTTTTGACTGAATTTCTGTTTCGGGCGTATAATGGTGTATCCAAGTTTCATCTACAGTAATTAATCGGCGCCAAAACTCGGATTTATTGCGCCTAAACTGCGCCAACAGAGCGTTGGAAATTTTCATTCGAACACGTTTTTGGTCTAACGTAAGCAAACGCGGCACCCAACGCGCGGGCAGCTTTCTCATGCCTAAATCTTGATTTAATATGTAAGAAACCCGTTCTTTGGACATTTTCATAACCTCTACTATCTCTCTCAATTTAATTCAACGGTCGTCTAACGCCATTTGGTGAACTTTAGCAATGCTATCGTCAGTGGTTGCAGTTCTTGGACGTCCCGAAAGTTCATCACCTTCCAAGCTCTTACGGCCACGTTTAAATTCAACTGTGCAAAATTTTACTGTGGTAAATTATGGTGCAGAGTCCTCATACACAGAGTGCAACTCATTTTTGATTTGCGTAGGCGTATTGCCTTTCAAAAACAAGAATACTCAATTTTTTCCATTTTCACAAAATACACTCACATCGACTCACTCAAACGACTGTCAACTAAAAACTGCGCATCCAAAATGACTGAAACTTCGGTAAGTAACTATCAAAAGATGCACAACTACCATTCACTAGCTTTTATTGACGAGTGCCGCTATCTTTACGTTGCGATCGGAACGGTCGGTCGGTCAGACAACCCTTGTAATAACGTTAAAGTATGTTCATAAGTATAAGTTATTCATTTTTGTAAAACATTTCGAAATCGTGGTTTCCACGTAACTGCGTAGTGGGCGGCAATGACTCAAGTGGTAGTGGACTGGCTTCCAAATCGGAAAGTTCGGTGTTCGAATCCCAGCCTCGCTCGAAAGACCTATTAAGTTAACGAAAATCAAGTAAGATGAGTAGTTGACTAGAAATCAACATCAAGCCAACTTCCACTAAGAATTTAGTCTCCCCATTAAATGTTGGATGCCACCCATGGAACGAAATAAACACTGAGCCCAAAATCTTTCTTTCTCTCTATCCCATTATAAGTGTATTCATACCCACTTGAGTGTTAAGTTCTTTTTTTTTTTTTTTAAAAATTAGTATCTATACCCCATGTAATTGCGATGATTAAGAAGTTCAAGAGGCTTTCCCTATTTCTGTGTTTAGTCTTTTTGTTTAAAGCTATTTTATGGCGCATTTATTTTGCGCGAATTCAATAATTTCTTTAATGACTTACTGCGCAATAACAATCCTTGGTAATTTATTTCATCCAGATAATATAAACCATTATGACTAAAAAACAAATTCTCTTATTTATCGCAAATAAGCTGACAAAATTAATTAGGCTTTAATGTCGCTTTATTTATAATTTAGTTTCAACATTTAAACAAATTAATTAAAACCATTTAAATTGATAATGACTTCACTTTCGTCAAATAAGAATGCCTAAGTTCTTTCAATAGTATTCAGTCTTCGATGAAATATTTATTGCACGTCGTATTCGAAGTAAACTACACTCCAGATTTTGTCAACCTTATGCAATCTTTATATGTGGTTTATTGAAAGAGTCAATATTCTACACTGAAATCGTATCATTTCGGAAAATTTCTAATTTTAAGACGAAGTTTTCCTCTACTTCAAATTGATTATCTCAAACCCACAGTTTGGCACATGGAACTTTCCCCTTTTAATTTTTCTATAAATGTATTTTAAAAAATAAATAATCCGTAATATTATTTATGATTGTATTAGCAATGATCGGAAGCCCACTACTTTTAACATCTGAGAGTAGGTTTTCAGGCTCCATATGCGGCAATGTTGTCAAAATCTATTAATCATTCATACATAAATTGGCTCGATACGTTCTTGGGCTCGAAAGACGAGAAATCTTTTTGGTCCGGAATTCATAAATTGCCGGAAAGATGGGGGAAAGTTGTAGCTTCCGATGAACAATACTTTGAATAAAGCATTGTAACTATGTTTTCATAATAAAACTTCAAATTTTGGAAAAAAACGCTGGAAACTTACTTGTAGACCCAATATAATAGGAGATTCCGGATACACAAATAACGTCGCTCGAATATTATAGAAGCCTTACAGAAATACTATATAATATTCTCCTAACAGAGCCGCTGTGAAATCATTTTAAAATATTTAGAACACCAATGGGCTCAAAAATAACACTATTTAATTGTTGTGCATTTAACCCAATCCGGTATTAAGTTTCTCTCCTTTTTCTACTTATAAAAAAAGCACGAGTACAATAGAAGAAAAGTTTCCAGTTCGCGAATATTCAGGCAATAGTAAGAATCCGAACTTTGCTGTAACTTGCTCAACAAGTCTTTTTGCCCTACCTAGTTTATCAAGCAAGGGTTCAAATTATGCCCCAGATAATATTAATAAAATAAAATATTAATAACTTTATTGTGTTAGTAGTAGCGTGGTGCAGTGAGTTCGTCGACTACCACGTCTCTCACGCTACCGGCGTTCGGAGTCGGCAAGAAATAATATGGTATGCCTCCTCTCACCATGGATAAAATAACAACGCGAACAACTCAGTGAGTGGACTTGTTCCGCCACCAATTGTAGTGCTAAAAACGTTTATTCTTTTTTATTCTGTAGTTATTAGCACTGACCTACCCACTTAGTGGAACATTATACTATGTTATTTGTCAAGCCACATATCAAAGATTAAGTATTATACTTATATTTGTATGGTACAGATATTTAAAATATATTTTTACGCTTCTGATTATAAAAGTTATTGTATTCCTACCAAAAACCAGGAAAATTATATCATATCGTCATGGTATAAATTGTCTACAGTGTCCATGTACAGCTTAGCCAAAAACATTTGAATGGATGTGTATGTATGCATGCATGTAAGTATGTAAAAATATATGTGGGCATTTATTTACGTATGTATGTATGTGTGTATGCATTAGTGTGTGTATGTATGTATATATGTATCCAAGTATGTATGCATGTGTATATGCATGTATGCATGTAGGTGTGTATGCATGCATGTATGTTTGTATGTATGTATGTTTTTATGCACGCATCTGTGTATGTATTCGTCAGAGGATAGGCCAACTAACGGCAGTTCTTACCGAAATCACTTCATAAAAACAACGTTTTACGAAATTAAAAAGAAATTGAGAAAGATACCTGTTAATGGTATGCACGTTTTAAAATAAGATTATGTGCTACCTTTGTTATTTTCATCAAAACAAAACCAATTTGTTATCGTCTTCCTCTCGTCCGAGTAAATAAAATTTATTTAATATGCATTTGCAATTTCACACCAATCACAATTCAAACACTACAAAAATTTATCCATTTTGAGAACCACTGTAAAATTGCAATTCGCTCTTACCATTGCTTTCAGTGGATTTTTACGTAAGTAGCATAGTATGGATTAAGAAAAGATGCTCGGATTGAAGTAGTGTCGTTATTCTGATTCATTGTTTTGTTACGTCTGCTGCTGTGTAAGTAAATGTACGAGTAACTACGTTTTTATTCGGACTGGTTAAATTATTTTTGGTGCAGGCGCACCAAAAAAATCCTGGATATGATCTGCTTAATTGACCTTAAGTGACCTCAAAATCAAAAATTAGTATGGGCAATGGAAATGGAACAGGTTTAGAAATTGGATATTTAAAGACTCAAACATGATGTAAACGGCGTTAGAAGGGCTAGTATTTCTTCTAAAAATAAAGTCATACACGAAGTTTCAACCATTAGTACTCACAGAGCAATTTCCGTTAGCATGGGTCTGGGCACATCAAAGTAAGCCTTTTCTCAAATCCTCGATAAATACTGTCAACATTGGAGATAGACCCTCACTATAGAACGATTTTTTTCTGGGATTATTTCATAAATTATCGTTGACGAATTAGGGGACACCCAGTATATCTTTTTAACACAAACTAATGACAAAATATTATTCGTAGGTCGCCGCTGCTAAATAAAAAAAGGAGCTGTAAATGTAAGAAAATGTAAATGTCAAAATTTGCAAAAATTCGCTCAATCGTATTCGCAATTCTCTGAGCTGTGAATGGACCTTTGAGTCCAAAAAAAATAACCTACCAATTAATTATTTGGTTGTATTATACATAATAAAACCATAGAGTTGTTCTGCAACACGAATTTAATAAAAGGCGGATCAATCGTCGGCAGCAGCAAAATGTTAACGAACATAATACTCTTATGGCATTTATCCAATAATAGGCTTTCAAGTAAAAAATCTTCATATTGAATTTGTTGTTTTGGGAATAACAGTAAATATGGTATATTTAATAAACTTTTCTTGTGTTCCATTTTTTCAAATTTTTCCACAACCCTAAGCTGTTTAAATAATACATACTAACAGTGGCGTAGCTTCACCTTACGGGGCCCAGGTGGAACATTTTTTTGGGGCCCCCTCACTCAACTGCATATACTCATACATATGCTGTATAATTATTATCAATATGCGTCGTATGTCAGGGATAAGTGATAAAAGAAGTTAAAAAATGCTGTAAAGTGCTCTTTAAAATGTACTTCAAGTAAATTAATTTTAGGACATTTTTGGAAATAAGCCAGGGCCTAGCTTCTCGCACTCATTAGTGTTTTTACACTTCTCAGCGTAGCCTTCTGTTTTTTGTCGAATCCGAACGGCTCTCCTGAGAAGCTCTCTCATAGACAGAATTACTTTCAGCCGAAAGGCTGATAACGATTTTGAAAAACAAACTATTGCCAGGGCCAGGAATTGAACCCAGGGTTAGAATATGACAGCCCGTTAGTTTTGTTTTTTTCATTTTAAATGCATTTCCATTGACTTCATTAATTAACTCTTACATGCTAGACAAAAAAACGCTTCAAAATTAGCTTAAATAACTTCAAAATAATAGTATTATTACTGACATATAGGGCCATGTGGGCACTCTATGTTAAACTTAATACGTAACTATGTCTCTCGACGTTTCGTGCGGTTACATTTTTTTCTATATTTATTTAAACTAAAACTAAGAAAATAATTTAATTAATGAAAAAAACTTAGTATACGAACTTTTTTTTATAAAAACTTAAAAACTAAAACTTACGACTATCTAAATCTAAATACATAAATCTGAACCTATTTATCTTAATAAAACTAGCTTATTGTATATATCATACAATTTTTTTTAGATGTATTAACCCTTTTTTTAGGGAAGTTGTACCCATCTCTTTGTTCTTTTATAATTTTTGTTTTTTTTTAATAATTTTTTCTCTTATTCTACCCTAATCCTACCTAAATCTATGTAAGCCAGCCATGGCTAATAAAAAAAAACTGGCCTAACCGACTTTGCTTCCTAGTGAAGCTATCTTGTACTAGAGGAATTCGACAACGAAGCTTCCTCTCCTACAACAAGCAAACAAAATTGTTGGTGCTGCCGAGCAACATTTCTCATATCGCGACTCCCTACCGCCCTACTGAACCAGAGACGCTCCGCACTGCCATGTGCGACGGGGAAGATTAGCGGCACCTGTCCTGGATAAAAACTTTCATATTTGAGCTTAGCTTAGCTACCAGGCCATCGGCATATACTTACAATTACTAGCCCGAATATGGAATAGAAAAAGAGAAATGTATTATATCAAATTTAGCAAACACTTAAAATACAACTAATTAAAATGAGAAACTTAATGTAAAAGTTTTGTTTATTACATTTATATTTCAGAAATAACGATCGCAAAGAAAAATATCAAAATATCTTTCGACGCACTTTTTTTTCAGCGAACGTTTTAATCACTTCATGAAAATCGTTTGGAAAACCATTTGCAGTTTCGTTTTCGATAGATTTTTTATTTTTTTTTTTTAAATCTTTATTTCATGACAAAATATAAACAATTTTTTACAAATATAAATAATCCGGGATACAATGAATTTGTCTAAGAAATAGCTTTGCACAATCTGTTGCCATATGGCAAGTGGCGAAAGTACAAGAAAAAATTTAAAATATAATAACAAAATAAAACAATATTGATGGGGTAAAGTAGTAGGATATTTAACATTTAAACGCAATGTAGATAAAAAAAATAATAAGAAGTAAATTACAGTCAATTTATATCATTGGAATGAGAATTGAATCTATTTCATAATGGTTGAAAGTGAAAAGAAATTTTTTAACATTTTTTAAAAATACAGTTTTTGTCCTAAGGTTTTCTGGCAAAGAATTAAATAATCTGGGAGCTGTAAGATAGTAAAATCGACAAAAGTGTGCTTTATAAATAGGTGGAATAGTTACGCAGTTCCTCGTGTTAACACGTAAATTATAATTTTCTTGAAATCTAACATCATAGAAACCTGAATTTTCGAAAAATATCTTTAGCACTTTATAACAATATAAATGTCTTAATGGAAGAATTTCTAGGCTTTAGAATAGTGCAAAACTAGGCGTTCTCCGATTTACCTTAGACACAATTCTTAAGACATGTTTTATTTAATTAATAAAAGTTCTATTTTATTAAAATACGCACCACCCCAGCAAGCAATACCATATTGCAGCTTAGATTTGTTATTCAAACTCCACCGGCTGCATACGAGTTATTACAGGTAGCATCAAAGGTAAAATTAGGAATTACATTATAATCTGATTTCTCTTCATCAAATATCCAAATTTCAGGAAGAAAGATAATATCTGGCAGATGTTCCAGAGGTGTAAGGTAAGACAAAAATGTATTAAAATTAGTTCTCATACTACGAATATTTTGATGAACAATAGAAACATCAGATGAGAGATCATTGGCTAAATGCTGAACACAAAAACATCTCGAATCAGAATTCAAATCATCAGGAATTGAAGAAGAAAACCTACTATTGATACTATTATTAATATTAGAAGGAGAATTAATTAGATTATTACTAATATTAAACATAGTCTTCAAATCAGATTTTCGACTTTTTAAATGTTGTCAAATGAATTAATTTTAATAGCTCTATCTCCTTCGTTTACCCTGATAAATATACAGCAATCCCTGACCCAAACAAATTTACATAATTGTTTGTCTTTAAGCTCTCTAGCCATCTTTAGCAACATTCCAGAATACCTCGTGAGACAATCGTTAATGTAAATTTTGCTGTTCATGATGTTGCTGCTGCTGCTGCTGGTGTTGTTGCTGCTGCTGGTGTTGTTGCTGCCAATGTTGTTGCTGCCGATGTTGCTGATGCCGATGTTGTTGTTGCTGCTCTCGCCGATGTTGTTATGCTGAGAACCATATGAGAAAGCTTTGTTTCTTCTCGCACGCATCTTCTTCATTAAAGCTCTTTTTTGTGTTGCGGTTGAGAACTTTACATACACGATGTTAGGCGATCTCTTATTTGATGCACTAGGTTTGACTTTCTTAACGAAGCATGATACAATTTCATTCTCACTGATCTCATTTCCAGTGACATTTGTTATCAGTTCTTTGACTCTTTCTTTCACATTAGCATTGTTTACGTTGTCAATGCCAACAATGTCGACTGCACATCGATTCTCTCGCAGTTCCAGAGCATTTAATTTCATTTCTAAAAATCAACTCCCTTCTTTAGAGATACATTGCATTCTTCGAGCGCTTTGGTTCTAGTGAGCATTGCATCCTTCAGCTGCACAAATTCACTGTACAGCATTTCTAATGTTATTGCTGGCTGACCTGCATTGTTGTCATCGTGAGGGGCGAGCTTTGGAGGGGGAAGAGAAGTTGATGTACTACCTGTAGTTTTCATGATGCTAGTGCTCTTAGAAGAGGCAAGATGTGTAGTGGAAATGGGAGCGTCAACCAATACGGATTTTCTCCGTTGGGTAACACGACTATTACATTTGAAACGTTGATTCTCACTTTTCTCATAAAATTCTATTTCTCTCTTATAGATTTTCGCGCACTTAGCATGTATATTTTCATTACATATAATGCATTTAATATTAAGTTCGTGTCTTTCAATTTTTAAATGACATAAGCCGCACTTTAACATTTTATTTCAATTAATTCCAAACTGGGTAATATTATGAAATAAATTTAATATACGTTTTTTAATTGTTCGTGCTTGGTTTATTTATAAATTAACTTTTGGAGGAGTATTCTACCCTTTCTGTGTAACCCCATCAACACTTCAAGAGGAATTGTTAAAAATAACATCAAGGTAGTGCAAACATGTGGAAAACTTGCTGACAAAGCAGAATGTTCCATTAACAACAAATGCGCGAGTTGTTTTACAGAATCAAGGGTTTTTATGCAATTCCCAAGCCAAGCACGCAAAGACAACAATGTATTCATGTATTCTCTCACTGATGTCCTCATCATAACATTCAAAAAGCCTTTTACAGTTTTGGCACAACTCATCATCTGACATCGCTACAAGCTGCTCAGGTTGAATCACTTGGAATGTGTCAATTATATTTGTCAAACTATTAAATCTAATTTTGATTTGTTGAGAAATAACATCAAGACATTTGTAGAAGACATTAATTCTAAATCTTGACTCTCCATCAGTTAATCTCTCGCCTTGGGATAGTTCATCAAAATGTTTTTTTGACTTTTATTGGGGGTGGCCGTGGTGTAGTGGTACTAGCTATCGCTTCTCACTCGGAAAGTCAAGGTTCGAATTCTAGCCACAGCAAGTTTTCATTTGTGTAATGTGGAACTCAGTCAGAAAAATCTGAGCGTGAAGGCATAACACTGACATGTAGATTTGGCTGTTGTAGGTTCTTTCAAGCACAAAACAACCGTTAAAATTCATAACCTTACATTCCGAGAGAAGAAAAATCTCTCCGTCCTATTCGGACTCCCACGACTCTCCCTTAGGCGCGCGTAAATTATAAAAAAAAAATAAATTATTCGTTTGCTATAGACTTGAGTTCTGACTCCCCAAGAGTCACATAAATCAATCGATACATTTTTTTCTTCTTCAAACGAGTTTCGAAAGATTCGTAATGTTTGGTAGGATTGTATTTACGTTGAATTTGCTTAAGAAAGACCTATGTCTGATTTTTGGAGAAATTTTGAAACAGCATTAGTTCAATAGAAAGACGAAATCAAAAGTTTTATTTTCTTGCGCAGAGCTTCCGCTTCATTTCGCTCAGAAATACATTAGCTTATCAGTATGATTTTCGGGAGAACGCGAAGAATATCTTTATATTTGAATCTTACAGCCTGCAAAGAATCTTCCCTTGAAGACCACCAGGTTTGACAAAGGCATTTAAGTGATATTTTTCTGGTATCGTGTCCTTCACAAATTTCAGATAACAACTACCACCATTTTATGCTGTTTACAAAAAAAACATAGAAGCTTTGAATTAAATAAAAAAAAATCCGAATTTCTGGAACAGATTCCACAGCATCATTGAGGACAAGGTATAATCGACAGGCCGCACAGTAGTAAATAGCATTTTTTTGTTTTGGATGAAAAGTTTGTGGACTCCGTTGAAAATTCCACTAATTACCGCGGCACCATCGTAATCTTGTCCTCGACATTTTGCGATATCAATGCCTTTCTTCTCGATACCTTCAATGATTTTAAGTTCTAAACCAATCGCTGAATGATCTTCAACTTTTTCGAACCCCAAAAAAGACTCAGTTATTTTTAAATCAACTGCCTTGCCATTTTCATCTTTTTCAATCTGAACGTATCGAAAAACTTAACTCATCTGATCTATTTTACTTAAATCTTGAGTAGTATCAATGATATGGGTGAAGAAAGGTGCTTTCTTAATATTGGGGACTATCTTATCTTTGACTGTTTTTGATAAAATATTGATGAGTTCATTTTGTATTTCTGGGCTTAAATAATGAACAGTATGTTCACGGTTTGAGATAAGATTTTTCAGTATCGGGTCATAGATAGCGAGTAAATCAATGATTGACAAAAAATTGCTATTGCAGCCTGACTGTCCAAGAATTTCACAATGGCCACTTAAAGGAAGATTACATACAGCCAAAGTTAAAATAACGTTCATAATTCTCTCCAAAACATGACACCAGAACGATTTTTCCCTCAAAATCTGTTTCTCAATATCCTTATCTAGAGCCTCATTTTTTACGCCATAATTCAAGCGTTATACAAGCATTAACATGTGCGGTACTTTTTTTCGTGAATATTGATTTTTTCGCCCAACTTTCCCCAATACGTACTCCGTCAATCCAAGCTGACTTGAAACTAGTACCTGTACTTTACGCGAACATCCAACAAGCTTCACAGTAAGCGAAATTTTGTATTTCGGAATAGCATAGCCAAGTGCGAGGAATTTTGAATCCAGCTTTGTTAGTTCACCACTAATAGTAGTAATACTCCGAAAAACAAGTATTAGTTGTTGGATTCCGAGGAGAAGGGCCTGAAGATCTGCACGGGCCAACTGACATTATGAATCTCTTTTCCTCTGTGTATAAAATTCCCTCAAAATGTCCTTTGTCTTTCTCTGCAAATCAATCAGTCCTTAAAGAATTTTATTAGGTCTTGATGCTAATTGCAATAAATTATTTTTCATTCAGCTTTGTTTGCTTTAATTAGAAGCATGGCTTCGTCTTTATCATCCAATTTTTCCATAATGCCGCACATTTCACTATTGAAGTTTTCTGCTAAATCTGCTTCAAGGAGCGTTTCATTCGTATTATTGGAAGTTGATGGAGTCTTGAAGTATGTGGTTATTGATTTTATTTTTTTAGCAGACGTGGCAGTTTTAATTTTTTTTTCTGTTTTGAGCACCGCTCGGATGTGAGCATTTCATTGAACTCATTTTTTAAATCTAACTGAAAAACGGTAGGTAGGTACATACACAACCAAAATTTTTTTGGAACAAACAGCGGGAGGAAATAAGAATCGACGAGTCAAAAAAAATAATTAACTTACCTTACTATAAGAACTGGTCTAGAACCGAATACGAGTATGTATGTACGTATGTACGATAATTGTTGTGCAGGCCAATCCAGAAAAATGCAGCAGCACGTAATTTATGAATCTAATATAATATGCACCAACAAAAACAAAACCACGATAATTAAACAAACACTATTCACATCAAAATGCCAAATTTAAAAATCTCACCACACATTGCACATGAAATGAAATAATAGCCTAAGTTTCAAATATCAATTTCGAGCAAGCTAAATAATTAAAGTGCGTTGTACATCCGCTCCCAGGATCACCATAATAATTGAAGTTCACTTCGAGGTAGTACACGTGAAAATGAAATTGTCTTTTGTTAAATCAAACTTTCGTTTCTTTATTTAAATAAGCTATAGTAACACTAACTCGCGCATTTCCCCAGCAAGCAAGCAATATCGAGGTTGGCACAAGCCACACATCAGAGCAATCCTATGGCCTGTTGCAGTGAAAATATCCTTCGTAGCGACTGGAACAGAGAAAAACCGCTTCACACGGCACAAAAAAGAATGCACGAAGAGAAGGAGCTGATATCATTGGATTATCCTTCCGTACTCCATAATGCACATCGGACTGTGATAACAGCACCTGCGACCGAGATCCTTGAAACGAAGTGCTATGCCACGTTGTGCGTAAACATGCTGTGACAAGAATCAACCCTTCACTTGAATTTTGAATTAACTTTAAAAGAAGATTGATTTATTGTAGATTTGGGAATTGAACAACCCTCGAGTTTGGAGCCACCCTGAGCTTGGGGGCCCCGATGATTGCCACCTGTAACACCCCCGGTAGCTACGCCACTGCATACCAGTATGTTTGTATTCCGACCGGTGTACATGAATATATTCGATAAGCTTTGCCCTATCGAAAATCGAAACAACGGAAACGCACATAAATAAGAAAATGTAATTATAAGCTGGCATTTACCTTTCCAATATACAAGAAAAAAAACAAGGAATTACGTTTTTAGAAAAACACATGTGCAGACAAAGTCCCCAGATA
>OZ014530.1:136523011-136530511 GCA_963966105.1 Volucella zonaria | reverse complement strand
ACTAAAAACGTCCCCTCCTTTGTGGAACCGTCTCCCACCCCGGGACCGTCCAACGTTGCTCCTGCGTCCAGGTCCCGCTTTTTCCGTCGTAGTACATATTACGAACGAAGCAATGCACTGCCAATTTTCTACGGTGCTTAACATTTTCTCGACGATGTTTTCCGCTGAGAGTTGGCACAGTCTTTCTTCTATGGGGCTCCGTGCTCCTTGCCATCTTCTACACCAGAAGAAGGTGTGGTTCGCATCGTCTGTGGGCTCGTCGCAGTAGATACATTTTAGGCATTCGGCCCTCCCCATATTGAAGAGGTATTTACGAAAGTACCCGTGTCCAGAGAGCATCTGCGTTATATAATAGTTTATCTCGCCAAAGCGTCTGTTGTACCATATTTTTAGATCTGGGATTAGCTTTGCCATCCATCTACCTTTGGATTCTGTGGACCAGCGGTCCTGCCATCGCTGAATTGTTTGTATTTTAGTTTCCTGCCGGGTGTGGGTGTTCGATGCATCATTTTTCTGTAACCACAGCTTCCTTCTTTCATCTGCTAGTAGATCTATTGGCATGGTTCCACTTATTACCAGAATCGCTGCCTCCGATACTGTGCGCTATGCTGACGACACCCTTAGGGCTGCAGTCCTATGTACTTTGGCTAGAGCTGTGCACCTGTTTTCCATACTCAGGGTTGGCGCCCACACTTCGCTCCCATATAGTAAGATTGACTGTGTTGTGTCCATTAACAGCTTCCTTTTGCTGGATAGAGGCCCTCCGATGTTTGCCATTAGTCTCGATAACGATGCCGCTATCTTGGCTGATTTCTCAATGGCGTGTTTAATTTGCGACCAGTAGGTCAACTTGTTGTCAATCCTAATACCTAAATATTTTATCACTTTCTTCGTGCGAATGGTTTCTGAATGCACCTGCATATCTACCTCCAGCGGTATGTGTTTTCTAGTGAGTAAGATGAGTTCCGTTTTCTCCGCGGCCAGACTAAGTCCGTGCAAGTCAAGCCAAGTTTGTGTCCTCAGCATCACTTGCGTAAGTTTTCGCCTCACCGTGTCCATGTCGCGTGCGCTGATGACAGCTGCATTATCGTCAGCGTACCCTACTAAATAGCAGTCTTCAGGCATACTGATGTTTAAGATACCATCGTAGCTTACATTCCACAAATCAGGGCCAACGTTTGAGCCTTGTGCTGCTCCAGAGGTGATTTTCTTCTTCTGTTGGCCTTCGTTTGTATCATAGATTAGCTCCCGGTCTTTCAAGTAGCTGCGTACCAATAATAATAATAATAATAATAATAATAATAATAATAATAATAATAATAATAATAATAATAATAATAATAATAATAATAATAATAATAATAATAATAATAATAATAATAATAATAATAATAATAATAATAATAATAATAATAATAATAATAATAATAATAATAATAATAATAATAATAATAATAATAATAATAATAATAATAATAATAATAATAATAATAATAATAATAATAATAATAATAATAATAATAATAATAATAATAATAATAATAATAATAATAATAATAATAATAATAATAATAATAATAATAATAATAATAATAATAATAATAATAATAATAATAATAATAATAATAATAATAATAATAATAATAATAATAATAATAATAATAATAATAATAATAATAATAATAATAATAATAATAATAATAATAATAATAATAATAATAATAATAATAATAATAATAATAATAATAATAATAATAATAATAATAATAATAATAATAATAATAATAATAATAATAATAATAATAATAATAATAATAATAATAATAATAATAATAATAATAATAATAATAATAATAATAATAATAATAATAATAATAATAATAATAATAATAATAATAATAATAATAATAATAATAATAATAATAATAATAATAATAATAATAATAATAATAATAATAATAATAATAATAATAATAATAATAATAATAATAATAATAATAATAATAATAATAATAATAATAATAATAATAATAATAATAATAATAATAATAATAATAATAATAATAATAATAATAATAATAATAATAATAATAATAATAATAATAATAATAATAATAATAATAATAATAATAATAATAATAATAATAATAATAATAATAATAATAATAATAATAATAATAATAATAATAATAATAATAATAATAATAATAATAATAATAATAATAATAATAATAATAATAATAATAATAATAATAATAATAATAATAATAATAATAATAATAATAATAATAATAATAATAATAATAATAATAATAATAATAATAATAATAATAATAATAATAATAATAATAATAATAATAATAATAATAATAATAATAATAATAATAATAATAATAATAATAATAATAATAATAATAATAATAATAATAATAATAATAATAATAATAATAATAATAATAATAATAATAATAATAATAATAATAATAATAATAATAATAATAATAATAATAATAATAATAATAATAATAATAATAATAATAATAATAATAATAATAATAATAATAATAATAATAATAATAATAATAATAATAATAATAATAATAATAATAATAATAATAATAATAATAATAATAATAATAATAATAATAATAATAATAATAATAATAATAATAATAATAATAATAATAATAATAATAATAATAATAATAATAATAATAATGATAATGATAATAATAATAATAATAATAATAATTTTTTTTTTTTTTTTTTTTTTTTGCGGGTCAGGGAGGGGAAATGCATTACGCATCCCTGCCAGGTCGTCACGCTTCACGACAGGGTATGTTGGACTCCTCGGATGTTTACCAACTAAAACCCCCCACCCTTCAGCCATGGGAATCAACCACACCGGGACTACTTTCGTATTACTTCGGTGTGGCTCCCTTCTCTTGGGCTATATGTGCCACTCTTAGCTTGCGTTTTCCCCGTCGGGCCCGCTTATATGTTTTTGTTCAGCCGCTTCCATCCTGGTAAGCGTCCAGGTCTATTTTCTTCTTTCGGAGAGTGCGTTCAGCAAAATTCGCAATACGATTCCAGCTCTCTTCACTTTTCAGCATGATCTCCGTAACAGTTTGGGCTGTTAGTGGGCCGCAATTTATTTCAATGCTGATCCTTTCTTCCCTCCATTTATAGCAGTTGAAAAAGGTATGCTCAGCATCATCAACATCTGAATCGCCATATATGCAGCTTGGGCCGCTGCATTTCTCCATTTGATGCAAGTATTTTCGGAAATAACCATGTCCGGAAAGTAGTTGTGTGAGGTAATAATTTACGTCTCCGAAACTCCTATTCACCCAGCTTGCTAAATTTGGGATGAGTTTCGCTGTCCATCGGCCATGCCTTTCATTTTGCCACTTCTGCTGCCACTGTTCAATGCTCTGTGCTCTTAATTCTCCTACTGTCAGTCGACTTTCGTTGCTGAGTTTTTGTTCCCATCTCTTCTTGCGTTCTGCAGCTAGTAAGCCAATAGGGATCGTGCTACTAATGACAAGTACGGCCGCCTCTGAAACCGTTCTATAGGCTGACGCTGCCCTCAAGGCTGCTGTTCTTTGCGCTGAGCCTAAAGCCTTCCTGCGGTACTCTGCTTTCAACGAATCAGCCCACACTTCACTTCCGTAGAGCAGAACTGATTGCACCGTTGCCAAAAGTAATTTTCGCTTACTTGCAGTCGGGCCACCTGTGTTTGCCATTAGCCGTGATAAGGCTACCGTGACTTGGCCTGCTTTTTTTATTGCATAGTTTATCTGAGCCCAATAGGATAATTTGGAGTCCAGATGGATACCCAGATATTTTACTGTTTTGCTTGATTGAAGCATACCACCAACTGTATATATCGGTATTTCGATTGGTATTTGTTTTTTTGTGAGGATAAGGAGCTCGGTTTTTTCCGTGGCAAGGCTTAGACCGTGATCAAGCATCCATGCCTGCGTCCTGATCATCACCTGATTTAGCTTTCGCTGAGCTTCTTCTGTGTTCCTTGCGGTTATCACTGCGGCGATGTCATCTGCGTATCCAACAAGGTACGAGTCATCTGGCATGTCAATGCAGAGTATTTCATCGTACATGACATTCCATAGGTCCGGTCCAAGTATAGAGCCCTGCGCTGCCCCCGCTGTGATCTGCTTTCGTACTTTCCCGTTTTCTGTCTCGTAAACTAGAATTCGATTTTCGAGATAGCTGCGGATCATTTTCATTAAGTATTGTGGGACCTGGAAACGACCTTCCAATGCGTTAATTATATCGGTCCATCTCGCACTATTGAAAGCATTTTTTACATCTAGGGTTGCCAAAAGGACGATGCGTCTGGAGTAATGGTTTCCACTCTGCGCTATCTCTACACTTTTGAGCACATCCGCAATAGCATCTACTGTAGACCTGCCTTGTCGAAAGCCATGTTGCTTATCTGAAAGTCCGCCAGATTCAGTTACTGCTTGTAATAAGCGCGGCTTAATGAGCTTTTCGAGGAGTTTACCTGCTGTGTCTAACATGCAGAGTGGACGGTACGAGGATGCCGACTCGGGATCGCCTTTGCCCTTTCCAATTAATACCAAGTGCTGTATTTTCCAAACTTCTGGGAAAATGCCTTCCCTTAGACACTCGTTATACATTTCGAGTATCATTTGTGGTCGTTCAATTGCAATTATTTTAAGCACCTCCGCTGGGATTCCATCTGGGCCAGGAGCCTTTTGATTTCTTAGAGTTTTTGCCGCGGCTTTTAATTCACTTTCCGTGAACAGTGTCATCAGTTCATTTCTCTGCGTTGTCGTTACGATTTCCGTTCTCAGTTCATGGGTTGGGAAGAGTGTGTTTACCACGTTTTCCAAACTTTGAGCTGGGAGGTCCACTGATGGTGATACCCCGCCAAGCTTTTTCATGACGAGCTTGTAGCCTAGGCCCCATGGATCGCGATTGATGTCAGTACGGAGCTCTTCCCATTTCTGTTTTTTGCTTGTTGCAATGGCCATTTTAAGATTTTTCCTAGAAGTTCTATATCCTTGTGCGAGTTCAATGGCTGGGCCGATTCGCCTTGCTCTAGTATACAATCTCCGCTGGTAGAGACAAAGTCGTCGGAGTTCCCCTATTTCTTCAGACCACCAGTAAGCCTCCTTTTTCCGAGATCTGCCTCCGATTCTTGGCATCGATGCTTCGCAGGCTCGTGTAATGCTCGCCATCGTGCGGTCTACTTTACTTCGAGCGTCAGCTGTTTGTTGTTGGAGTGGGAATGCATAATCTAGCTCCGCTAACAACTCGGGTGTTTTAAGCTTCGAGACATTCCACTTTCGCGTTCCCTTTCTGATGTGAGAACTATTGGTAGATGTATCAGCTGCGATGCGATATGTGAGGTATTGGTGGTCACTCCCCGTGTAATCCTCCAGCACCTTCCATTCTTTTAGGCTATTAATCAAAGACTCTGATGTGAGCGTAATGTCTGGGATTGTGCCTTCGCATCCCGCTCTTCTATAGGTAGCCGATGTACCTTGGTTTGCGATCACCAAACCCAGCCTTGCAGCCATATCTAGAATTCTTCTACCTCTCGAATTTGTAGTGCCCATACCCCACTCTGATGCTTTTGCGTTAAAATCACCTGCAATAATAAGTTTTCCTCCTATCGCTCTGGCAGCGTCCTCGATACAGTCTAGTTTGGCTTGGAAAGTATCTATGGGGTCGCTTGGAGTTAGGTAACAGCTGATTATAGTGTAGTTCCTGCTAGTTGCCCATACAAAGCCGTCGCCTGAGCCGTGCCTTATCGTATGAAATTTTTCGCTGTTTGTTAGCCATATCGCCGCTGTTTTTGTTGTATCTTCGAACCAAAGGTCATTTGCTAACTTGCTGTGTTGTTCGCTGATGATTGCACACTCGGTGTTATGCTCAAGCATAATCTGCGGTAGCAGTGCACTGGCGGTTATACTTCTATGCAGGTTTGCTTGGAGTAGCTTTATCATTGTTTCCCGCTGAGTCTTTTGTAGGCAGTGCAACGGTTCGAGCCAGGTACATGGTCGGTTGAGTCGCAGTGCTCTTCAACGCAGATGCAACACTTCGGGGTGTTGTTGCATTCTTTCATCTTGTGGCCAGCGGTTCCACATCGTATACATAAACCCTGTCCGCTTCTGTCGGGGCCTTTACATAGCGTTTGTGTATGTCCCACACCAAAGCATCTGAAGCAGCGTTTAATGTCATTTGCTTGTCTGACTCTGCATCGTGTCCAGCCAATTTTTATGTGCTGAGATCGGAGTATGACATTTGCTATGTCATCTGCCATTGTCACAAATGCTCGGCACTGTTCTCTGCTATTCTTATTTGAGACTCTCACCGTGATATCTGGATCGTCTTTTTGAATCGCTTCTCTAATCGCCAAGGCTATCTCTTCTGGTTCTACAAGGGAGTCCATATCCCTAATTTCGATGGTAGTCTTTGGTTTTAGCTCCGTCACTCTCGCAGATTGTTTTAGGGATTTTTTAATTGCTTCGCAGAATTGTTTCTTCTTTCCTCCATCTAGTAGTTCCAGCAGAAGCGAGCCGTCCTTAGTCTTCCTAACGGATCTTACGGTTACTTCAGCTTCTTCTGGTTTGACAGATCAGTTCGCGGAGAACATCGGCGTAACTATTACCTTCTGCAGGTTTGACGAGCACGGCCTCTAAACGCTTTTTAGGCTCTGGCTTTCTCTTGCTTCTTTTTCTCGTCCTTGTCTTCTTATGTTCAGTTTTATCCTGAATCGCCGCGTTATTGCCATTGAGCTCCTTATCTGAATTTGGCTTTTGCTTCCGGCGAATTACAGTTGTCCAAGCGTCAGGCTCCTTTTCTCTTGTCTTTTTGGACACATTGGACACAGCTGGGCTTGTGGCTATCCTTTTACCGCGGACTGTCAGAGGTGTGTTACCTGATCGTGGTTGACTGTCAGCCGTTCCCGGTTTATTTCCTGCCTGCTCTTCTTCGAACCTCTGCATTTCTGTCGACTTCCACATCTGCCTGTAGTGCTTTAACACGTCGAAAGCCTCGCTTAGTTCAACAACGCCGTCCTGAACTTCCTTGCTGATGTTTCTTTGCTTCCTTATGGCTTGCTTCATCTTTGTTAGGGCATGTCTACAGCTTTCAAGTGTATTTTCTTCCAGCTGTCTCAGCTTATATATTGACTCTAAGCGGGGAGAAGAATTTGTTCTCACAGCCGTTTGCGGTTCATCCTGTACGCTTGTAGCAGGCGAGGCGACAGTCTGCTGCTGTATCTGCATCGTCGTTTTTGCTCCTTCAGTTAAGTTGGAAGAGTCTTCGCCCGATTGGACGGTATCTCCAGTCGTCCCGGTAGTCGCTAAAGCATTTACTCCTCTCGGGAGTGGGGGCGAACGGAGAATCTTACGGCTTTTTTGAAAGCCCAAACTAACGGGCTGATCCTCTGCTTTCTCTCTTCTTTCAATTATTTTGTTTGTTTTTGTTTTTGGGGGTGTTCTG
>OZ014530.1:136455511-136513011 GCA_963966105.1 Volucella zonaria | reverse complement strand
TAATAATAATAATAATAATAATAATAATAATAATAATAATAATAATAATAATAATAATAATAATAATAATAATAATAATAATAATAATAATAATAATAATAATAATAATAATAATAATAATAATAATAATAATAATAATAATAATAATAATAATAATAATAATAATAATAATAATAATAATAATAATAATAATAATAATAATAATAATAATAATAATAATAATAATAATAATAATAATAATAATAATAATAATAATAATAATAATAATAATAATAATAATAATAATAATAATAATAATAATAATAATAATAATAATAATAATAATAACAATAATAAAACTGCATCATCAACGATGTCGTCACATCAATGGTATGTACCGCTCTCATGCACTAAAAACGTCCCCTCCTTTGTGGAACCGTCTCCCACCCCGGGACCGTCCAACGTTGCTCCTGCGTCCAGGTCCCGCTTTTTCCGTCGTAGTACATATTACGAACGAAGCAATGCACTGCCAATTTTCTACGGTGCTTAACATTTTCTCGACGATGTTTTCCGCTGAGAGTTGGCACAGTCTTTCTTCTATGGGGCTCCGTGCTCCTTGCCATCTTCTACACCAGAAGAAGGTGTGGTTCGCATCGTCTGTGGGCTCGTCGCAGTAGATACATTTTAGGCATTCGGCCCTCCCCATATTGAAGAGGTATTTACGAAAGTACCCGTGTCCAGAGAGCATCTGCGTTATATAATAGTTTATCTCGCCAAAGCGTCTGTTGTACCATATTTTTAGATCTGGGATTAGCTTTGCCATCCATCTACCTTTGGATTCTGTGGACCAGCGGTCCTGCCATCGCTGAATTGTTTGTATTTTAGTTTCCTGCCGGGTGTGGGTGTTCGATGCATCATTTTTCTGTAACCACAGCTTCCTTCTTTCATCTGCTAGTAGATCTATTGGCATGGTTCCACTTATTACCAGAATCGCTGCCTCCGATACTGTGCGCTATGCTGACGACACCCTTAGGGCTGCAGTCCTATGTACTTTGGCTAGAGCTGTGCACCTGTTTTCCATACTCAGGGTTGGCGCCCACACTTCGCTCCCATATAGTAAGATTGACTGTGTTGTGTCCATTAACAGCTTCCTTTTGCTGGATAGAGGCCCTCCGATGTTTGCCATTAGTCTCGATAACGATGCCGCTATCTTGGCTGATTTCTCAATGGCGTGTTTAATTTGCGACCAGTAGGTCAACTTGTTGTCAATCCTAATACCTAAATATTTTATCACTTTCTTCGTGCGAATGGTTTCTGAATGCACCTGCATATCTACCTCCAGCGGTATGTGTTTTCTAGTGAGTAAGATGAGTTCCGTTTTCTCCGCGGCCAGACTAAGTCCGTGCAAGTCAAGCCAAGTTTGTGTCCTCAGCATCACTTGCGTAAGTTTTCGCCTCACCGTGTCCATGTCGCGTGCGCTGATGACAGCTGCATTATCGTCAGCGTACCCTACTAAATAGCAGTCTTCAGGCATACTGATGTTTAAGATACCATCGTAGCTTACATTCCACAAATCAGGGCCAACGTTTGAGCCTTGTGCTGCTCCAGAGGTGATTTTCTTCTTCTGTTGGCCTTCGTTTGTATCATAGATTAGCTCCCGGTCTTTCAAGTAGCTGCGTACCAATAATAATAATAATAATAATAATAATAATAATAATAATAATAATAATAATAATAATAATAATAATAATAATAATAATAATAATAATAATAATAATAATAATAATAATAATAATAATAATAATAATAATAATAATAATAATAATAATAATAATAATAATAATAATAATAATAATAATAATAATAATAATAATAATAATAATAATAATAATAATAATAATAATAATAATAATAATAATAATAATAATAATAATAATAATAATAATAATAATAATAATAATAATAATAATAATAATAATAATAATAATAATAATAATAATAATAATAATAATAATAATAATAATAATAATAATAATAATAATAATAATAATAATAATAATAATAATAATAATAATAATAATAATAATAATAATAATAATAATAATAATAATAATAATAATAATAATAATAATAATAATAATAATAATAATAATAATAATAATAATAATAATAATAATAATAATAATAATAATAATAATAATAATAATAATAATAATAATAATAATAATAATAATAATAATAATAATAATAATAATAATAATAATAATAATAATAATAATAATAATAATAATAATAATAATAATAATAATAATAATAATAATAATAATAATAATAATAATAATAATAATAATAATAATAATAATAATAATAATAATAATAATAATAATAATAATAATAATAATAATAATAATAATAATAATAATAATAATAATAATAATAATAATAATAATAATAATAATAATAATAATAATAATAATAATAATAATAATAATAATAATAATAATAATAATAATAATAATAATAATAATAATAATAATAATAATAATAATAATAATAATAATAATAATAATAATAATAATAATAATAATAATAATAATAATAATAATAATAATAATAATAATAATAATAATAATAATAATAATAATAATAATAATAATAATAATAATAATAATAATAATAATAATAATAATAATAATAATAATAATAATAATAATAATAATAATAATAATAATAATAATAATAATAATAATAATAATAATAATAATAATAATAATAATAATAATAATAATAATAATAATAATAATAATAATAATAATAATAATAATAATTTATTTTTTTGTTTTGTTTATGCGGGCGAAGGGGTAAAAAATTCGTAAACTGCATCATCAACGATGTCGTCACATCGATGGTATGTACCGCTCTCATGCACTAAAAACATCCCCTCCTTTGTGGAACCGTCTCCCACCCCGGGACCGTCCAACGTTGCTCCTGCGTCCAGGTCCCGCTTTTTCCGTCGTAGTACATATTCTACGAACGAAGCAATGCACTGCCAATTTTCTACGGTGCTTAACATTTTCTCGGCGGTGTTTTCCGCTGAGAGTTGGCCCAGTCTTTCTTCTATGGGGCTCCGTGCTTCTTGCCATCTTCTACACCAGAAGAAGGTGTGGTTCACATCGTCTGTGGGCTCGTCGCAGTAGATACATTTGGGGCATTCGGCCTTCCCCATATTGAAGAGGTATTTACGAAAGTACCCGTGTCCAGAGAGCATCTGCGTTATATAATAGTTTATCTTGCCAAAGCGTCTATTGTACCATATTTTTAGATCTGGGATTAGCTTTGCCGTCCATCTACCTTTGGATTCTGTGGACCAGCGGCATCGCTGAATTGTTTGTATTTTAGTTTCCTGCCGGGTGTGGGTGTTCGATGCATCATTTTTCTGTAACCACAGCTTCCTTCTTTCATCTGCTAGTAGATCTATTGGCATAGTTCCACTTATCACCAGAATCGCTGCCTCCGATACTGTGCGGTATGCTGACGACACCCTTAGGGCTGCAGTCCTCTGTACTTTGGCTAGATCTGTGCGCCTGTTTTCCATCCTCAGGGTTGGCGCCCACACCTCGCTCCCATATAGTAAGATTGACTGTGTTGTGTCCATTAACAGCTTCCTTCTGCTGGATAGAGGCCCTCCGATGTTTGCCATTAGTCTCGATAACGATGCCGTTATCTTGGCTGATTTCTCAATGGCGTGTTTAATTTGCGACCAGTAGGTCAACTTGTTGTCAATCCTAATACCTAAATATTTTATCACTTTCTTCGTGCGAATCATTTCTGAATGCACCTGTATATCTACTTCCAGCGGTATGTGTTTTCTAGTGAGTAAGATGAGTACCGTTTTCTCCGCGGCCAGACTAAGTCCGTGCAAGTCAAGCCAAGTTTGTGTCCTCAGCATCACTTGCGTAAGTTTTCGCCTCACCGTGTCCATGTCGCGTGCGCTGATGACAGCTGCATTATCGCCAGCGTACCCTACTAAATAGCAGTCTTCAGGCATACTGATGTTTAAGATACCATCGTAGCTTACATTCCACAAATCAGGGCCAACGATTGAGCCTTGTGCTGGTCCAGAGCTGATTTTCTTCTTCTGTTGGCCTTCGTTTGTATCATAGATTAGCTCCCGGTCTTTCAAGTAATAATAATAATAATAATACTAATAATAATAATAATAATAATAATAATAATAATAATAATAATAATAATAATAATAATAATAATAATAATAATAATAATAATAATAATAATAATAATAATAATAATAATAATAATAATAATAATAATAATAATAATAATAATAATAATAATAATAATAATAATAATAATAATAATAATAATAATAATAATAATAATAATAATAATAATAATAATAATAATAATAATAATAATAAGAAGAAGAAGAAGAAGAAGAATAATAATAATAATAATAATAATAATAATAATAATAATAATAAGCATCATCAACGATGTCGTCACATCTGTGGAACCGTCTCCCACCCCGGGACCGTCCAACGTTGCTCCTGCGCCCAGGTCCCGCTTTTTCCGTCGTAGTACATATTCTACGAACGAAGCAATGCACTGCCAATTTTCTTCGGTGCTTAACATTTTCTCGACGATGTTTTCCGCTGAGAGAGTCAGGGCCAACGATTGAGCCTTGTGCTGCTCCAGAGATGATTTTCTTCTTCTGTTGGCCTTCGTTTGTATCATAGATTAGCTCCCGGTCTTTCAAGTAATAATAATAATAATAATAATAATAATAATAATAATAATAATAATAATAATAATAATAATAATAATAATAATAATAATAATAATAATAATAATAATAATAATAATAATAATAATAATAATAATAATAATAATAATAATAATAATAATAATAATAATAATAATAATAATAATAATAATAATAATAATAATAATAATAATAATAATAATAATAATAATAATAATAATAATAATAATAATAATAATAATAATAATAATAATAATAATAATAATAATAATAATAATAATAATAATAATAATAATAATAATAATAATAATAATAATAATAATAATAATAATAATAATAATAATAATAATAATAATAATAATAATAATAATAATAATAATAATAATAATAATAATAATAATAATAATAATAATAATAATAATAATAATAATAATAATAATAATAATAATAATAATAATAATAATAATAATAATAATAATAATAATAATAATAATAATAATAATAATAATAATAATAATAATAATAATAATAATAATAATAATAATAATAATAATAATAATAATAATAATAATAATAATAATAATAATAATAATAATAATAATAATAATAATAATAATAATAATAATAATAATAATAATAATAATAATAATAATAATAATAATAATAATAATAATAATAATAATAATAATAATAATAATAATAATAATAATAATAATAATAATAATAATAATAATAATAATAATAATAATAATAATAATAATAATAATAATAATAATAATAATAATAATAATAATAATAATAATAATAATAATAATAATAATAATAATAATAATAATAATAATAATAATAATAATAATAATAATAATAATAATAATAATAATAATAATAATAATAATAATAATAATAATAATAATAATAATAATAATAATAATAATAATAATAATAATAATAATAATAATAATAATAATAATAATAATAATAATAATAATAATAATAATAATAATAATAATAATAATAATAATAATAATAATAATAATAATAATAATAATAATAATAATAATAATAATAATAATAATAATAATAATAATAATAATAATAATAATAATAATAATAATAATAATAATAATAATAATAATAATAATAATAATAATAATAATAATAATAATAATAATAATAATAATAATAATAATAATAATAATAATAATAATAATAATAATAATAATAATAATAATAATAATAATAATAATAATAATAATAATAATAATAATAATAATAATAATAATAATAATAATAATAATAATAATAATAATAATAATAAGCATCATCAACGATGTCGTCACATCTGTGGAACCGGTCACATCTGTGGAACCGTCTCCCACCCCGGGACCGTCCAACGTTGCTCCTGCGTCCAGGTCCCGCTTTTTCCGTCGTAGTACATATTCTACGAACGAAGCAATGCACTGCCAATTTTCTACGGTGCTTAACATTTTCTCGGCGATGTTTTCCGCTGAGAGTTGGCCCAGTCTTTCTTCTATGGGGCTCCGTGCTTCTTGCCATCTTCTACACCAGAAGAAGGTGTGGTTCACATCGTCTGTGGGCTCGTCGCAGTAGATACATTTGGGGCGTTCGGCCTTCCCCATATTGAAGAGGTATTTACGAAAGTACCCGTGTCCAGAGAGCATCTGCGTTATATAATAGTTTATCTCGCCAAAGCGTCTGTTGTACCATATTTTTAGATCTGGGATTAGCTTTACCGTCCATCTACCTTTGGATTCTGTGGACCAGCGGTCCTGCCATCGCTGAATTGTTTGTATTTTAGTTTCCTGCCGGGTGTGGGTGTTCGATTCATCATTTTTCTGTAACCACAGCTTCCTTCTTTCACCTGCTAGTAGATCTATTGGCATAGTTCCACTTATCACCAGAATCGCTGACTCCGATACTGTGCGGTATGCTGACGACACCCTTAGGGCTGCAGTCCTCTGTACTTTGGCTAGATCTGTGCGCCTGTTTTCCATCCTCAGGGTTGGCGCCCACACCTCGCTCCCATATAGTAAGATTGACTGTGTTGTGTCCATTAACAGCTTCCTTCTGCTGGATAGAGGCCCTCCGATGTTTGCCATTAGTCTCGATAACGATGCCGTTATCTTGGCTGATTTCTCAATGGCGTGTTTAATTTGCGACCAGTAGGTCAACTTGTTGTCAATCCTAATACCTAAATATTTTATCACTTTCTTCGTGCGAATCATTTCTGAATGCACCTGTATATCTACTTCCAGCGGTATGTGTTTTCTAGTGAGTAAGATGAGCTCCGCGGCCAGACTAAGTCCGTGCAAGTCAAGCCAAGTTTGTGTCCTCAGCATCACTTGCGTAAGTTTTCGCCTCACCGTGTCCATGTCGCGTGCGCTGATGACAGCTGCATTATCGCCAGCGTACCCTACTAAATAGCAGTCTTCAGGCATACTGATGTTTAAGATACCATCGTAGCTTACATTCCACAAATCAGGGCCAACGATTGAGCCTTGTGCTGCTCCAGAGCTGATTTTCTTCTTCTGTTGGCCTTCGTTTGTATCATAGATTAGCTCCCGGTCTTTCAAGTAATAATAATAATAATAATAATAATAATAATAATAATAATAATAATAATAATAATAATAATAATAATAATAATAATAATAATAATAATAATAATAATAATAATAATAATAATAATAATAATAATAATAATAATAATAATAATAATAATAATAATAATAATAATAATAATAATAATAATAATAATAATAATAATAATAATAATAATAATAATAATAATAATAATAATAATAATAATAATAATAATAATAATAATAATAATAATAATAATAATAATAATAATAATAATAATAATAATAATAATAATAATAATAATAATAATAATAATAATAATAATAATAATAATAATAATAATAATAATAATAATAATAATAATAATAATAATAATAATAATAATAATAATAATAATAATAATAATAATAATAATAATAATAATAATAATAATAATAATAATAATAATAATAATAATAATAATAATAATAATAATAATAATAATAATAATAATAATAATAATAATAATAATAATAATAATAATAATAATAATAATAATAATAATAATAATAATAATAATAATAATAATAATAATAATAATAATAATAATAATAATAATAATAATAATAATAATAATAATAATAATAATAATAATAATAATAATAATAATAATAATAATAATAATAATAATAATAATAATAATAATAATAATAATAATAATAATAATAATAATAATAATAATAATAATAATAATAATAATAATAATAATAATAATAATAATAATAATAATAATAATAATAATAATAATAATAATAATAATAATAATAATAATAATAATAATAATAATAATAATAATAATAATAATAATAATAATAATAATAATAATAATAATAATAATAATAATAATAATAATAATAATAATAATAATAATAATAATAATAATAATAATAATAATAATAATAATAATAATAATAATAATAATAATAATAATAATAATAATAATAATAATAATAATAATAATAATAATAATAATAATAATAATAATAATAATAATAATAATAATAATAATAATAATAATAATAATAATAATAATAATAATAATAATAATAATAATAATAATAATAATAATAATAATAATAATAATAATAATAATAATAATAATAATAATAATAATAATAATAATAATAATAATAATAATAATAATAATAATAATAATAATAATAATAATAATAATAATAATAATAATAATAATAATAATAATAATAATAATAATAAGCATCATCAACGATGTCGTCACATCTGTGGAACCGTCTCCCACCCCGGGACCGTCCAACGTTGCTCCTGCGTCCAGGTCCCGCTTTTTCCGTCGTAGTACATATTCTACGAACGAAGCAATGCACTGCCAATTTTCTACGGTGCTTAACATTTTCTCGGCGATGTTTTCCGCTGAGAGTTGGCCCAGTCTTTCTTCTATGGGGCTCCGTGCTTCTTGCCATCTTCTACACCAGAAGAAGGTGTGGTTCACATCGTCTGTGGGCTCGTCGCAGTAGATACATTTGGGGCATTCGGCCTTCCCCATATTGAAGAGGTATTTACGAAAGTACCCGTGTCCAGAGAGCATCTGCGTTATATAATAGTTTATCTCGCCAAAGCGTCTGTTGTACCATATTTTTAGATCTGGGATTAGCTTTACCGTCCATCTACCTTTGGATTCTGTGGACCAGCGGTCCTGCCATCGCTGAATTGTTTGTATTTTAGTTTCCTGCCGGGTGTGGGTGTTCGATTCATCATTTTTCTGTAACCACAGCTTCCTTCTTTCACCTGCTAGTAGATCTATTGGCATAGTTCCACTTATCACCAGAATCGCTGACTCCGATACTGTGCGGTATGCTGACGACACCCTTAGGGCTGCAGTCCTCTGTACTTTGGCTAGATCTGTGCGCCTGTTTTCCATCCTCAGGGTTGGCGCCCACACCTCGCTCCCATATAGTAAGATTGACTGTGTTGTGTCCATTAACAGCTTCCTTCTGCTGGATAGAGGCCCTCCGATGTTTGCCATTAGTCTCGATAACGATGCCGTTATCTTGGCTGATTTCTCAATGGCGTGTTTAATTTGCGACCAGTAGGTCAACTTGTTGTCAATCCTAATACCTAAATATTTTATCACTTTCTTCGTGCGAATCATTTCTGAATGCACCTGTATATCTACTTCCAGCGGTATGTGTTTTCTAGTGAGTAAGATGAGTACCGTTTTCTCCGCGGCCAGACTAAGTCCGTGCAAGTCAAGCCAAGTTTGTGTCCTCAGCATCACTTGCGTAAGTTTTCGCCTCACCGTGTCCATGTCGCGTGCGCTGATGACAGCTGCATTATCGCCAGCGTACCCTACTAAATAGCAGTCTTCAGGCATACTGATGTTTAAGATACCATCGTAGCTTACATTCCACAAATCAGGGCCAACGATTGAGCCTTGTGCTGCTCCAGAGCTGATTTTCTTCTTCTGTTGGCCTTCGTTTGTATCATAGATTAGCTCCCGGTCTTTCAAGTAATAATAATAATAATAATAATAATAATAATAATAATAATAATAATAACCGTTCTATAGGCTGACGCTGCCCTCAAGGCTGCTGTTCTTTGCGCTGAGCCTAAAGCCTTCCTGCGGTACTCTGCTTTCAACGAATCAGCCCACACTTCACTTCCGTAGAGCAGAACTGATTGCACCGTTGCCAAAAGTAATTTTCGCTTACTTGCAGTCGGGCCACCTGTGTTTGCCATTAGCCGTGATAAGGCTACCGTGACTTGGCCTGCTTTTTTTATTGCATAGTTTATCTGAGCCCAATAGGATAATTTGGAGTCCAGATGGATACCCAGATATTTTACTGTTTTGCTTGATTGAAGCATACCACCAACTGTATATATCGGTATTTCGATTGGTATTTGTTTTTTTGTGAGGATAAGGAGCTCGGTTTTTTCCGTGGCAAGGCTTAGACCGTGATCAAGCATCCATGCCTGCGTCCTGATCATCACCTGATTTAGCTTTCGCTGAGCTTCTTCTGTGTTCCTTGCGGTTATCACTGCGGCGATGTCATCTGCGTATCCAACAAGGTACGAGTCATCTGGCATGTCAATGCAGAGTATTTCATCGTACATGACATTCCATAGGTCCGGTCCAAGTATAGAGCCCTGCGCTGCCCCCGCTGTGATCTGCTTTCGTACTTTCCCGTTTTCTGTCTCGTAAACTAGAATTCGATTTTCGAGATAGCTGCGGATCATTTTCATTAAGTATTGTGGGACCTGGAAACGACCTTCCAATGCGTTAATTATATCGGTCCATCTCGCACTATTGAAAGCATTTTTTACATCTAGGGTTGCCAAAAGGACGATGCGTCTGGAGTAATGGTTTCCACTCTGCGCTATCTCTACACTTTTGAGCACATCCGCAATAGCATCTACTGTAGACCTGCCTTGTCGAAAGCCATGTTGCTTATCTGAAAGTCCGCCAGATTCAGTTACTGCTTGTAATAAGCGCGGCTTAATGAGCTTTTCGAGGAGTTTACCTGCTGTGTCTAACATGCAGAGTGGACGGTACGAGGATGCCGACTCGGGATCGCCTTTGCCCTTTCCAATTAATACCAAGTGCTGTATTTTCCAAACTTCTGGGAAAATGCCTTCCCTTAGACACTCGTTATACATTTCGAGTATCATTTGTGGTCGTTCAATTGCAATTATTTTAAGCACCTCCGCTGGGATTCCATCTGGGCCAGGAGCCTTTTGATTTCTTAGAGTTTTTGCCGCGGCTTTTAATTCACTTTCCGTGAACAGTGTCATCAGTTCATTTCTCTGCGTTGTCGTTACGATTTCCGTTCTCAGTTCATGGGTTGGGAAGAGTGTGTTTACCACGTTTTCCAAACTTTGAGCTGGGAGGTCCACTGATGGTGATACCCCGCCAAGCTTTTTCATGACGAGCTTGTAGCCTAGGCCCCATGGATCGCGATTGATGTCAGTACGGAGCTCTTCCCATTTCTGTTTTTTGCTTGTTGCAATGGCCATTTTAAGATTTTTCCTAGAAGTTCTATATCCTTGTGCGAGTTCAATGGCTGGGCCGATTCGCCTTGCTCTAGTATACAATCTCCGCTGGTAGAGACAAAGTCGTCGGAGTTCCCCTATTTCTTCAGACCACCAGTATCCGATTCTTGGCATCGATGCTTCGCAGGCTCGTGTAATGCTCGCCATCGTGCGGTCTACTTTACTTCGAGCGTCAGCTGTTTGTTGTTGGAGTGGGAATGCATAATCTAGCTCCGCTAACAACTCGGGTGTTTTAAGCTTCGAGACATTCCACTTTCGCGTTCCCTTTCTGATGTGAGAACTATTGGTAGATGTATCAGCTGCGATGCGATATGTGAGGTATTGGTGGTCACTCCCCGTGTAATCCTCCAGCACCTTCCATTCTTTTAGGCTATTAATCAAAGACTCTGATGTGAGCGTAATGTCTGTCTAATAATAATAATAATAATAATAATAATAATAATAATAATAATAATAATAATAATAATAATAATAATAATAATAATAATAATAATAATAATAATAATAATAATAATAATAATAATAATAATAATAATAATAATAATAATAATAATAATAATAATAATAATAATAATAATAATAATAATAATAATAATAATAATAATAATAATAATAATAATAATAATAATAATAATAATAATAATAATAATAATAATAATAATAATAATAATAATAATAATAATAATAATAATAATAATAATAATAATAATAATAATAATAATAATAATAATAATAATAATAATAATAATAATAATAATAATAATAATAATAATAATAATAATAATAATAATAATAATAATAATAATAATAATAATAATAATAATAATAATAATAATAATAATAATAATAATAATAATAATAATAATAATAATAATAATAATAATAATAATAATAATAATAATAATAATAATAATAATAATAATAATAATAATAATAATAATAATAATAATAATAATAATAATAATAATAATAATAATAATAATAATAATAATAATAATAATAATAATAATAATAATAATAATAATAATAATAATAATAATAATAATAATAATAATAATAATAATAATAATAATAATAATAATAATAATAATAATAATAATAATAATAATAATAATAATAATAATAATAATAATAATAATAATAATAATAATAATAATAATAATAATAATAATAATAATAATAATAATAATAATAATAATAATAATAATAATAATAATAATAATAATAATAATAATAATAATAATAATAATAATAATAATAATAATAATAATAATAATAATAATAATAATAATAATAATAATAATAATAATAATAATAATAATAATAATAATAATAATAATAATAATAATAATAATAATAATAATAATAATAATAATAATAATAATAATAATAATAATAATAATAATAATAATAATAATAATAATAATAATAATAATAATAATAATAATAATAATAATAATAATAATAATAATAATAATAATAATAATAATAATAATAATAATAATAATAATAATAATAATAATAATAATAATAATAATAATAATAATAATAATAATAATAATAATAATAATAATAATAATAATAATAATAATAATAATAATAATAATAATAATAATAATAATAATAATAATAATAATAATAATAATAATAATAATAATAATAATAATAATAATAATAATAATAATAATAATAATAATAATAATAATAATAATAATAATAATAATAATAATAATAATAATAATAATAATAATAATAATAATAATAATTTATTTTTTTGTTTTGTTTATGCGGGCGAAGGGGTAAAAAATTCGTAAACTGCATCATCAACGATGTCGTCACATCGATGGTATGTACCGCTCTCATGCACTAAAAACATCCCCTCCTTTGTGGAACCGTCTCCCACCCCGGGACCGTCCAACGTTGCTCCTGCGTCCAGGTCCCGCTTTTTCCGTCGTAGTACATATTCTACGAACGAAGCAATGCACTGCCAATTTTCTACGGTGCTTAACATTTTCTCGGCGGTGTTTTCCGCTGAGAGTTGGCCCAGTCTTTCTTCTATGGGGCTCCGTGCTTCTTGCCATCTTCTACACCAGAAGAAGGTGTGGTTCACATCGTCTGTGGGCTCGTCGCAGTAGATACATTTGGGGCATTCGGCCTTCCCCATATTGAAGAGGTATTTACGAAAGTACCCGTGTCCAGAGAGCATCTGCGTTATATAATAGTTTATCTTGCCAAAGCGTCTATTGTACCATATTTTTAGATCTGGGATTAGCTTTGCCGTCCATCTACCTTTGGATTCTGTGGACCAGCGGTCCTGCCATCGCTGAATTGTTTGTATTTTAGTTTCCTGCCGGGTGTGGGTGTTCGATGCATCATTTTTCTGTAACCACAGCTTCCTTCTTTCATCTGCTAGTAGATCTATTGGCATAGTTCCACTTATCACCAGAATCGCTGCCTCCGATACTGTGCGGTATGCTGACGACACCCTTAGGGCTGCAGTCCTCTGTACTTTGGCTAGATCTGTGCGCCTGTTTTCCATCCTCAGGGTTGGCGCCCACACCTCGCTCCCATATAGTAAGATTGACTGTGTTGTGTCCATTAACAGCTTCCTTCTGCTGGATAGAGGCCCTCCGATGTTTGCCATTAGTCTCGATAACGATGCCGTTATCTTGGCTGATTTCTCAATGGCGTGTTTAATTTGCGACCAGTAGGTCAACTTGTTGTCAATCCTAATACCTAAATATTTTATCACTTTCTTCGTGCGAATCATTTCTGAATGCACCTGTATATCTACTTCCAGCGGTATGTGTTTTCTAGTGAGTAAGATGAGTACCGTTTTCTCCGCGGCCAGACTAAGTCCGTGCAAGTCAAGCCAAGTTTGTGTCCTCAGCATCACTTGCGTAAGTTTTCGCCTCACCGTGTCCATGTCGCGTGCGCTGATGACAGCTGCATTATCGCCAGCGTACCCTACTAAATAGCAGTCTTCAGGCATACTGATGTTTAAGATACCATCGTAGCTTACATTCCACAAATCAGGGCCAACGATTGAGCCTTGTGCTGGTCCAGAGCTGATTTTCTTCTTCTGTTGGCCTTCGTTTGTATCATAGATTAGCTCCCGGTCTTTCAAGTAATAATAATAATAATAATACTAATAATAATAATAATAATAATAATAATAATAATAATAATAATAATAATAATAATAATAATAATAATAATAATAATAATAATAATAATAATAATAATAATAATAATAATAATAATAATAATAATAATAATAATACTAATAATAATAATAATAATAATAATAATAATAATAATAATAATAATAATAATAATAATAATAATAATAATAATAATAATAATAATAATAATAAGAAGAAGAAGAAGAAGAAGAATAATAATAATAATAATAATAATAATAATAATAATAATAATAAGCATCATCAACGATGTCGTCACATCTGTGGAACCGTCTCCCACCCCGGGACCGTCCAACGTTGCTCCTGCGCCCAGGTCCCGCTTTTTCCGTCGTAGTACATATTCTACGAACGAAGCAATGCACTGCCAATTTTCTTCGGTGCTTAACATTTTCTCGACGATGTTTTCCGCTGAGAGAGTCAGGGCCAACGATTGAGCCTTGTGCTGCTCCAGAGATGATTTTCTTCTTCTGTTGGCCTTCGTTTGTATCATAGATTAGCTCCCGGTCTTTCAAGTAATAATAATAATAATAATAATAATAATAATAATAATAATAATAATAATAATAATAATAATAATAATAATAATAATAATAATAATAATAATAATAATAATAATAATAATAATAATAATAATAATAATAATAATAATAATAATAATAATAATAATAATAATAATAATAATAATAATAATAATAATAATAATAATAATAATAATAATAATAATAATAATAATAATAATAATAATAATAATAATAATAATAATAATAATAATAATAATAATAATAATAATAATAATAATAATAATAATAATAATAATAATAATAATAATAATAATAATAATAATAATAATAATAATAATAATAATAATAATAATAATAATAATAATAATAATAATAATAATAATAATAATAATAATAATAATAATAATAATAATAATAATAATAATAATAATAATAATAATAATAATAATAATAATAATAATAATAATAATAATAATAATAATAATAATAATAATAATAATAATAATAATAATAATAATAATAATAATAATAATAATAATAATAATAATAATAATAATAATAATAATAATAATAATAATAATAATAATAATAATAATAATAATAATAATAATAATAATAATAATAATAATAATAATAATAATAATAATAATAATAATAATAATAATAATAATAATAATAATAATAATAATAATAATAATAATAATAATAATAATAATAATAATAATAATAATAATAATAATAATAATAATAATAATAATAATAATAATAATAATAATAATAATAATAATAATAATAATAATAATAATAATAATAATAATAATAATAATAATAATAATAATAATAATAATAATAATAATAATAATAATAATAATAATAATAATAATAATAATAATAATAATAATAATAATAATAATAATAATAATAATAATAATAATAATAATAATAATAATAATAATAATAATAATAATAATAATAATAATAATAATAATAATAATAATAATAATAATAATAATAATAATAATAATAATAATAATAATAATAATAATAATAATAATAATAATAATAATAATAATAATAATAATAATAATAATAATAATAATAATAATAATAATAATAAGCATCATCAACGATGTCGTCACATCTGTGGAACCGTCTCCCACCCCGGGACCGTCCAACGTTGCTCCTGCGTCCAGGTCCCGCTTTTTCCGTCGTAGTACATATTCTACGAACGAAGCAATGCACTGCCAATTTTCTACGGTGCTTAACATTTTCTCGGCGATGTTTTCCGCTGAGAGTTGGCCCAGTCTTTCTTCTATGGGGCTCCGTGCTTCTTGCCATCTTCTACACCAGAAGAAGGTGTGGTTCACATCGTCTGTGGGCTCGTCGCAGTAGATACATTTGGGGCGTTCGGCCTTCCCCATATTGAAGAGGTATTTACGAAAGTACCCGTGTCCAGAGAGCATCTGCGTTATATAATAGTTTATCTCGCCAAAGCGTCTGTTGTACCATATTTTTAGATCTGGGATTAGCTTTACCGTCCATCTACCTTTGGATTCTGTGGACCAGCGGTCCTGCCATCGCTGAATTGTTTGTATTTTAGTTTCCTGCCGGGTGTGGGTGTTCGATTCATCATTTTTCTGTAACCACAGCTTCCTTCTTTCACCTGCTAGTAGATCTATTGGCATAGTTCCACTTATCACCAGAATCGCTGACTCCGATACTGTGCGGTATGCTGACGACACCCTTAGGGCTGCAGTCCTCTGTACTTTGGCTAGATCTGTGCGCCTGTTTTCCATCCTCAGGGTTGGCGCCCACACCTCGCTCCCATATAGTAAGATTGACTGTGTTGTGTCCATTAACAGCTTCCTTCTGCTGGATAGAGGCCCTCCGATGTTTGCCATTAGTCTCGATAACGATGCCGTTATCTTGGCTGATTTCTCAATGGCGTGTTTAATTTGCGACCAGTAGGTCAACTTGTTGTCAATCCTAATACCTAAATATTTTATCACTTTCTTCGTGCGAATCATTTCTGAATGCACCTGTATATCTACTTCCAGCGGTATGTGTTTTCTAGTGAGTAAGATGAGTACCGTTTTCTCCGCGGCCAGACTAAGTCCGTGCAAGTCAAGCCAAGTTTGTGTCCTCAGCATCACTTGCGTAAGTTTTCGCCTCACCGTGTCCATGTCGCGTGCGCTGATGACAGCTGCATTATCGCCAGCGTACCCTACTAAATAGCAGTCTTCAGGCATACTGATGTTTAAGATACCATCGTAGCTTACATTCCACAAATCAGGGCCAACGATTGAGCCTTGTGCTGCTCCAGAGCTGATTTTCTTCTTCTGTTGGCCTTCGTTTGTATCATAGATTAGCTCCCGGTCTTTCAAGTAATAATAATAATAATAATAATAATAATAATAATAATAATAATAATAATAATAATAATAATAATAATAATAATAATAATAATAATAATAATAATAATAATAATAATAATAATAATAATAATAATAATAATAATAATAATAATAATAATAATAATAATAATAATAATAATAATAATAATAATAATAATAATAATAATAATAATAATAATAATAATAATAATAATAATAATAATAATAATAATAATAATAATAATAATAATAATAATAATAATAATAATAATAATAATAATAATAATAATAATAATAATAATAATAATAATAATAATAATAATAATAATAATAATAATAATAATAATAATAATAATAATAATAATAATAATAATAATAATAATAATAATAATAATAATAATAATAATAATAATAATAATAATAATAATAATAATAATAATAATAATAATAATAATAATAATAATAATAATAATAATAATAATAATAATAATAATAATAATAATAATAATAATAATAATAATAATAATAATAATAATAATAATACTAATAATAATAATAATAATAATAATAATAATAATAATAATAATAATAATAATAATAATAATAATAATAATAATAATAATAATAATAATAATAATAATAATAATAATAATAATAATAATAATAATAATAATAATAATAATAATAATAATAATAATAATAATAATAATAATAATAATAATAATAATAATAATAATAATAATAATAATAATAATAATAATAATAATAATAATAATAATAATAATAATAATAATAATAATAATAATAATAATAATAATAATAATAATAATAATAATAATAATAATAATAATAATAATAATAATAATAATAATAATAATAATAATAATAATAATAATAATAATAATAATAATAATAATAATAATAATAATAATAATAATAATAATAATAATAATAATAATAATAATAATAATAATAATAACAATAATAATAATAATAATAATAATAATAATAATAATAATAATAATAATAATAATAATAATAATAATAATAATAATAATAATAATAATAATAATAATAATAATAATAATAATAATAATAATAATAATAATAATAATAATAATAATAATAATAATAATAATAATAATAATAATAATAATAATAATAATAATAATAATAATAATAATAATAATAATAATAATAATAATAATAATAATAATAATAATAATAATAATAATAATAATAATAATAATAATAATAATAATAATAATAATAATAATAATAATAATAATAATAATAATAATAATAATAATAATAATAATAATAATAATAATAATAATAATAATAATAATAATAATAATAATAGTAATAATAATAATAATAATAATAATAATAAGCATCATCAACGATGTCGTCACATCTGTGGAACCGTCTCCCACCCCGGGACCGTCCAACGTTGCTCCTGCGTCCAGGTCCCGCTTTTTCCGTCGTAGTACATATTCTACGAACGAAGCAATGCACTGCCAATTTTCTACGGTGCTTAACATTTTCTCGGCGATGTTTTCCGCTGAGAGTTGGCCCAGTCTTTCTTCTATGGGGCTCCGTGCTTCTTGCCATCTTCTACACCAGAAGAAGGTGTGGTTCACATCGTCTGTGGGCTCGTCGCAGTAGATACATTTGGGGCATTCGGCCTTCCCCATATTGAAGAGGTATTTACGAAAGTACCCGTGTCCAGAGAGCATCTGCGTTATATAATAGTTTATCTCGCCAAAGCGTCTGTTGTACCATATTTTTAGATCTGGGATTAGCTTTACCGTCCATCTACCTTTGGATTCTGTGGACCAGCGGTCCTGCCATCGCTGAATTGTTTGTATTTTAGTTTCCTGCCGGGTGTGGGTGTTCGATTCATCATTTTTCTGTAACCACAGCTTCCTTCTTTCACCTGCTAGTAGATCTATTGGCATAGTTCCACTTATCACCAGAATCGCTGACTCCGATACTGTGCGGTATGCTGACGACACCCTTAGGGCTGCAGTCCTCTGTACTTTGGCTAGATCTGTGCGCCTGTTTTCCATCCTCAGGGTTGGCGCCCACACCTCGCTCCCATATAGTAAGATTGACTGTGTTGTGTCCATTAACAGCTTCCTTCTGCTGGATAGAGGCCCTCCGATGTTTGCCATTAGTCTCGATAACGATGCCGTTATCTTGGCTGATTTCTCAATGGCGTGTTTAATTTGCGACCAGTAGGTCAACTTGTTGTCAATCCTAATACCTAAATATTTTATCACTTTCTTCGTGCGAATCATTTCTGAATGCACCTGTATATCTACTTCCAGCGGTATGTGTTTTCTAGTGAGTAAGATGAGTACCGTTTTCTCCGCGGCCAGACTAAGTCCGTGCAAGTCAAGCCAAGTTTGTGTCCTCAGCATCACTTGCGTAAGTTTTCGCCTCACCGTGTCCATGTCGCGTGCGCTGATGACAGCTGCATTATCGCCAGCGTACCCTACTAAATAGCAGTCTTCAGGCATACTGATGTTTAAGATACCATCGTAGCTTACATTCCACAAATCAGGGCCAACGATTGAGCCTTGTGCTGCTCCAGAGCTGATTTTCTTCTTCTGTTGGCCTTCGTTTGTATCATAGATTAGCTCCCGGTCTTTCAAGTAATAATAATAATAATAATAATAATAATAATAATAATAATAATAATAATAATAATAATAATAATAATAATAATAATAATAATAATAATAATAATAATAATAATAATAATAATAATAATAATAATAATAATAATAATAATAATAATAATAATAATAATAATAATAATAATAATAATAATAATAATAATAATAATAATAATAATAATAATAATAATAATAATAATAATAATAATAATAATAATAATAATAATAATAATAATAATAATAATAATAATAATAATAATAATAATAATAATAATAATAATAATAATAATAATAATAATAATAATAATAATAATAATAATAATAATAATAATAATAATAATAATAATAATAATAATAATAATAATAATAATAATAATAATAATAATAATAATAATAATAATAATAATAATAATAATAATAATAATAATAATAATAATAATAATAATAATAATAATAATAATAATAATAATAATAATAATAATAATAATAATAATAATAATAATAATAATAATAATAATAATAATAATAATAATAATAATAATAATAATAATAATAATAATAATAATAATAATAATAATAATAATAATAATAATAATAATAATAATAATAATAATAATAATAATAATAATAATAATAATAATAATAATAATAATAATAATAATAATAATAATAATAATAATAATAATAATAATAATAATAATAATAATAATAATAATAATAATAATAATAATAATAATAATAATAATAATAATAATAATAATAATAATAATAATAATAATAATAATAATAATAATAATAATAATAATAATAATAATAATAATAATAATAATAATAATAATAATAATAATAATAATAATAATAATAATAATAATAATAATAATAATAATAATAATAATAATAATAATAATAATAATAATAATAATAATAATAATAATAATAATAATAATAATAATAATAATAATAATAATAATAATAATAATAATAATAATAATAATAATAATAATAATAATAATAATAATAATAATAATAATAATAATAATAATAATAATAATAATAATAATAATAATAATAAGAAGAAGAAGAAGAAGAAGAAGAAGAAGAAGAAGAAGAAGAAGAAGAAGAAGAAGAAGAAGAAGAAGAAGAAGAAGAAGAAGAATAATAATAATAATAATAATAATAATAATAATAATAAGCATCATCAACGATGTCGTCACATCTGTGGAACCGTCTCCCACCCCGGGACCGTCCAACGTTGCTCCTGCGTCCAGGTCCCGCTTTTTCCGTCGTAGTACATATTCTACGAACGAAGCAATGCACTGCCAATTTTCTTCGGTGCTTAACATTTTCTCGACGATGTTTTCCGCTGAGAGAGTCAGGGCCAACGATTGAGCCTTGTGCTGCTCCAGAGATGATTTTCTTCTTCTGTTGGCCTTCGTTTGTATCATAGATTAGCTCCCGGTCTTTCAAGTAGCTGCGTACCAATAATAAAAATAATAATAATAATAATAATAATAATAATAATAATAATAATAATAATAATATTAATAATAATAATAATAATAATAATAATAATAATAATAATAATAATAATAATAATAATAATAATAATAATAATAATAATAATAATAATAATAATAATAATAATAATAATAATAATAATAATAATAATAATAATAATAATAATAATAATAATAATAATAATAATAATAATAATAATAATAATAATAATAATAATAATAATAATAATAATAATAATAATAATAATAATAATAATAATAATAATAATAATAATAATAATAATAATAATAATAATAATAATAATAATAATAATAATAATAATAATAATAATAATAATAATAATAATAATAATAATAATAATAATAATAATAATAATAATAATAATAATAATAATAATAATAATAATAATAATAATAATAATAATAATAATAATAATAATAATAATAATAATAATAATAATAATAATAATAATAATAATAATAATAATAATAATAATAATAATAATAATAATAATAATAATAATAATAATAATAATAATAATAATAATAATAATAATAATAATAATAATAATAATAATAATAATAATAATAATAATAATAATAATAATAATAATAATAATAATAATAATAATAATAATAATAATAATAATAATAATAATAATAATAATAATAATAATAATAATAATAATAATAATAATAATAATAATAATAATAATAATAATAATAATAATAATAATAATAATAATAATAATAATAATAATAATAATAATAATAATAATAATAATAATAATAATAATAATAATAATAATAATAATAATTATAATAATAATAATTATAATAATAATAATAATAATAATAATAATAATAATAATAATAATAATAATAATAATAATAATAATAATAATAATAATAATAATAATAATAAGAATAAGCATCATCAACGATGTCGTCACATCTGTGGAACCGTCTCCCACCCCGGGACCGTCCAACGTTGCTCCTGCGTCCAGGTCCCGCTTTTTCCGTCGTAGTACATATTCTACGAACGAAGCAATGCACTGCCAATTTTCTACGGTGCTTAACATTTTCTCGGCGATGTTTTCCGCTGAGAGTTGGCCCAGTCTTTCTTCTATGTGGCTCCGTGCTTCTTGCCATCTTCTACACCAGAAGAAGGTGTGGTTCACATCGTCTGTGGGCTCGTCGCAGTAGATACATTTGGGGCATTCGGCCTTCCCCATATTGAAGAGGTATTTACGAAAGTACCCGTGTCCAGAGAGCATCTGCGTTATATAATAGTTTATCTCTCCAAAGCGTCTGTTGTACCATATTTTTAGATCTGGGATTGGCTTTACCGTCCATCTACCTTTGGATTCTGTGGACCAGCGGTCCTGCCATCGCTGAATTGTTTGTATTTTAGTTTCCTGCCGGGTGTGGGTGTTCGATTCATCATTTTTCTGTAACCACAGCTTCCTTCTTTCACCTGCTAGTAGATCTATTGGCATAGTTCCACTTATCACCAGAATCGCTGCCTCCGATACTGTGCGGTATGCTGACGACACCCTTAGGGCTGCACTCCTCTGTACTTTGGCTAGATCTGTGCGCCTGTTTTCCATCCTCAGGGTTGGCGCCCACACCTCGCTCCCATATAGTAAGATTGACTGTGTTGTGTCTATTAACAGCTTCCTTCTGCTGGATAGAGGCCCTCCGATGTTTGCCATTAGTCTCGATAACGATGCCGTTATCTTGGCTGATTTCTCAATGGCGTGTTTAATTTGCGACCAGTAGGTCAACTTGTTGTCAATCCTAATACCTAAATATTTTATCACTTTCTTCGTGCGAATCATTTCTGAATGCACCTGTATATCTACTTCCAGCGGTATGTGTTTTCTAGTGAGTAAGATGAGTACCGTTTTCTCCGCGGCCAGACTAAGTCCGTGCAAGTCAAGCCAAGTTTGTGTCCTCAGCATCACTTGCGTAAGTTTTCGCCTCACCGTGTCCATGTCGCGTGCGCTGATGACAGCTACATTATCGCCAGCGTACCCTACTAAATAGCAGTCTTCAGGCATACTGATGTTTAAGATACCATCGTAGCTTACATTCCACAAATCAGGGCCAACGATTGAGCCTTGTGCTGCTCCAGAGCTGATTTTCTTCTTCTGTTGGCCTTCGTTTGTATCATAGATTAGCTCCCGGTCTTTCAAGTAATAATAATAATAATAATAATAATAATAATAATAATAATAATAATAATAATAATAATAATAATAATAATAATAATAATAATAATAATAATAATAATAATAATAATAATAATAATAATAATAATAATGGACAGGTCAAGGACATGAGTCCCAGTATCGCGCTGGAGATTATGGACCTGGACTGCGTCACCACCGTCGCCGAAGTCGAGCAGGCACTGACTCGTGATATTGGACAAAAAGACGGACTAAACGTTCACATTTTTGGACCGAATAAATACGGACAGTGTATGGCAGCTTGCAACGTTGACAGAAATAGGACAGGGCCACTTCTCGAAAAGTGGAAAATTAGGGTTGGGTGGGTTAATTGCCGCATCCGCCTCAGGACAGTAGTAACGAGATGTTACAAGTGCCTGGGTTACGGACACACAAAAAAAAACTGTAAGGGACTAGACCGAAGCAATGCCTGCTGGAAATGTGGTTCCTCTAACCACACCAACAGGGACTGTAAAAATCGACCTTCATGCTTTCTTTGTTCCGAAGCAAAGTACGAAGATACTATTCACGTAGCTGGCTCCGGCGGGTGCGTAGTGTTCAGGGCAGCGCTAAAAGAAAGGAAGGACAGGGAGAAGACGAGACAGACAAAATGACGAACGTACTACAAGTCAACTTGAACAGGAGTGAGACTGCGCTCTTACTTCTGCCAAGAATGGCAGACGAATACGACGCTGACGTACTGATCATCTCCGAACAGCTACGAAACAAGACTGACAGATACTGGTTTTCCAACGCGAGCGGAACATCTGCTCTATGGATAAGGGGGGCCAGCCGAGGTGGAGTATCCAAAAGCGGGGCGGGCGAAGATTTCGTCTGGGTGAAAATCGGCTCCTGCGTAATCGTGAGTGTCTATCTGACCCCAAATTGCACTGCCTCGGAACTCGATGCAAAGTTGGAACTCCTAGAAGACGGATTACGGGACATGACGGGAGATCTAATATTGGCGGGAGATTTCAACGCCAGAGCGATCGAGTGGGGCATGACAACAACGAACAAACGTGGACGACTGTTGCTAGAAATGGCCGCAAGGCTTGATCTAGTAACCATGAACATCGGGAGTACCATGACATACAGACGACCAGGATTCGGTTTTTCTATACCTGACGTGACATTCGCATCAGATAGACTGGCACCGCGAATCACACAATGGCGTGTGCTGGAGGACTACAGTTCTAGTGACCACCAGTACATCGCCTTTGGGATAAGCGATGCCATGACAAACAGACAAACGAACAGACCCCTACCCCAGCGGTGGAACACGAAAAAACTGGACTATGACAAACTGCGGCAAATGCTAGGCGCGGCCTTGGCCCCGGAAAGCGGTTTACCTCAAGACCTGACTTGTCATGAACGTACTGAAAGACTCGCGGACGAGACCGCCCAGTTACTGGAGAAGTTTTGCCGTGACACCATGCCCCATAAGGGTGTATCGCCCGGCCGAACTCAACAGTACTGGTGGACGGAAGAGATAGCCGACTTGCGAAGGGTGTGCCTGGCTCAAAAGCGAAAGCTTACCCGGGAAGCTGGTGGGCCTCGCGTTGAAGCGCTTAGACTAGAGTACAGAACAGCACGGAAACGATTAAAAGTCAAAATTAAAGATAGTAAAAGACAGTGCTGGAAGCGCCTCTGCGATGAGGTCGAGCGCGACCCCTGGGGAACCGGTTACAAAATTGTCACTGGGAAACTGGGAGCTCGCTCTCCTCCCAACATAAGAGACGTGGAAACAACAAGACGTATAGTGGACGGACTTTTCCCGACGCACCCGACGAGACAAGACGTCGAAAGACGCATTGACTTGGACAGCATTCCCCCCTTCACGGTTACAGAGCTTAAACAAGCTGCATCCCTTATGAAGCCGGGAAAGGCTCCCGGACCAGACGGCGTTCCAGGAGAGATAGTCAGATCCACCGCTATCCACAGACCTGACATCCTCCTGGACCTTTTCAACGCCTGCCTGAAAAGTGGGACCTTCTGTGGCCGGTGGAAGAAGGCGAGATTGGTTCTCCTAAGCAAGGGCAAGGGAGACCCGGACTCTCCCTCGGCCTACCGACCGCTGGCCCTACTAGACACGACGGGAAAGCTTTTTGAACTGCTACTTAGACCACGACTGACTAACGCGATAGACGCATCCGGCGGCCTATCCGACCGACAGTACGGTTTTAGAAAAGGACGATCGACTATAGGCGCGATACAAGAAGTTGTCGACGCATACCAGAGAACGCGAGAAAAATGTGACCAGGCACGCCCTTTGGTACTCCTCGCGCTACTGGACATTAAAAACGCTTTCAACTCGGCGAGGTGGGTAGACATTCTCGAGGCCCTTGACGGGGCTTTTCGGGTGCCTGGCTACGTGCCTGGCTACCTCGTCCGGATTGTCGAGGACTACTTACGAAACAGACAGATCATATTTGAAACGACTGACGGAACAGAGACCATGATAGTCACCGCTGGTGTCGCACAGGGATCAATCCTTGGACCGGACTTTTGGAACGCACTGTACGACGACCTACTTAGAATTGAGCTGCCAGATGGCTGCTACATCGTCGCTTACGCTGACGATGCGGCAGTCATCATCGTCGAACGTAATCCCGACCTGGCACAGCTGAAACTAAATATGGTCATGAGACGGATAAACGACTGGATGACGAAACGCGGACTTAATATCGCGGAAAACAAGACTGAACTGATCATACTAACGAGAAAACGGATACAGACGATTCTCCCGATGAAAGTTGGAACGGCAACGATTGCGACTAGAGGGGAAGTCAAGTACCTTGGGTTATACCTTGATACGAAACTAACCTTCTGGCCTCACATACAGAAAGCGGTCAAAAAGGCGTCGCAACGAGCGACCTGCCTGAGTCGCCTCATGGCTAACATCGGGGGACCACGACCAAATAAACGCAAACTACTAATGACGACCATCCACTCGATACTACTTTACGGATCCGAAATCTGGGCAGAGGCGCTCCGGGTAAAGAAGTACGCCAAAGCGATGACAAATGACAAATGTACAGAGACGGGGGGCACTGCGTGTTGCCTCGGCCTACAGAACTGTCTCGCAAGAGGCTGTTCTTGTTGTGGCTGGGGTAATCCCCATAGACCTTCTTGCGCTGGAGCGGAGGAGGATCTATGTATCTAGTGCCGAGACGGGAAGAGCGGATGCGGCAGAAAGGGAAAGACAGCAGACACTACGAGACTGGGAAGACCGTTGGACAAACACAACCAAAGGACGATGGACGAAAAGGCTAATAACGGACATGAGAGCCTGGACAGATCGGAAATTTGGGGACGTCAACTTTTACGCCACTCAATTTCTGACTGGACATGGCTATTTCCGGTATTACCTCTACAAACTGAGACGAGTACGGACACCGAACTGCACATACTGTGGACACGACAGGGACGACGCGGAACATACGTTTTTCGACTGCGACAGATGGACAAGACGCCGACAGGAAATCGAGACTGTTGTAGGAGCAATCACGCCGGACAACATCATAGGCGTGATGCTCCAAAATAACAGTCACTGGGGTCTTCTGGCGGCCTTTATCGAGACCGTTTTGAGGGGTAAAAATGCGGATGGATGCCTGAGAGATGACTGATTGAGAGGGGGCTTTGTAACCTACACAGAAAGGCCGGTCGGACGGAAGTAATGCTAACGCGGTCCCCGTCCGACTGGTGAACATAGGGAGGGTGAGTTTAGTCAGTAAAAATCTGACACTCCCGCCGAGTGCGGATGCTCGACGGGGTCTCCTGCTAGGATGTAAATTTGCTAGCAGGCAGCTGGGCCAACTTCCTAGCTGATGAAGATTCTCACCACACCCTCATAAAAAAAAAAAAAAAAAAAAAAAATAATAATAATAATAATAATAATAATAATAATAATAATAATAATAATAATAATAATAATAATAATAATAATAATAATAATAATAATAATAATAATAATAATAATAATAATAATAATAATAATAATAATAATAATAATAATAATAATAATAATAATAATAATAATAATAATAATAATAATAATAATAATAATAATAATAATAATAATAATAATAATAATAATAATAATAATAATAATAATAATAATAATAATAATAATAATAATAATAATAATAATAATAATAATAATAATAATAATAATAATAATAATAATAATAATAATAATAATAATAATAATAATAATAATAATAATAATAATAATAATAATAATAATAATAATAATAATAATAATAATAATAATAATAATAATAATAATAATAATAATAATAATAATAATAATAATAATAATAATAATAATAATAATAATAATAATAATAATAATAATAATAATAATAATAATAATAATAATAATAATAATAATAATAATAATAATAATAATAATAATAATAATAATAATAATAATAATAATAATAATAATAATAATAATAATAATAATAATAATAATAATAATAATATTAATAATAATAATAATAATAATAATAATAATAATAATAATAATAATAATAATAAGAAGAAGAAGAAGAAAAAGAAGAAGAATAATAATAATAATAATAATAATAATAATAAGCATCATCAACGATGTCGTCACATCTGTGGAACCGTCTCCCACCCCGGGACCGTCCAACGTTGCAATGCACTGCCAATTTTCTTCGGTGCTTAACATTTTCTCGACGATGTTTTCCGCTGAGAGAGTCAGGGCCAACGATTGAGCCTTGTGCTGCTCCAGAGATGATTTTCTTCTTCTGTTGGCCTTCGCTTGTATCATAGATTAGCTCCCGGTCTTTCAAGTAGCTGCGTACCAATAATAAAAATAATAATAATAATAATAATAATAATAATAATAATAATAATAATAATAATAATAATAATAATAATAATAATAATAATAATAATAATAATAATAATAATATTAATAATAATAATAATAATAATAATAATAATAATAATAATAATAATAATAATGATAATAATTTATTTTTTTTTTTGTTTATGCGGGCGAAGGGGTAAAAAATTCGTAAACTGCATCATCAACGATGTTTAATAATAATAATAATAATAATAATAATAATAATAATAATAATAATAATAATAATAATAATAATAATAATAATAATAATAATAATAATAATAATAATAATAATAATAATAATAATAATAATAATAATAATAATAATAATAATAATAATAATAATAATAATAATAATAATAATAATAATAATAATAATAATAATAATAATAATAATAATAATAATAATAATAATAATAATAATAATAATAATAATAATAATAATAATAATAATAATAATAATAATAATAATAATAATAATAATAATAATAATAATAATAATAATAATAATAATAATAATAATAATAATAATAATAATAATTATAATAATAATAATAATAATAATAATAATAAGAAAAAGAATAATAATAATAATAATAATAATAATAATAAGCATCATCAACGATGTCGTCACATCTGTGGAACCGTCTCCCACCCCGGGACCGTCCAACGTTGCTCCTGCGTCCAGGTCCCGCTTTTTCCGTCGTAGTACATATTCTACGAACCAAGCAATGCACTGCCAATTTTCTTCGGTGCTTAACATTTTCTCGACGATGTTTTCCGCTGAGAGAGTCAGGGCCAACGATTGAGCCTTGTGCTGCTCCAGAGGTGATTTTCTTCTTCTGTTGGCCTTCGTTTGTATCATAGATTAGCTCCCGGTCTTTCAAGTAGCTGCGTACCAATAATAAAAAAAATAATAATAATAATAATAATAATGATAATAATAATAATAATAATAATAATAATAATAATAATAATAATATTAATAATAATAATAATAATAATAATAATAATAATAATAATAATGATAATAATTTTTTTTTTTTTTGTTTATGCGGGCGAAGGGGTAAAAAATTCGTAAACTGCATCATCAACGATGTTTAATAATAATAATAATAATAATAATAATAATAATAATAATAATAATAATAATAATAATAATAATAATAATAATAATAACAATAATAATAATAATAATAATAATAATAATAATAAAAATAATAATAATAATAATAATAATAATAATAATAATAATAATAATAATAATAATAATAATAATAATAATAATAATAATAATAATAATAATAATAATAATAATAATAATAATAATAATAATAATAATAATAATAATAATAATAATAATAATAATAATAATAATAATAATAATAATAATAATAATAATAATAATAATAATAATAATAATAATAATAATAATAATAATAATAATAATAATAATAATAATAATAATAATAATAATAATAATAATAATAATAATAATAATAATAATAATAATAATAATAATAATAATAATAATTTATTTTTTTGTTTTGTTTATGCGGGCGAAGGGGTAAAAAATTCGTAAACTGCATCATCAACGATGTCGTCACATCGATGGTATGTACCGCTCTCATGCACTAAAAACATCCCCTCCTTTGTGGAACCGTCTCTCACCCCGGGACCGTCCAACGTTGCTCCTGCGTCCAGGTCCCGCTTTTTCCGTCGTAGTACATATTCTACGAACGAAGCAATGCACTGCCAATTTTCTACGGTGCTTAACATTTTCTCGGCGATGTTTTCCGCTGAGAGTTGGCCCAGTCTTTCTTCTATGGGGCTCCGTGCTTCTTGCCATCTTCTACACCAGAAGAAGGTGTGGTTCACATCGTCTGTGGGCTCGTCGCAGTAGATACATGTGGGGCATTCGGCCTTCCCCATATTGAAGAGGTATTTACGAAAGTACCCGTGTCCAGAGAGCATCTGCGTTATATAATAGTTTATCTCGCCAAAGCGTCTGTTGTACCATATTTTTAGATCTGGGATTAGCTTTGCCGTCCATCTACCTTTGGATTCTGTGGACCAGCGGTCCGATACTGTGCGGTATGCTGACGACACCCTTAGGGCTGCAGTCCTCTGTACTTTGGCTAGATCTGTGCGCCTGTTTTCCATCCTCAGGGTTGGCGCCCACACCTCGCTCCCATATAGTAAGATTGACTGTGTTGTGTCCATTAACAGCTTCCTTCTGCTGGATAGAGGCCCTCCGATGTTTGCCATTAGTCTCGATAACGATGCCGTTATCTTGGCTGATTTCTCAATGGCGTGTTTAATTTGCGACCAGTAGGTCAACTTGTTGTCAATCCTAATACCTAAATATTTTATCACTTTCTTCGTGCGAATCATTTCTGAATGCACCTGTATATCTACTTCCAGCGGTATGTGTTTTCTAGTGAGTAAGATGAGTACCGTTTTCTCCGCGGCCAGACTAAGTCCGTGCAAGTCAAGCCAAGTTTGTGTCCTCAGCATCACTTGCGTAAGTTTTCGCCTCACCGTGTCCATGTCGCGTGCGCTGATGACAGCTGCATTATCGCCAGCGTACCCTACTAAATAGCAGTCTTCAGGCATACTGATGTTTAAGATACCATCGTAGCTTACATTCCACAAGTCAGGGCCAACGATTGAGCCTTGTGCTGCTCCAGAGCTGATTTTCTTCTTCTGTTGGCCTTCGTTTGTATCATAGATTAGCTCCCGGTCTTTCAAGTAATAATAATAATAATAATAATAATAATAATAATAATAATAATAATAATAATAATAATAATAATAATAATAATAATAATAATAATAATAATAATAATAATAATAATAATAATAATAATAATAATAATAATAATAATAATAATAATAATAATAATAATAATAATAATAATAATAATAATAATAATAATAATAATAATAATAATAATAATAATAATAATAATAATAATAATAATAATAATAATAATAATAATAATAATAATAATAATAATAATAATAATAATAATAATAATAATAATAATAATAATAATAATAATAATAATAATAATAATAATAATAATAATAATAATAATAATAATAATAATAATAATAATAATAATAATAATAATAATAATAATAATAATAATAATAATAATAATAATAATAATAATAATAATAATAATAATAATAATAATAATAATAATAATAATAATAATAATAATAATAATAATAATAATAATAATAATAATAATAATAATAATAATAATAATAATAATAATAATAATAATAATAATAATAATAATAATAATAATAATAATAATAATAATAATAATAATAATAATAATAATAATAATAATAATAATAATAATAATAATAATAATAATAATAATAATAATAATAATAATAATAATAATAATAATAATAATAATAATAATAATAATAATAATAATAATAATAATAATAATAATAATAATAATAATAATAATAATAATAATAATAATAATAATAATAATAATAATAATAATAATAATAATAATAATAATAATAATAATAATAATAATAATAATAATAATAATAATAATAATAATAATAATAATAATAATAATAATAATAATAATAATAATAATAATAATAATAATAATAATAATAATAATAATAAGAAGAAGAAGAAGAAGAAGAAGAAGAAGAAGAAGAAGAAGAAGAAGAAGAAGAAGAATAATAATAATAATAATAATAATAATAATAATAATAATAATAATAATAATAATAATAATAATAATAATAATAATAATAATAATAATAATAATAATAATAATAATAATAATAATAATAATAATAATAATAATAATAATAATAATAATAATAATAATAATAATAATAATAATAATAATAATAATAATAATAATAATAATAATAATAATAATAATAATAATAATAATAATAATAATAATAATAATAATAATAATAATAATAATAATAATAATAATAATAATAATAATAATAATAATAATAATAATAATAATAATAATAATAATAATAATAATAATAATAATAATAATAATAATAATAATAATAATAATAATAATAATAATAATAATAATAATAATAATAATAATAATAATAATAATAATAATAATAATAATAATAATAATAATAATAATAATAATAATAATAATAATAATAATAATAATAATAATAATAATAATAATAATAATAATAATAATAATAATAATAATAATAATAATAATAATAATAATAATAATAATAATAATAATAATAATAATAATAATAATAATAATAATAATAATAATAATAATAATAATAATAATAATAATAATAATAATAATAATATTAATAATAATAATAATAATAATAATAATAATAATAATAATAATAATAATAATAAGAAGAAGAAGAAGAAAAAGAAGAAGAATAATAATAATAATAATAATAATAATAATAAGCATCATCAACGATGTCGTCACATCTGTGGAACCGTCTCCCACCCCGGGACCGTCCAACGTTGCTCCTGCGTCCAGGTCCCGCTTTTTCCGTCGTAGTACATATTCTACGAACGAAGCAATGCACTGCCAATTTTCTTCGGTGCTTAACATTTTCTCGACGATGTTTTCCGCTGAGAGAGTCAGGGCCAACGATTGAGCCTTGTGCTGCTCCAGAGATGATTTTCTTCTTCTGTTGGCCTTCGCTTGTATCATAGATTAGCTCCCGGTCTTTCAAGTAGCTGAATAATAATAATAATAATAATAATAATAATAATAATAATAATAATAATAATATTAATAATAATAATAATAATAATAATAATAATAATAATAATAATAATAATAATGATAATAATTTATTTTTTTTTTTGTTTATGCGGGCGAAGGGGTAAAAAATTCGTAAACTGCATCATCAACGATGTTTAATAATAATAATAATAATAATAATAATAATAATAATAATAATAATAATAATAATAATAATAATAATAATAATAATAATAATAATAATAATAATAATAATAATAATAATAATAATAATAATAATAATAATAATAATAATAATAATAATAATAATAATAATAATAATAATAATAATAATAATAATAATAATAATAATAATAATAATAATAATAATAATAATAATAATAATAATAATAATAATAATAATAATAATAATAATAATAATAATAATAATAATAATAATAATAATAATAATAATAATAATAATAATAATAATAATAATAATAATAATAATAATAATAATAATAATTATAATAATAATAATAATAATAATAATAATAAGAAAAAGAATAATAATAATAATAATAATAATAATAATAAGCATCATCAACGATGTCGTCACATCTGTGGAACCGTCTCCCACCCCGGGACCGTCCAACGTTGCTCCTGCGTCCAGGTCCCGCTTTTTCCGTCGTAGTACATATTCTACGAACCAAGCAATGCACTGCCAATTTTCTTCGGTGCTTAACATTTTCTCGACGATGTTTTCCGCTGAGAGAGTCAGGGCCAACGATTGAGCCTTGTGCTGCTCCAGAGGTGATTTTCTTCTTCTGTTGGCCTTCGTTTGTATCATAGATTAGCTCCCGGTCTTTCAAGTAGCTGCGTACCAATAATAAAAAAAATAATAATAATAATAATAATAATGATAATAATAATAATAATAATAATAATAATAATAATAATAATAATATTAATAATAATAATAATAATAATAATAATAATAATAATAATAATGATAATAATTTTTTTTTTTTTTGTTTATGCGGGCGAAGGGGTAAAAAATTCGTAAACTGCATCATCAACGATGTTTAATAATAATAATAATAATAATAATAATAATAATAATAATAATAATAATAATAATAATAATAATAATAATAATAATAACAATAATAATAATAATAATAATAATAATAATAATAAAAATAATAATAATAATAATAATAATAATAATAATAATAATAATAATAATAATAATAATAATAATAATAATAATAATAATAATAATAATAATAATAATAATAATAATAATAATAATAATAATAATAATAATAATAATAATAATAATAATAATAATAATAATAATAATAATAATAATAATAATAATAATAATAATAATAATAATAATAATAATAATAATAATAATAATAATAATAATAATAATAATAATAATAATAATAATAATAATAATAATAATAATAATAATAATAATAATAATAATAATAATAATAATAATTTATTTTTTTGTTTTGTTTATGCGGGCGAAGGGGTAAAAAATTCGTAAACTGCATCATCAACGATGTCGTCACATCGATGGTATGTACCGCTCTCATGCACTAAAAACATCCCCTCCTTTGTGGAACCGTCTCCCACCCCGGGACCGTCCAACGTTGCTCCTGCGTCCAGGTCCCGCTTTTTCCGTCGTAGTACATATTCTACGAACGAAGCAATGCACTGCCAATTTTCTACGGTGCTTAACATTTTCTCGGCGATGTTTTCCGCTGAGAGTTGGCCCAGTCTTTCTTCTATGGGGCTCCGTGCTTCTTGCCATCTTCTACACCAGAAGAAGGTGTGGTTCACATCGTCTGTGGGCTCGTCGCAGTAGATACATGTGGGGCATTCGGCCTTCCCCATATTGAAGAGGTATTTACGAAAGTACCCGTGTCCAGAGAGCATCTGCGTTATATAATAGTTTATCTCGCCAAAGCGTCTGTTGTACCATATTTTTAGATCTGGGATTAGCTTTGCCGTCCATCTACCTTTGGATTCTGTGGACCAGCGGTCCGATACTGTGCGGTATGCTGACGACACCCTTAGGGCTGCAGTCCTCTGTACTTTGGCTAGATCTGTGCGCCTGTTTTCCATCCTCAGGGTTGGCGCCCACACCTCGCTCCCATATAGTAAGATTGACTGTGTTGTGTCCATTAACAGCTTCCTTCTGCTGGATAGAGGCCCTCCGATGTTTGCCATTAGTCTCGATAACGATGCCGTTATCTTGGCTGATTTCTCAATGGCGTGTTTAATTTGCGACCAGTAGGTCAACTTGTTGTCAATCCTAATACCTAAATATTTTATCACTTTCTTCGTGCGAATCATTTCTGAATGCACCTGTATATCTACTTCCAGCGGTATGTGTTTTCTAGTGAGTAAGATGAGTACCGTTTTCTCCGCGGCCAGACTAAGTCCGTGCAAGTCAAGCCAAGTTTGTGTCCTCAGCATCACTTGCGTAAGTTTTCGCCTCACCGTGTCCATGTCGCGTGCGCTGATGACAGCTGCATTATCGCCAGCGTACCCTACTAAATAGCAGTCTTCAGGCATACTGATGTTTAAGATACCATCGTAGCTTACATTCCACAAGTCAGGGCCAACGATTGAGCCTTGTGCTGCTCCAGAGCTGATTTTCTTCTTCTGTTGGCCTTCGTTTGTATCATAGATTAGCTCCCGGTCTTTCAAGTAATAATAATAATAATAATAATAATAATAATAATAATAATAATAATAATAATAATAATAATAATAATAATAATAATAATAATAATAATAATAATAATAATAATAATAATAATAATAATAATAATAATAATAATAATAATAATAATAATAATAATAATAATAATAATAATAATAATAATAATAATAATAATAATAATAATAATAATAATAATAATAATAATAATAATAATAATAATAATAATAATAATAATAATAATAATAATAATAATAATAATAATAATAATAATAATAATAATAATAATAATAATAATAATAATAATAATAATAATAATAATAATAATAATAATAATAATAATAATAATAATAATAATAATAATAATAATAATAATAATAATAATAATAATAATAATAATAATAATAATAATAATAATAATAATAATAATAATAATAATAATAATAATAATAATAATAATAATAATAATAATAATAATAATAATAATAATAATAATAATAATAATAATAATAATAATAATAATAATAATAATAATAATAATAATAATAATAATAATAATAATAATAATAATAATAATAATAATAATAATAATAATAATAATAATAATAATAATAATAATAATAATAATAATAATAATAATAATAATAATAATAATAATAATAATAATAATAATAATAATAATAATAATAATAATAATAATAATAATAATAATAATAATAATAATAATAATAATAATAATAATAATAATAATAATAATAATAATAATAATAATAATAATAATAATAATAATAATAATAATAATAATAATAATAATAATAATAATAATAATAATAATAATAATAATAATAATAATAATAATAATAATAATAATAATAATAATAATAATAATAATAATAATAATAATAATAATAATAATAATAATAATAATAATAATAATAATAATAATAATAATAATAATAATAATAATAATAATAATAATAATAATAATAATAATAATAATAATAATAATAATAATAATAATAATAATAATAATAATAATAATAATAATAATAATAATAATAATAATAATAATAATAATAATAATAATAATAATAATAATAATAATAATAATAATAATAATAATAATAATAATAATAATAATAATAATAATAATAATAATAATAATAATAATAATAATAATAATAAGAAGAAGAAGAAGAAGAAGAAGAAGAAGAAGAAGAAGAAGAAGAAGAAGAATAATAATAATAATAATAATAATAATAATAAGCATCATCAACGATGTCGTCACATCTGTGGAACCGTCTCCCACCCCGGGACCGTCCAACGTTGCTCCTGCGTCCAGGTCCCGCTTTTTCCGTCGTAGTACATATTCTACGAACGAAGCAATGCACTGCCAATTTTCTTCGGTGCTTAACATTTTCTCGACGATGTTTTCCGCTGAGAGAGTCAGGGCCAACGATTGAGCCTTGTGCTGCTCCAGAGATGATTTTCTTCTTCTGTTGGCCTTCGTTTGTATCATAGATTAGCTCCCAGTCTTTCAAGTAGCTGCGTACCAATAATAAAAATAATAATAATAATAATAATAATAATAATAATAATAATAATAATAATAATAATAATAATAATAATAATAATAATAATAATAATAATAATAATAATAATAATAATAATAATAATAATAATAATAATAATAATAATAATAATAATAATAATAATAATAATAATAATAATAATAATAATAATAATAATAATAATAATAATAATAATAATAATAATAATAATAATAATAATAATAATAATAATAATAATAATAATAATAATAATAATAATAATAATAATAATAATAATAATAATAATAATAATAATAATAATAATAATAATAATAATAATAATAATAATAATAATAATAATAATAATAATAATAATAATAATAATAATAATAATAATAATAATAATAATAATAATAATAATAATAATAATAATAATAATAATAATAATAATAATAATAATAATAATAATAATAATAATAATAATAATAATAATAATAATAATAATAATAATAATAATAATAATAATAATAATAATAATAATAATAATAATAATAATAATAATAATAATAATAATAATAATAATAATAATAATAATAATAATAATAATAATAATAATAATAATAATAATAATAATAATAATAATAATAATAATAATAATAATAATAATAATAATAATAATAATAATAATAATAATAATAATAATAATAATAATAATAATAATAATAATAATAATAATAATAATAATAATAATAATAATAATAATAATAATAATAATAATAATAATAATAATAATAATAATAATAATAATAATAATAATAATAATAATAATAATAATAATAATAATAATAATAATAATAATAATAATAATAATAATAATAATAATAATAATAATAATAATAATAATAATAATAATAATAAGAAGAAGAAGAAGAAGAAGAAGAAGAAGAAGAAGAAGAAGAAGAAGAAGAATAATAATAATAATAATAATAATAATAATAAGCATCATCAACGATGTCGTCACATCTGTGGAACCGTCTCCCACCCCGGGACCGTCCAACGTTGCTCCTGCGTCCAGGTCCCGCTTTTTCCGTCGTAGTACATATTCTACGAACGAAGCAATGCACTGCCAATTTTCTTCGGTGCTTAACATTTTCTCGACGATGTTTTCCGCTGAGAGAGTCAGGGCCAACGATTGAGCCTTGTGCTGCTCCAGAGATGATTTTCTTCTTCTGTTGGCCTTCGTTTGTATCATAGATTAGCTCCCAGTCTTTCAAGTAGCTGCGTACCAATAATAAAAATAATAATAATAATAATAATAATAATAATAATAATAATAATAATAATAATAATAATAATAATAATAATAATAATAATAATAATAATAATAATAATAATTATAATAATAATAATAATAATAATAATAATAATAATAATAATAATAATAATAATAATAATAATAATAATAATAATAATAATAATAATAATAATAATAATAATAATAATAATAATAATAATAATAATAATAATAATAATAATAATAATAATAATAATTTTTTTTTTTTTTAATTTTGCCGCCTATTCTCTCCGAGACCATTGTGATGTCGGGGATGGTACCCTCGCATCCGGGTCTTCTGAAAGTCGGTACGCTTCCAGTATTTGCAACGATGAGCCCAAGTCTTGCAGCCATATCAAGTACTCTCCGTCCTTTAGAGTTTGTTGTTGGCATCCCCCATTCCACGGCTCTGGAGTTAAAGTCTCCTGCTACAATGAAAACGCCTTCGAGCTGGAGTATTTTGTTTTCAATTGCATCCAGCTTATTTTGGAAATCCTGGACGTTTTCGCTCGGCGTTAGGTAGCAGCTAACGACTGTAACGCCTTTAGTGTGTGCATAAGTGTAACCAGTTCCTGAGCCACTGTAGGTTAGTGTTGTACTCGCTGTGCTTGGTACCCAGACTGCTGCTGTTGCCGTTGTGTCTTCTAGCCATGTACCACTGTCTCTTTTCGTGTACTGCTCGCTGATGATGACGAAGTCAATCTGATGTTCGAGGACAAGCTGGGAAAGGAGAGCATCGGCCGTTCTACTCCTGTGCAGGTTAGCTTGGAGGAATTTCATTTAATATAAGCTTTACATCTGCGGGAGCCCGGCAGGTGATCGACCAAGGCATGTCCCTCATGCAGACATAGGCAGCATCTTGCGGGCTTTTCACATTCCTTCTTTTTGTGTCCGCTTTCTCCGCATCGTATGCAGATTCCTTGTCCTAACAAAAACACTAAAAAACTTCCCCCTCCTTCGCGGACCTCTTTCCACCCTGGTACCGAAACTTTTGCCATTACTTCAGGGTGGGGTCCTTCGTGTAGCGCCCTTTGACATCTACGTGAAATGCGTGCGTCCAGGCCACGCTTGGGTTATTCTCTCTTTGCTATCTTTGCTATTTGAGGCATTACCTTGCGGCTTCGAGGTCTCTTTGTTTGGACTTAAGAATTTTTTCAACATATTTTTGGATTATTTGCCAGTTTTCTTCGCTTGAGCTCATCTTCCGTATTATATTTTCGGGGGTAATTTGTCCCATGTGTAGCTCTATTTCTTCCCGCATAGGACTCCATTTTCTGCAATAGAAGAAAGTGTGTTCCGCATCATCACTTTCGGCATCTCCATATAAGCAGCTTGGTTGCGCGCATTTATGTATGCGATGAAGGTATCTTCGGAAGTAGCCATGTCCTGAGAGCATTTGCGTCAAATAGTAGTTGGTTTCGCCTGCACGCCGATTAAGCCAAGGTTCTAACACCGGTATCATTCGGGCCGTCCATCTGCCACGGTCATCATTTGTCCATGTATCTTGCCATGTACATATAGTTTGTCGCCTTATCGCTGCTGCTGCTAGCGCCGTGTATCCGCCGTTTGTCCTCATTTGCCATATTTTGTGCCGTTCTTTAGCAAGAAGGTCAATTGGTACCACTCCCGCTATTACCCGTATTGCTGCGTCAGATACAGTGCGATATGCCGAAGCTATGCGCAAAGCCGCTGTCCGCTGTACTGCTAGAAGCTGCTTTCTTCGTTTTTCGACATTTAAAGTTTCTGCCCACACTTCGCTTCCGTAAATGAGGATAGCGTTGTTTGTTGCCATCAATAATTTTCTTTTGCTGGCCATCGGGCCCCCGACATTTGCCATTAGTCTGCTGAGGTAGGCTGTGGCTTTTCCCGCTTTCATCGCTGCGTATTGCAGTTGCGTCCCGAATGTAATTTTGCTGTCTAGCCTGATGCCTAAGTATTTTATGGATTTTTGCGTCATTATTGCTTCTTCATTTATTCGCATCTCCAGTTCTGTGGGCGTCTGTCTTCGTGTAAAGAGTAATAGCTCGGTTTTCTGTGTTGCAAGATGTAGTCCATGTGAGTTTAGCCATGCTTGAGTTCTTAGCATTACTTGGGTGAGTTTGCGTTGCACTGCTTCCGTGGTTCGTGCTGTGATGACTGCGGCTATATCATCTGCGTATCCTACTAGGAAGACATCGTCTGGCATCTCTATGTGTAATATCTCGTCATAGGTTATATTCCACAGATCAGGGCCCAATATAGATCCCTGCGCTGCTCCTGCCGTGATTTGTCTTGTTCTTGTCCCCGATTTAGTCTTATATTCCAGTATTCGGTTGCTCAGGTAGCTATTTATTATTTTCTTCAGGTACGTAGGCATTTGGGGCCTGCGTTCCAGAGCTTCGACTATATCCTTCCATCTGAGGCTATTAAAGGCATTTTTGACATCTAGGGTCGCAAGAAGAACAAAAGGTCTAGAGTGGTGGTTACCTCGTTGCGTTGCTTGTGCTGCTCTGATTACTTCTTCTATAGCGCCAGCCGTAGATTTACCTGGTCTAAAACCATGCTGCTTTGGGCTTAGTCCTCCGGATGCCTCTATGGCGGAGTTTAGACGAGGCTTAATCAATCTTTCCAGTAACTTCCCCGCTGTGTCGAGCATGCAGAGCGGTCGGTATGCTGATGGGCTTTCCGGGTTTCCTTTTCCTTTGCTTATAAGAACCAGGCGCTGCCTCTTCCAAGTTTCTGGGAAGACTCCCCCACTGAGGCATGAGTTGTACATCCTGAGTAAAAAATGGGGACGTTTTTCAGCTATCTCCTTCAGAACCTCCGCTGGAATGCCATCTAGACCGGGAGCTTTTCTGTTCCTGAGCAACCTAGCTGCTGCTCTGATTTCTGTCTCCGTGAAAGGTTCTATAACTTCCTCTGGTCCTGTGGTATCGCGTTCGGCAGTCCTCACTTCGTGAGTTGGGAAAAGCGTCGTGACTATATGTTCCATTGTTTCAACGTCTAGTTCTTGGGCTGGTAACTTATTTTCAAGTTTCCTCATAGCCACTTTATATCCCAGGCCCCATGGATTGCGGTTGATATCCTGGCAGAGCTCTTCCCATTTCTTCCTCTTGCTTTTGCAGATGGCAGTTTTTAACTCCTTTTTTGCTCGTTTATACTCTTGGTTTTCGTTGGCTGCCTCGCCCCTCCGTTTCCCTTTTGTAAGTCTGCGTCTGCAGCGCAGGCAATAATAATAATAATAATAATAATAATAATAATAATAATAATAATAATAATAATAATAATAATAATAATAATAATAATAATAATAATAATAATAATAATAATAATAATAATAATAATAATAATAATAATAATAATAATAATAATAATAATAATAATAATAATAATAATAATAATAATAATAATAATAATAATAATAATAATAATAATAATAATAATAATAATAATAATAATAATAATAATAATAATAATAATAATAATAATAATAATAATAATAATAATAATAATAATAATAATAATAATAATAATAATAATAATAATAATAATAATAATAATAATAATAATAATAATAATAATAATAATAATAATAATAATAATAATAATAATAATAATAATAATAATAATAATAATAATAATAATAATAATAATAATAATAATAATAATAATAATAATAATAATAATAATAATAATAATAATAATAATAATAATAATAATAATAATAATAATAATAATAATAATAATAATAATAATAATAATAATAATAATAATAATAATAATAATAATAATAATAATAATAATAATAATAATAATAATAATAATAATAATAATAATAATAATAATAATAATAATAATAATAATAATAATAATAATAATAATAATAATAATAATAATAATAATAATAATAATAATAATAATAATAATAATAATAATAATAATAATAATAATAATAATAATAATAATAATAATAATAATAATAATAATAATAATAATAATAATAATAATAATAATAATAATAATAATAATAATAATAATAATAATAATAATAATAATAATAATAATAATAATAATAATAATAATAATAATAATAATAATAATAATAATAATAATAATAATAATAATAATAATAATAATAATAATAATAATAATAATAATAATAATAATAATAATAATAATAATAATAATAATAATAATAATAATAATAATAATAATAATAATAATAATAATAATAATAATAATAATAATAATAATAATAATAATAATAATAATAATAATAATAATAATAATAATAATAATAATAATAATAATAATAATAATAATAATAATAATAATAATAATAATAATAATAATAATAATAATAATAATAATAATAATAATAATAATAATAATAATAATAATAATAATAATAATAATAATAATAATAATAATAATAATAATAATAATAATAATAATAATAATAATAATAATAATAATAATAATAATAATAATAATAATAATAATAATAATAATAATAATAATAATAATAATAATAATAATAATAATAATAATAATAATAATAATAATAATAATAATAATAATAATAATAATAATAATAATAATAATAATAATAATAATAATAATAATAATAATAATAATAATAATAATAATAATAATAATAATAATAATAATAATAATAATAATAATAATAATAATAATAATAATAATAATAATAATAATAATAATAATAATCCCCCCAGGGATAAGCCTTGACGTGGCGGGGGGCTTAGACGCTTGCTACAATGAGACTGTCGGCTTTATTGAGTCAGGGTCAGCTAAGTCAAGCAGGCCAAAGTCAAGTAGTGTAGCGAACTGATTATCCCAATCCAAACCATATTTACAGTTGGAGCAAAATAACCACCCTAAGCCACGTAGTGTTAAGATACCGTGCTCAGGTGGCTCTCTTGGCACCAGGGTTGATAGGTGTCGCGAACGGTTCCTCGGGGGTACCAGGCGCCCCCCCCGAGTAAGTAGCCTTACCTCCACATGCGGGGCTCTGTGGAGGTCGACCGCCATTCCCTAGCTACTCGTGGGATTCGAATGCATAATCTAAATAATAAAACAAAAGGTGGAAAGGAGGATGCATCTAAACAGATGCAAAAAAGGAAGGACGGGCAGATGAGAGACCCGAACAAAACGCAACGCGATGCGAACTGCGCGAGCGCGAACGCGGCAGCAACGAACGCTAGATCGCATTTACTGCCAGGGATTTCGAGGTCCAGGACCTCGAGTGCCTCCAGCTTCCTAAGCGAACAAGGTCACACTTCTGGTACCGAGCTCTCAGAAATCGAAGGCGCGTCGGACTTGGTCACTCTTAACTTGCAAAAAGTACTTAAAGAGCTCGCGAAAATGAACGCTCAGATGGCCAAGCAGACCAATGTCAGCATGGTCATCAAGCAGGGCGTCATCAAGTGTACCGAGGCTACGGACGCCGCCCTGAGTGAGTACGAGCGACAGAAATCACTCAGTTCGGTTGTCGTGGAGGACCGACAGAGGCCAAAAAGAAAACGCGAAAAAACAATGACCCCTGATCAACAGAACGCTGCCAAGAAAGCTGTACCTTCAACCCGAATAGCCAACACAGAGGCATGGGTCAAGGTGCAGAAAAAAATTAAAAAGCAAGACAAGTCTCGGAAGCCAGACGAAAAGCAAAAACCAAGGCAAAGGGCTCCTCGAAAAGGTACAACGGTCTTGATTCGACCAAGTGAAGGACAGACGTACGCTGACATTTTAAGAACGGTGAGAGAAAAAGTAGACCCTGAGGCTTCCAAGGTCAGGATCAAGGGCTACCGGCAGACAAAAGACGGCGGACTGCTGATCAAAGCGAAGACGAACGACGTAGACAGCAGTGTCTTTCAGAGCTCACTTCAGGAGGCGGTTGGGGGGGCTGGACAGGTCAAGGACATGAGCCCCAGTATCGCGCTGGAGATTATGGACCTGGACTGCGTCACCACCGTCGCCGAAGTCGAGCAGGCACTGACTCGTGAGATTGGACAAAAAGACGGACTAAACGTTCACATTTTTGGACCGAATAAATACGGACAGTGTATGGCAGCTTGCAACGTTGACAGAAATAGGACAGGGCCACTTCTCGAAAAGTGGAAAATTAGGGTTGGGTGGGTTAATTGCCGCATCCGCCTCAGGACAGTAGTAACGAGATGTTACAAGTGCCTGGGTTACGGACACACAAAAAAAAACTGTAAGGGACTAGACCGAAGCAATGCCTGCTGGAAATGTGGTTCCTCTAACCACACCAACAGGGACTGTAAAAATCGACCTTCATGCTTTCTTTGTTCCGAAGCAAAGTACGAAGATACTATTCACGTAGCTGGCTCCGGCGGGTGCGTAGTGTTCAGGGCAGCGCTAAAAGAAAGGAAGGACAGGGAGAAGACGAGACAGACAAAATGACGAACGTACTACAAGTCAACTTGAACAGGAGTGAGACTGCGCTCTTACTTCTGCCAAGAATGGCAGACGAATACGACGCTGACGTACTGATCATCTCCGAACAGCTACGAAACAAGACTGACAGATACTGGTTTTCCAACGCGAGCGGAACATCTGCTCTATGGATAAGGGGGGCCAGCCGAGGTGGAGTATCCAAAAGCGGGGCGGGCGAAGATTTCGTCTGGGTGAAAATCGGCCCCTGCGTAATCGTGAGTGTCTATCTGACCCCAAATTGCACTGCCTCGGAACTCGATGCAAAGCTGGAACTCCTAGAAGACGGATTACGGGACATGACGGGAGATCTAATATTGGCGGGAGATTTCAACGCCAGAGCGATCGAGTGGGGCATGACAACAACGAACAAACGTGGACGACTGTTGCTAGAAATGGCCGCAAGGCTTGACCTAGTAACCATGAACATCGGGAGTACCATGACATACAGACGACCAGGATTCGGTTTTTCTATACCTGACGTGACATTCGCATCAGATAGACTGGCACCGCGAATCACACAATGGCGTGTGCTGGAGGACTACAGTTCTAGTGACCACCAGTACATCGCCTTTGGGATAAGCGATGCCATGACAAACAGACAAACGAACAGACCCCTACCCCAGCGGTGGAACACGAAAAAACTGGACTATGACAAACTGAGGCAAATGCTAGGCGCGGCCTTGGCCCCGGAAAGCGGTTTACCTCAAGACCTGACTTGTCATGAACGTACTGAAAGACTCGCGGACGAGACCGCCCAGTTACTGGAGAAGTTTTGCCGTGACACCATGCCCCATAAGGGTGTATCGCCCGGCCGAACTCAACAGTACTGGTGGACGGAAGAGATAGCCGACTTGCGAAGGGTGTGCCTGGCTCAAAAGCGAAAGCTTACCCGGGAAGCTGGTGGGCCTCGCGTTGAAGCGCTTAGACTAGAGTACAGAACAGCACGGAAACGATTAAAAGTCAAAATTAAAGATAGTAAAAGACAGTGCTGGAAGCGCCTCTGCGATGAGGTCGAGCGCGACCCCTGGGGAACCGGTTACAAAATTGTCACTGGAAAACTGGGAGCTCGCTCTCCTCCCAACATAAGAGACGTGGAAACAACAAGACGTATAGTGGACGGACTTTTCCCGACGCACCCGACGAGACAAGACGTCGAAAGACGCATTGACTTGGACAGCATTCCCCCCTTCACGGTTACAGAGCTTAAACAAGCTGCATCCCTTATGAAGCCGGGAAAGGCTCCCGGACCAGACGGCGTTCCAGGAGAGATAGTCAGATCCACCGCTATCCACAGACCTGACATCCTCCTGGACCTTTTCAACGCCTGCCTGAAAAGTGGGACCTTCTGTGGCCGGTGGAAGAAGGCGAGATTGGTTCTCCTAAGCAAGGGCAAGGGAGACCCGGACTCTCCCTCGGCCTACCGACCGCTGGCCCTACTAGACACGACGGGAAAGCTTTTTGAACTGCTACTTAGACCACGACTGACTAACGCGATAGACGCATCCGGCGGCCTATCCGACCGACAGTACGGTTTTAGAAAAGGACGATCGACTATAGGCGCGATACAAGAAGTTGTCGACGCATACCAGAGAACGCGAGAAAAATGTGACCAGGCACGCCCTTTGGTACTCCTCGCGCTACTGGACATTAAAAACGCTTTCAACTCGGCGAGGTGGGTAGACATTCTCGAGGCCCTTGACGGGGCTTTTCGGGTGCCTGGCTACCTCGTCCGGATTGTCGAGGACTACTTACGAAACAGACAGATCATATTTGAAACGACTGACGGAACAGAGACCATGATAGTCACCGCTGGTGTCGCACAGGGATCAATCCTTGGACCGGACTTTTGGAACGCACTGTACGACGACCTACTTAGAATTGAGCTGCCAGATGGCTGCTACATCGTCGCTTACGCTGACGATGCGGCAGTCATCATCGTCGAACGTAATCCCGACCTGGCACAGCTGAAACTAAATATGGTCATGAGACGGATAAACGACTGGATGACGAAACGCGGACTTAATATCGCGGAAAACAAGACTGAACTGATCATACTAACGAGAAAACGGATACAGACGATTCTCCCGATGAAAGTTGGAACGGCAACGATTGCGACTAGAGGGGAAGTCAAGTACCTTGGGTTATACCTTGATACGAAACTAACCTTCTGGCCTCACATACAGAAAGCGGTCAAAAAGGCGTCGCAACGAGCGACCTGCCTGAGTCGCCTCATGGCTAACATCGGGGGACCACGACCAAATAAACGCAAACTACTAATGACGACCATCCACTCGATACTACTTTACGGATCCGAAATCTGGGCAGAGGCGCTCCGGGTAAAGAAGTACGCCAAAGCGATGACAAATGTACAGAGACGGGGGGCACTGCGTGTTGCCTCGGCCTACAGAACTGTCTCGCAAGAGGCTGTTCTTGTTGTGGCTGGGGTAATCCCCATAGACCTTCTTGCGCTGGAGCGGAGGAGGATCTATGTATCTAGTGCCGAGACGGGAAGAGCGGATGCGGCAGAAAGGGAAAGACAGCAGACACTACGAGACTGGGAAGCCCGTCTGACAAACACAACCAAAGGACGATGGACGAAAAGGCTAATAACGGACATGAGAGCCTGGACAGATCGGAAATTTGGGGACGTCAACTTTTACGCCACTCAATTTCTGACTGGACATGGCTATTTCCGGTATTACCTCTACAAACTGAGACGAGTACGGACACCGAACTGCACATACTGTGGACACGACAGGGACGACGCGGAACATACGTTTTTCGACTGCGACAGATGGACAAGACGCCGACAGGAAATCGAGACTGTTGTAGGAGCAATCACGCCGGACAACATCATAGGCGTGATGCTCCAAAATAACAGTCACTGGGGTCTTCTGGCGGCCTTTATCGAGACCGTTTTGAGGGGTAAAAATGCGGATGGATGCCTGAGAGATGACTGATTGAGAGGGGGCTTTGTAACCTACACAGAAAGGCCGGTCGGACGGAAGTAATGCTAACGCGGTCCCCGTCCGACTGGTGAACATAGGGAGGGTGAGTTTAGTCAGTAAAAATCTGACACTCCCGCCGAGTGCGGATGCTCGACGGGGTCTCCTGCTAGGATGTAAATTTGCTAGCAGGCAGCTGGGCCAACTTCCTAGCTGATGAAGATTCTCACCACACCCTCATAAAAAAAAAAAAAAAAAAAAAAAAAAAAATAATAATAATAATAATAATAATAATAATAATAATAATAATAATAATAATAATAATAATAATAATAATAATAATAATAATAATAATAATAATAATAATAATAATAATAATAATAATAATAATAATAATAATAATATTAATAATAAGAATAATAATAATAATAATAATAATAATAATAATAATAATTTTTTTTTTTTTTTTTTTTTTTTTTTTTTTTTTTTTTTTTTTTTTGCGGGTCAGGGAGGGGAAATGCATTACGCATCCCTGCCAGGTCGTCACGCTTCACGACAGGGTATGTTGGACTCCTCGGATGTTTACCAACTAAAACCCCCCACCCTTCAGCCATGGGAATCAACCACACCGGGACTACTTTCGTATTACTTCGGTGTGGCTCCCTTCTCTTGGGCTATATGTGCCACTCTTAGCTTGCGTTTTCCCCGTCGGGCCCGCTTATATGTTTTTGTTCAGCCGCTTCCATCCTGGTAAGCGTCCAGGTCTATTTTCTTCTTTCGGAGAGTGCGTTCAGCAAAATTCGCAATACGATTCCAGCTCTCTTCACTTTTCAGCATGATCTCCGTAACAGTTTGGGCTGTTAGTGGGCCGCAATTTATTTCAATGCTGATCCTTTCTTCCCTCCATTTATAGCAGTTGAAAAAGGTATGCTCAGCATCATCAACATCTGAATCGCCATATATGCAGCTTGGGCCGCTGCATTTCTCCATTTGATGCAAGTATTTTCGGAAATAACCATGTCCGGAAAGTAGTTGTGTGAGGTAATAATTTACGTCTCCGAAACTCCTATTCACCCAGCTTGCTAAATTTGGGATGAGTTTCGCTGTCCATCGGCCATGCCTTTCATTTTGCCACTTCTGCTGCCACTGTTCAATGCTCTGTGCTCTTAATTCTCCTACTGTCAGTCGACTTTCGTTGCTGAGTTTTTGTTCCCATCTCTTCTTGCGTTCTGCAGCTAGTAAGCCAATAGGGATCGTGCTACTAATGACAAGTACGGCCGCCTCTGAAACCGTTCTATAGGCTGACGCTGCCCTCAAGGCTGCTGTTCTTTGCGCTGAGCCTAAAGCCTTCCTGCGGTACTCTGCTTTCAACGAATCAGCCCACACTTCACTTCCGTAGAGCAGAACTGATTGCACCGTTGCCAAAAGTAATTTTCGCTTACTTGCAGTCGGGCCACCTGTGTTTGCCATTAGCCGTGATAAGGCTACCGTGACTTGGCCTGCTTTTTTTATTGCATAGTTTATCTGAGCCCAATAGGATAATTTGGAGTCCAGATGGATACCCAGATATTTTACTGTTTTGCTTGATTGAAGCATACCACCAACTGTATATATCGGTATTTCGATTGGTATTTGTTTTTTTGTGAGGATAAGGAGCTCGGTTTTTTCCGTGGCAAGGCTTAGACCGTGATCAAGCATCCATGCCTGCGTCCTGATCATCACCTGATTTAGCTTTCGCTGAGCTTCTTCTGTGTTCCTTGCGGTTATCACTGCGGCGATGTCATCTGCGTATCCAACAAGGTACGAGTCATCTGGCATGTCAATGCAGAGTATTTCATCGTACATGACATTCCATAGGTCCGGTCCAAGTATAGAGCCCTGCGCTGCCCCCGCTGTGATCTGCTTTCGTACTTTCCCGTTTTCTGTCTCGTAAACTAGAATTCGATTTTCGAGATAGCTGCGGATCATTTTCATTAAGTATTGTGGGACCTGGAAACGACCTTCCAATGCGTTAATTATATCGGTCCATCTCGCACTATTGAAAGCATTTTTTACATCTAGGGTTGCCAAAAGGACGATGCGTCTGGAGTAATGGTTTCCACTCTGCGCTATCTCTACACTTTTGAGCACATCCGCAATAGCATCTACTGTAGACCTGCCTTGTCGAAAGCCATGTTGCTTATCTGAAAGTCCGCCAGATTCAGTTACTGCTTGTAATAAGCGCGGCTTAATGAGCTTTTCGAGGAGTTTACCTGCTGTGTCTAACATGCAGAGTGGACGGTACGAGGATGCCGACTCGGGATCGCCTTTGCCCTTTCCAATTAATACCAAGTGCTGTATTTTCCAAACTTCTGGGAAAATGCCTTCCCTTAGACACTCGTTATACATTTCGAGTATCATTTGTGGTCGTTCAATTGCAATTATTTTAAGCACCTCCGCTGGGATTCCATCTGGGCCAGGAGCCTTTTGATTTCTTAGAGTTTTTGCCGCGGCTTTTAATTCACTTTCCGTGAACAGTGTCATCAGTTCATTTCTCTGCGTTGTCGTTACGATTTCCGTTCTCAGTTCATGGGTTGGGAAGAGTGTGTTTACCACGTTTTCCAAACTTTGAGCTGGGAGGTCCACTGATGGTGATACCCCGCCAAGCTTTTTCATGACGAGCTTGTAGCCTAGGCCCCATGGATCGCGATTGATGTCAGTACGGAGCTCTTCCCATTTCTGTTTTTTGCTTGTTGCAATGGCCATTTTAAGATTTTTCCTAGAAGTTCTATATCCTTGTGCGAGTTCAATGGCTGGGCCGATTCGCCTTGCTCTAGTATACAATCTCCGCTGGTAGAGACAAAGTCGTCGGAGTTCCCCTATTTCTTCAGACCACCAGTAAGCCTCCTTTTTCCGAGATCTGCCTCCGATTCTTGGCATCGATGCTTCGCAGGCTCGTGTAATGCTCGCCATCGTGCGGTCTACTTTACTTCGAGCGTCAGCTGTTTGTTGTTGGAGTGGGAATGCATAATCTAGCTCCGCTAACAACTCGGGTGTTTTAAGCTTCGAGACATTCCACTTTCGCGTTCCCTTTCTGATGTGAGAACTATTGGTAGATGTATCAGCTGCGATGCGATATGTGAGGTATTGGTGGTCACTCCCCGTGTAATCCTCCAGCACCTTCCATTCTTTTAGGCTATTAATCAAAGACTCTGATGTGAGCGTAATGTCTGGGATTGTGCCTTCGCATCCCGCTCTTCTATAGGTAGCCGATGTACCTTGGTTTGCGATCACCAAACCCAGCCTTGCAGCCATATCTAGAATTCTTCTACCTCTCGAATTTGTAGTGCCCATACCCCACTCTGATGCTTTTGCGTTAAAATCACCTGCAATAATAAGTTTTCCTCCTATCGCTCTGGCAGCGTCCTCGATACAGTCTAGTTTGGCTTGGAAAGTATCTATGGGGTCGCTTGGAGTTAGGTAACAGCTGATTATAGTGTAGTTCCTGCTAGTTGCCCATACAAAGCCGTCGCCTGAGCCGTGCCTTATCGTATGAAATTTTTCGCTGTTTGTTAGCCATATCGCCGCTGTTTTTGTTGTATCTTCGAACCAAAGGTCATTTGCTAACTTGCTGTGTTGTTCGCTGATGATTGCACACTCGGTGTTATGCTCAAGCATAATCTGCGGTAGCAGTGCACTGGCGGTTATACTTCTATGCAGGTTTGCTTGGAGTAGCTTTATCATTGTTTCCCGCTGAGTCTTTTGTAGGCAGTGCAACGGTTCGAGCCAGGTACATGGTCGGTTGAGTCGCAGTGCTCTTCAACGCAGATGCAACACTTCGGGGTGTTGTTGCATTCTTTCATCTTGTGGCCAGCGGTTCCACATCGTATACATAAACCCTGTCCGCTTCTGTCGGGGCCTTTACATAGCGTTTGTGTATGTCCCACACCAAAGCATCTGAAACAGCGTTTAATGTCATTTGCTTGTCTGACTCTGCATCGTGTCCAGCCAATTTTTATGTGCTGAGATCGGAGTATGACATTTGCTATGTCATCTGCCATTGTCACAAATGCTCGGCACTGTTCTCTGCTATTCTTATTTGAGACTCTCACCGTGATATCTGGATCGTCTTTTTGAATCGCTTCTCTAATCGCCAAGGCTATCTCTTCTGGTTCTACAAGGGAGTCCATATCCCTAATTTCGATGGTAGTCTTTGGTTTTAGCTCCGTCACTCTCGCAGATTGTTTTAGGGATTTTTTAATTGCTTCGCAGAATTGTTTCTTCTTTCCTCCATCTAGTAGTTCCAGCAGAAGCGAGCCGTCCTTAGTCTTCCTAACGGATCTTACGGTTACTTCAGCTTCTTCTGGTTTGACAGATCTTTTAAGTTCGCGGAGAACATCGGCGTAACTATTACCTTCTGCAGGTTTGACGAGCACGGCCTCTAAACGCTTTTTAGGCTCTGGCTTTCTCTTGCTTCTTTTTCTCGTCCTTGTCTTCTTATGTTCAGTTTTATCCTGAATCGCCGCGTTATTGCCATTGAGCTCCTTATCTGAATTTGGCTTTTGCTTCCGGCGAATTACAGTTGTCCAAGCGTCAGGCCGGCGAATTACAGTTGTCCAAGCGTCAGGCTCCTTTTCTCTTGTCTTTTTGGACACATTGGACACAGCTGGGCTTGTGGCTATCCTTTTACCGCGGACTGTCAGAGGTGTGTTACCTGATCGTGGTTGACTGTCAGCCGTTCCCGGTTTATTTCCTGCCTGCTCTTCTTCGAACCTCTGCATTTCTGTCGACTTCCACATCTGCCTGTAGTGCTTTAACACGTCGAAAGCCTCGCTTAGTTCAACAACGCCGTCCTGAACTTCCTTGCTGATGTTTCTTTGCTTCCTTATGGCTTGCTTCATCTTTGTTAGGGCATGTCTACAGCTTTCAAGTGTATTTTCTTCCAGCTGTCTCAGCTTATATATTGACTCTAAGCGGGGAGAAGAATTTGTTCTCACAGCCGTTTGCGGTTCATCCTGTACGCTTGTAGCAGGCGAGGCGACAGTCTGCTGCTGTATCTGCATCGTCGTTTTTGCTCCTTCAGTTAAGTTGGAAGAGTCTTCGCCCGATTGGACGGTATCTCCAGTCGTCCCGGTAGTCGCTAAAGCATTTACTCCTCTCGGGAGTGGGGGCGAACGGAGAATCTTACGGCTTTTTTGAAAGCCCAAACTAACGGGCTGATCCTCTGCTTTCTCTCTTCTTTCAATTATTTTGTTTGTTTTTGTTTTTGGGGGTGTTCTGTTCATTTGCAATTGGGTCCCCGCTACGAGCCGCTATCCTTCCACGGTTGTACAGTCGCCTCCAGCGATCACCGTGGGTCCCTTTGCAAGCAGTGAGGTCCACGCGAGGGTTGACATAGGTCCTTATGGGAGCCTATGTTCAGAGCCAGGATCTCGGCGCTAGGCAGGAGTCATCTCAACTGCGCCTGTACTACCAGCTCAGTGGCGACGTGGTCGGAACGTACTCGGAGCCTCGCCACAGTTTTAACGGGACGGAGGCGGCTACAGCATTAGCCTGGCAGCCGTTTCAGATAGGTTTCACCCCTCTTACTAAGATGCCAGAATACTGCAGCCGTCAGCTCGAGGCAAACTGATCAATATCATGTTGTCAAATCGTAGTCCATTTAATGCCGGGGTCGTCATCGGGGTGGTCACTTATAGCGGTTTCTACTCGTTCTGACACAGTGCTGAGGTTTTAAAATTCGCTACTCCGTATCATTGCCGGTCCATCATCGTGCTAGATTTTGATCACCCCCAGGTATTTTATTTCCCTGGTACCCCCCACGCCTAGTAGGCATGGTGAGCGTCCCCAATTCGCCAAATGGGAGGGTCCCGATGGAGGATCTAGCAAACCCCACACGGGATAATAATAATAATAATAATAATAATAATAATAATAATAATAATAATAATAATAATAATAATAATAATAATAATAATAATAATAATAATAATAATAATAATAATAATAATAATAATAATAATAATAATAATAATAATAATAATAATAATAATAATAATAATAATAATAATAATAATAATAATAATAATAATAATAAGAAGAAGAAGAATAATAATAATAATAATAATAATAATAATAATAAGCATCATCAACGATGTCGTCACATCTGTGGAACCGTCTCCCACCCCGGGACCGTCCAACGTTGCTCCTGCGTCCAGGTCCCGCTTTTTCCGTCGTAGTACATATTCTACGAACGAAGCAATGCACTGCCAATTTTCTACGGTGCTTAACATTTTCTCGGCGATGTTTTCCGCTGAGAGTTGGCCCAGTCTTTCTTCTATGGGGCTCCGTGCTTCTTGCCATCTTCTACACCAGAAGATGGTGTGGTTCACATCGTCTGTGGGCTCGTCGCAGTAGATACATTTGGGGCATTCGGCCTTCCCCATATTGAAGAGGTATTTACGAAAGTACCCGTGTCCAGAGAGCATCTGCGTTATATAATAGTTTATCTCGCCAAAGCGTCTGTTGTACCATATTTTTAGATCTGGGATTAGCTTTACCGTCCATCTACCTTTGGATTCTGTGGACCAGCGGTCCTGCCATCGCTGAATTGTTTGTATTTTAGTTTCCTGCCGGGTGTGGGTGTTCGATTCATCATTTTTCTGTAACCACAGCTTCCTTCTTTCACCTGCTAGTAGATCTATTGGCATAGTTCCACTTATCACCAGAATCGCTGCCTCCGATACTGTGCGGTATGCTGACGACACCCTTAGGGCTGCAGTCCTCTGTACTTTGGCTAGATCTGTGCGCCTGTTTTCCATCCTCAGGGTTGGCGCCCACACCTCGCTCCCATATAGTAAGATTGACTGTGTTGTGTCCATTAACAGCTTCCTTCTGCTGGATAGAGGCCCTCCGATGTTTGCCATTAGTCTCGATAACGATGCCGTTATCTTGGCTGATTTCTCAATGGCGTGTTTAATTTGCGACCAGTAGGTCAACTTGTTGTCAATCCTAATACCAAAATATTTTATCACTTTCTTCGTGCGAATCATTTCTGAATGCACCTGTATATCTACTTCCAGCGGTATGTGTTTTCTAGTGAGCAAGATGAGTACCGTTTTCTCCGCGGCCAGACTAAGTCCGTGCAAGTCAAGCCAAGTTTGTGTCCTCAGCATCACTTGCGTAAGTTTTCGCCTCACCGTGTCCATGTCGCGTGCGCTGATGACAGCTGCATTATCGCCAGCGTACCCTACTAAATAGCAGTCTTCAGGCATACTGATGTTTAAGATACCATCGTAGCTTACATTCCACAAATCAGGGCCAACGATTGAGCCTTGTGCTGCTCCAGAGCTGATTTTCTTCTTCTGTTGGCCTTCGTTTGTATCATAGATTAGCTCCCGGTCTTTCAAGTAATAATAATAATAATAATAATAATAATAATAATAATAATAATAATAATAATAATAATAATAATAATAATAATAATAATAATAATAATAATAATAATAATAATAATAATAATAATAATAATAATAATAATAATAATAATAATAATAATAATAATAATAATAATAATAATAATAATAATAATAATAATAATAATAATAATAATAATAATAATAATAATAATAATAATAATAATAATAATAATAATAATAATAATAATAATAATAATAATAATAATAATAATAATAATAATAATAATAATAATAATAATAATAATAATAATAATAATAATAATAATAATAATAATAATAATAATAATAATAATAATAATAATAATAATAATAATAATAATAATAATAATAATAATAATAATAATAATAATAATAATAATAATAATAATAATAATAATAATAATAATAATAATAATAATAATAATAATAATAATAATAATAATAATAATAATAATAATAATAATAATAATAATAATAATAATAATAATAATAATAATAATAATAATAATAATAATAATAATAATAATAATAATAATAATAATAATAATAATAATAATAATAATAATAATAATAATAATAATAATAATAATAATAATAATAATAATAATAATAATAATAATAATAATAATAATAATAATAATAATAATAATAATAATAATAATAATAATAATAATAATAATAATAATAATAATAATAATAATAATAATAATAATAATAATAATAATAATAATAATAATAATAATAATAATAATAATAATAATAATAATAATAATAATAATAATAATAATAATAATAATAATAATAATAATAATAATAATAATAATAATAATAATAATAATAATAATAATAATAATAATAATAATAATAATAATAATAATAATAATAATAATAATAATAATAATAATAATAATAATAATAATAATAATAATAATAATAATAATAATAATAATAATAATAATAATAATAATAATAATAATAATAATAATAATAATAATAATAATAATAATAATAATAATAATAATAATAATAATAATAATAATAATAATAATAATAATAATAATAATAATAATAATAATAATAATAATAATAATAATAATAATAATAATAATAATAATAATAATAATAATAATAATAATAATAATAATAATAATAATAATAATAATAATAATAATAATAATAATAATAATAATAATAATAATAATAATAATAATAATAATAATAATAATAATAATAATAATAATAATAATAATAATAATAATAATAATAATAATAATAATAATAATAATAATAATAATAATAATAATAATAATAATAATAATAATAATAATAATAATAATAATAATAATAATAATAATAATAATAATAATAATAATAATAATAATAATAATAATAATAATAATAATAATAATAATAATAATAAT
>OZ014530.1:136435511-136453011 GCA_963966105.1 Volucella zonaria | reverse complement strand
GTATGTACCGCTCTCATGCACTAAAAACATCCCCTCCTTTGTGGAACCGTCTCCCACCCCGGGACCGTCCAACGTTGCTCCTGCGTCCAGGTCCCGCTTTTTCCGTCGTAGTACATATTCTACGAACGAAGCAATGCACTGCCAATTTTCTTCGGTGCTTAACATTTTCTCGACGATGTTTTCCACTGAGAGAGTCAGGGCCAACGATTGAGCCTTGTGCTGCTCCAGAGGTGATTTTCTTCTTCTGTTGGCCTTCGTTTGTATCATAGATTAGCTCCCGGTCTTTCAAGTAGCTGCGTACCAATAATAATAATAATAATAATAATAATAATAATAATAATAATAATAATAATAATAATAATAATAATAATAATAATAATAATAATAATAATAATAATAATAATAATAATAATAATAATAATAATAATAATAATAATAATAATAATAATAATAATAATAATAATAATAATAATAATGATAATAATTTATTTTTTTTTTTTGTTTATGCGGGCGAAGGGGTAAAAAATTCGTAAACTGCATCATCAACGATGTCGTCACATCGATGGTATGTACCGCTCTCATGCACTAAAAACATCCCCTCCTTTGTGGAACCGTCTCCCACCCCGGGACCGTCTAACGTTGCTCCTGCGTCCAGGTCCCGCGTTTTCCGTCGTAGTACATATTCTACGAACGAAGCAATGCACTGCCAATTTTCTTCGGTGCTTAACATTTTCTCGGCGATGTTTTCCGCTGAGAGTTGGCCCAGTCTTTCTTCTATGGGGCTCCGTGCTTCTTGCCATCTTCTACACCAGAAGAAGGTGTGGTTCGCATCGTCTGTGGGCTCGTCGCAGTAGATACATTTGGGGCATTCGGCCTTCCCCATATTGAAGAGGTATTTACGAAAGTACCCGTGTCCAGAGAGCATCTGCGTTATATAATAGTTTATCTCGCCAAAGCGTCTGTTGTACCATATTTTTAGATCTGGGATTAGCTTTGCCGTCCATCTACCTTTGGATTCTGTGGACCAGCGGTCCTGCCATCGCTGAATAGTTTGTATTTTAGTTTCCTGCCGGGTGTGGGTGTTCGATGCATCATTTTTCTGTAACCACAGCTTCCTTCTTTCATCTGCTAGTAGATCTATTGGCATAGTTCCACTTATCACCAGAATCGCTGCCTCCGATACTGTGCGGTATGCTGACGACACCCTTAGGGCTGCAGTCCTCTGTACTTTGGCTAGATCTGTGCGCCTGTTTTCCATCCTCAGGGTTGGCGCCCACACCTCGCTCCCATATAGTAAGATTGACTGTGTTGTGTCCATTAACAGCTTCCTTCTGCTGGATAGAGGCCCTCCGATGTTTGCCATTAGTCTCGATAACGATGCCGTTATCTTGGCTGATTTCTCAATGGCGTGTTTAATTTGCGACCAGTAGGTCAACTTGTTGTCAATCCTAATACCTAAATATTTTATCACTTTCTTCGTGCGAATGGTTTCTGAATGCACCTGTATATCTACTTCCAGCGGTATGTGTTTTCTAGTGAGTAAGATGAGTACCGTTTTCTCCGCGGCCAGACTAAGTCCGTGCAAGTCAAGCCAAGTTTGTGTCCTCAGCATCACTTGCGTAAGTTTTCGCCTCACCGTGTCCATGTCGCGTGCGCTGATGACAGCTGCATTATCGTCAGCGTACCCTACTAAATAGCAGTCTTCAGGCATACTGATGTTTAAGATACCATCGTAGCTTACATTCCACAAATCAGGGCCAACGATTGAGCCTTGTGCTGCTCCAGAGGTGATTTTCTTCTTCTGTTGGCCTTCGTTTGTATCATAGATTAGCTCCCGGTCTTTCAAGTAGCTGCGTACCAATAATAAAAATAATAATAATAATAATAATAATAATGATAATAATAATAATAATAATAATAATAATAATAATAATAATAATAATATTAATAATAATAATAATAATAATAATAATAATAATAATAATAATAATAATAATAATAATAATGATAATAATTTAGTTTTTTTTTTGTTTATGCGGGCGAAGGGGTAAAAAATTCGTAAACTGCATCATCAACGATGTTTAATAATAATAATAATAATAATAATAATAATAATAATAATAATAATAATAATAATAATAATAATAATAATAATAATAATAATAATAATAATAATAATAATAATAATAATAATAATAATAATAATAATAATAATAATAATAATAATAATAATAATAATAATAATAATAATAATAATAATAATAATAATAATAATAATAATAATAATAATAATAATAATAATAATAATAATAATAATAATAATAATAATAATAATAATAATAATAATAATAATAATAATAATAATAATAGTAATAATAATAATAATAATAATAATAATAATAATAATAATAATAATAATAATAATAATAATAATAATAATAATAATAATAATAATAATAATAATAATAATAATAATAATAATAATAATAATAATAATAATAATAATAATAATAATAATAATAATAATAATAATAATAATAATAATAATAATAATAATAATAATAATAATAATAATAATAATAATAATAATAATAATAATAATAATAATAATAATAATAATAATAATAATAATAATAATAATAATAATAATAATAATAATAATAATAATAATAATAATAATAATAATAATAATAATAATAATAATAATAATAATAATAATAATAATAATAATAATAATAATAATAATAATAATAATAATAATAATAATAATAATAATTTTTTTTTTTTTTTTTTTTTTTTTTGCGGGTCAGGGAGGGGAAATGCATTACGCATCCCTGCCAGGTCGTCACGCTTCACGACAGGGTATGTTGGACTCCTCGGATGTTTACCAACTAAAACCCCCCACCCTTCAGCCATGGGAATCAACCACACCGGGACTACTTTCGTATTACTTCGGTGTGGCTCCCTTCTCTTGGGCTATATGTGCCACTCTTAGCTTGCGTTTTCCCCGTCGGGCCCGCTTATATGTTTTTGTTCAGCCGCTTCCATCCTGGTAAGCGTCCAGGTCTATTTTCTTCTTTCGGAGAGTGCGTTCAGCAAAATTCGCAATACGATTCCAGCTCTCTTCACTTTTCAGCATGATCTCCGTAACAGTTTGGGCTGTTAGTGGGCCGCAATTTATTTCAATGCTGATCCTTTCTTCCCTCCATTTATAGCAGTTGAAAAAGGTATGCTCAGCATCATCAACATCTGAATCGCCATATATGCAGCTTGGGCCGCTGCATTTCTCCATTTGATGCAAGTATTTTCGGAAATAACCATGTCCGGAAAGTAGTTGTGTGAGGTAATAATTTACGTCTCCGAAACTCCTATTCACCCAGCTTGCTAAATTTGGGATGAGTTTCGCTGTCCATCGGCCATGCCTTTCATTTTGCCACTTCTGCTGCCACTGTTCAATGCTCTGTGCTCTTAATTCTCCTACTGTCAGTCGACTTTCGTTGCTGAGTTTTTGTTCCCATCTCTTCTTGCGTTCTGCAGCTAGTAAGCCAATAGGGATCGTGCTACTAATGACAAGTACGGCCGCCTCTGAAACCGTTCTATAGGCTGACGCTGCCCTCAAGGCTGCTGTTCTTTGCGCTGAGCCTAAAGCCTTCCTGCGGTACTCTGCTTTCAACGAATCAGCCCACACTTCACTTCCGTAGAGCAGAACTGATTGCACCGTTGCCAAAAGTAATTTTCGCTTACTTGCAGTCGGGCCACCTGTGTTTGCCATTAGCCGTGATAAGGCTACCGTGACTTGGCCTGCTTTTTTTATTGCATAGTTTATCTGAGCCCAATAGGATAATTTGGAGTCCAGATGGATACCCAGATATTTTACTGTTTTGCTTGATTGAAGCATACCACCAACTGTATATATCGGTATTTCGATTGGTATTTGTTTTTTTGTGAGGATAAGGAGCTCGGTTTTTTCCGTGGCAAGGCTTAGACCGTGATCAAGCATCCATGCCTGCGTCCTGATCATCACCTGATTTAGCTTTCGCTGAGCTTCTTCTGTGTTCCTTGCGGTTATCACTGCGGCGATGTCATCTGCGTATCCAACAAGGTACGAGTCATCTGGCATGTCAATGCAGAGTATTTCATCGTACATGACATTCCATAGGTCCGGTCCAAGTATAGAGCCCTGCGCTGCCCCCGCTGTGATCTGCTTTCGTACTTTCCCGTTTTCTGTCTCGTAAACTAGAATTCGATTTTCGAGATAGCTGCGGATCATTTTCATTAAGTATTGTGGGACCTGGAAACGACCTTCCAATGCGTTAATTATATCGGTCCATCTCGCACTATTGAAAGCATTTTTTACATCTAGGGTTGCCAAAAGGACGATGCGTCTGGAGTAATGGTTTCCACTCTGCGCTATCTCTACACTTTTGAGCACATCCGCAATAGCATCTACTGTAGACCTGCCTTGTCGAAAGCCATGTTGCTTATCTGAAAGTCCGCCAGATTCAGTTACTGCTTGTAATAAGCGCGGCTTAATGAGCTTTTCGAGGAGTTTACCTGCTGTGTCTAACATGCAGAGTGGACGGTACGAGGATGCCGACTCGGGATCGCCTTTGCCCTTTCCAATTAATACCAAGTGCTGTATTTTCCAAACTTCTGGGAAAATGCCTTCCCTTAGACACTCGTTATACATTTCGAGTATCATTTGTGGTCGTTCAATTGCAATTATTTTAAGCACCTCCGCTGGGATTCCATCTGGGCCAGGAGCCTTTTGATTTCTTAGAGTTTTTGCCGCGGCTTTTAATTCACTTTCCGTGAACAGTGTCATCAGTTCATTTCTCTGCGTTGTCGTTACGATTTCCGTTCTCAGTTCATGGGTTGGGAAGAGTGTGTTTACCACGTTTTCCAAACTTTGAGCTGGGAGGTCCACTGATGGTGATACCCCGCCAAGCTTTTTCATGACGAGCTTGTAGCCTAGGCCCCATGGATCGCGATTGATGTCAGTACGGAGCTCTTCCCATTTCTGTTTTTTGCTTGTTGCAATGGCCATTTTAAGATTTTTCCTAGAAGTTCTATATCCTTGTGCGAGTTCAATGGCTGGGCCGATTCGCCTTGCTCTAGTATACAATCTCCGCTGGTAGAGACAAAGTCGTCGGAGTTCCCCTATTTCTTCAGACCACCAGTAAGCCTCCTTTTTCCGAGATCTGCCTCCGATTCTTGGCATCGATGCTTCGCAGGCTCGTGTAATGCTCGCCATCGTGCGGTCTACTTTACTTCGAGCGTCAGCTGTTTGTTGTTGGAGTGGGAATGCATAATCTAGCTCCGCTAACAACTCGGGTGTTTTAAGCTTCGAGACATTCCACTTTCGCGTTCCCTTTCTGATGTGAGAACTATTGGTAGATGTATCAGCTGCGATGCGATATGTGAGGTATTGGTGGTCACTCCCCGTGTAATCCTCCAGCACCTTCCATTCTTTTAGGCTATTAATCAAAGACTCTGATGTGAGCGTAATGTCTGGGATTGTGCCTTCGCATCCCGCTCTTCTATAGGTAGCCGATGTACCTTGGTTTGCGATCACCAAACCCAGCCTTGCAGCCATATCTAGAATTCTTCTACCTCTCGAATTTGTAGTGCCCATACCCCACTCTGATGCTTTTGCGTTAAAATCACCTGCAATAATAAGTTTTCCTCCTATCGCTCTGGCAGCGTCCTCGATACAGTCTAGTTTGGCTTGGAAAGTATCTATGGGGTCGCTTGGAGTTAGGTAACAGCTGATTATAGTGTAGTTCCTGCTAGTTGCCCATACAAAGCCGTCGCCTGAGCCGTGCCTTATCGTATGAAATTTTTCGCTGTTTGTTAGCCATATCGCCGCTGTTTTTGTTGTATCTTCGAACCAAAGGTCATTTGCTAACTTGCTGTGTTGTTCGCTGATGATTGCACACTCGGTGTTATGCTCAAGCATAATCTGCGGTAGCAGTGCACTGGCGGTTATACTTCTATGCAGGTTTGCTTGGAGTAGCTTTATCATTGTTTCCCGCTGAGTCTTTTGTAGGCAGTGCAACGGTTCGAGCCAGGTACATGGTCGGTTGAGTCGCAGTGCTCTTCAACGCAGATGCAACACTTCGGGGTGTTGTTGCATTCTTTCATCTTGTGGCCAGCGGTTCCACATCGTATACATAAACCCTGTCCGCTTCTGTCGGGGCCTTTACATAGCGTTTGTGTATGTCCCACACCAAAGCATCTGAAGCAGCGTTTAATGTCATTTGCTTGTCTGACTCTGCATCGTGTCCAGCCAATTTTTATGTGCTGAGATCGGAGTATGACATTTGCTATGTCATCTGCCATTGTCACAAATGCTCGGCACTGTTCTCTGCTATTCTTATTTGAGACTCTCACCGTGATATCTGGATCGTCTTTTTGAATCGCTTCTCTAATCGCCAAGGCTATCTCTTCTGGTTCTACAAGGGAGTCCATATCCCTAATTTCGATGGTAGTCTTTGGTTTTAGCTCCGTCACTCTCGCAGATTGTTTTAGGGATTTTTTAATTGCTTCGCAGAATTGTTGTTTCTTCTTTCCTCCATCTAGTAGTTCCAGCAGAAGCGAGCCGTCCTTAGTCTTCCTAACGGATCTTACGGTTACTTCAGCTTCTTCTGGTTTGACAGATCTTTTAAGTTCGCGGAGAACATCGGCGTAACTATTACCTTCTGCAGGTTTGACGAGCACGGCCTCTAAACGCTTTTTAGGCTCTGGCTTTCTCTTGCTTCTTTTTCTCGTCCTTGTCTTCTTATGTTCAGTTTTATCCTGAATCGCCGCGTTATTGCCATTGAGCTCCTTATCTGAATTTGGCTTTTGCTTCCGGCGAATTACAGTTGTCCAAGCGTCAGGCTCCTTTTCTCTTGTCTTTTTGGACACATTGGACACAGCTGGGCTTGTGGCTATCCTTTTACCGCGGACTGTCAGAGGTGTGTTACCTGATCGTGGTTGACTGTCAGCCGTTCCCGGTTTATTTCCTGCCTGCTCTTCTTCGAACCTCTGCATTTCTGTCGACTTCCACATCTGCCTGTAGTGCTTTAACACGTCGAAAGCCTCGCTTAGTTCAACAACGCCGTCCTGAACTTCCTTGCTGATGTTTCTTTGCTTCCTTATGGCTTGCTTCATCTTTGTTAGGGCATGTCTACAGCTTTCAAGTGTATTTTCTTCCAGCTGTCTCAGCTTATATATTGACTCTAAGCGGGGAGAAGAATTTGTTCTCACAGCCGTTTGCGGTTCATCCTGTACGCTTGTAGCAGGCGAGGCGACAGTCTGCTGCTGCATCGTCGTTTTTGCTCCTTCAGTTAAGTTGGAAGAGTCTTCGCCCGATTGGACGGTATCTCCAGTCGTCCCGGTAGTCGCTAAAGCATTTACTCCTCTCGGGAGTGGGGGCGAACGGAGAATCTTACGGCTTTTTTGAAAGCCCAAACTAACGGGCTGATCCTCTGCTTTCTCTCTTCTTTCAATTATTTTGTTTGTTTTTGTTTTTGGGGGTGTTCTGTTCATTTGCAATTGGGTCCCCGCTACGAGCCGCTATCCTTCCACGGTTGTACAGTCGCCTCCAGCGATCCCCGTGGGTCCCTTTGCAAGCAGTGAGGTCCACGCGAGGGTTGACATAGGTCCTTATGGGAGCCTATGTTCAGAGCCAGGATCTCGGCGCTAGGCAGGAGTCATCTCAACTGCGCCTGTACTACCAGCTCAGTGGCGACGTGGTCGGAACGTACTCGGAGCCTCGCCACAGTTTTAACGGGACGGAGGCGGCTACAGCATTTGCCTGGCAGCCGTTTCAGATAGGTTTCACCCCTCTTACTAAGATGCCAGAATACTGCAGCCGTCAGCTCGAGGCAAACTGATCAATATCATGTTGTCAAATCGTAGTCCATTTAATGCCGGGGTCGTCATCGGGGTGGTCACTTATAGCGGTTTCTACTCGTTCTGACACAGTGCTGAGGTTTTAAAATTCGCTACTCCGTATCATTGCCGGTCCATCATCGTGCTAGATTTTGATCACCCCCAGGTATTTTATTTCCCTGGTACCCCCCACGCCTAGTAGGCATGGTGAGCGTCCCCAATTCGCCAAATGGGAGGGTCCCGATGGAGGATCTAGCAAACCCCACACGGGATAATAATAATAATAATAATAATAATAATAATAATAATAATAATAATAATAATAATAATAATAATAATAATAATAATAATAATAATAATAATAATAATAATAATAATAATAATAATAATAATAATAATAATAATAATAATAATAATAATAATAATAATAATAATAATAATAATAATAATAATAATAATAATAATAATAATAATAATAATAATAATAATAATAATAATAATAATAATAATAATAATAATAATAATAATAATAATAATAATAATAATAATAATAATAATAATAATAATAATAATAATAATAATAATAATAATAATAATAATAATAATAATAATAATAATAATAATAATAATAATAATAATAATAATAATAATAATAATAATAATAATAATAATAATAATAATAATAATAATAATAATAATAATAATAATAATAATAATAATAATAATAATAATAATAATAATAATAATTTTTTTTTTTTTTTTTTTTTTTTTTTTTTTTTTTTTTTTTTGCGGGTCAGGGAGGGGAAATGCATTACGCATCCCTGCCAGGTCGTCACGCTTCACGACAGGGTATGTTGGACTCCTCGGATGTTTACCAACTAAAACCCCCCACCCTTCAGCCATGGGAATCAACCACACCGGGACTACTTTCGTATTACTTCGGTGTGGCTCCCTTCTCTTGGGCTATATGTGCCACTCTTAGCTTGCGTTTTCCCCGTCGGGCCCGCTTATATGTTTTTGTTCAGCCGCTTCCATCCTGGTAAGCGTCCAGGTCTATTTTCTTCTTTCGGAGAGTGCGTTCAGCAAAATTCGCAATACGATTCCAGCTCTCTTCACTTTTCAGCATGATCTCCGTAACAGTTTGGGCTGTTAGTGGGCCGCAATTTATTTCAATGCTGATCCTTTCTTCCCTCCATTTATAGCAGTTGAAAAAGGTATGCTCAGCATCATCAACATCTGAATCGCCATATATGCAGCTTGGGCCGCTGCATTTCTCCATTTGATGCAAGTATTTTCGGAAATAACCATGTCCGGAAAGTAGTTGTGTGAGGTAATAATTTACGTCTCCGAAACTCCTATTCACCCAGCTTGCTAAATTTGGGATGAGTTTCGCTGTCCATCGGCCATGCCTTTCATTTTGCCACTTCTGCTGCCACTGTTCAATGCTCTGTGCTCTTAATTCTCCTACTGTCAGTCGACTTTCGTTGCTGAGTTTTTGTTCCCATCTCTTCTTGCGTTCTGCAGCTAGTAAGCCAATAGGGATCGTGCTACTAATGACAAGTACGGCCGCCTCTGAAACCGTTCTATAGGCTGACGCTGCCCTCAAGGCTGCTGTTCTTTGCGCTGAGCCTAAAGCCTTCCTGCGGTACTCTGCTTTCAACGAATCAGCCCACACTTCACTTCCGTAGAGCAGAACTGATTGCACCGTTGCCAAAAGTAATTTTCGCTTACTTGCAGTCGGGCCACCTGTGTTTGCCATTAGCCGTGATAAGGCTACCGTGACTTGGCCTGCTTTTTTTATTGCATAGTTTATCTGAGCCCAATAGGATAATTTGGAGTCCAGATGGATACCCAGATATTTTACTGTTTTGCTTGATTGAAGCATACCACCAACTGTATATATCGGTATTTCGATTGGTATTTGTTTTTTTGTGAGGATAAGGAGCTCGGTTTTTTCCGTGGCAAGGCTTAGACCGTGATCAAGCATCCATGCCTGCGTCCTGATCATCACCTGATTTAGCTTTCGCTGAGCTTCTTCTGTGTTCCTTGCGGTTATCACTGCGGCGATGTCATCTGCGTATCCAACAAGGTACGAGTCATCTGGCATGTCAATGCAGAGTATTTCATCGTACATGACATTCCATAGGTCCGGTCCAAGTATAGAGCCCTGCGCTGCCCCCGCTGTGATCTGCTTTCGTACTTTCCCGTTTTCTGTCTCGTAAACTAGAATTCGATTTTCGAGATAGCTGCGGATCATTTTCATTAAGTATTGTGGGACCTGGAAACGACCTTCCAATGCGTTAATTATATCGGTCCATCTCGCACTATTGAAAGCATTTTTTACATCTAGGGTTGCCAAAAGGACGATGCGTCTGGAGTAATGGTTTCCACTCTGCGCTATCTCTACACTTTTGAGCACATCCGCAATAGCATCTACTGTAGACCTGCCTTGTCGAAAGCCATGTTGCTTATCTGAAAGTCCGCCAGATTCAGTTACTGCTTGTAATAAGCGCGGCTTAATGAGCTTTTCGAGGAGTTTACCTGCTGTGTCTAACATGCAGAGTGGACGGTACGAGGATGCCGACTCGGGATCGCCTTTGCCCTTTCCAATTAATACCAAGTGCTGTATTTTCCAAACTTCTGGGAAAATGCCTTCCCTTAGACACTCGTTATACATTTCGAGTATCATTTGTGGTCGTTCAATTGCAATTATTTTAAGCACCTCCGCTGGGATTCCATCTGGGCCAGGAGCCTTTTGATTTCTTAGAGTTTTTGCCGCGGCTTTTAATTCACTTTCCGTGAACAGTGTCATCAGTTCATTTCTCTGCGTTGTCGTTACGATTTCCGTTCTCAGTTCATGGGTTGGGAAGAGTGTGTTTACCACGTTTTCCAAACTTTGAGCTGGGAGGTCCACTGATGGTGATACCCCGCCAAGCTTTTTCATGACGAGCTTGTAGCCTAGGCCCCATGGATCGCGATTGATGTCAGTACGGAGCTCTTCCCATTTCTGTTTTTTGCTTGTTGCAATGGCCATTTTAAGATTTTTCCTAGAAGTTCTATATCCTTGTGCGAGTTCAATGGCTGGGCCGATTCGCCTTGCTCTAGTATACAATCTCCGCTGGTAGAGACAAAGTCGTCGGAGTTCCCCTATTTCTTCAGACCACCAGTAAGCCTCCTTTTTCCGAGATCTGCCTCCGATTCTTGGCATCGATGCTTCGCAGGCTCGTGTAATGCTCGCCATCGTGCGGTCTACTTTACTTCGAGCGTCAGCTGTTTGTTGTTGGAGTGGGAATGCATAATCTAGCTCCGCTAACAACTCGGGTGTTTTAAGCTTCGAGACATTCCACTTTCGCGTTCCCTTTCTGATGTGAGAACTATTGGTAGATGTATCAGCTGCGATGCGATATGTGAGGTATTGGTGGTCACTCCCCGTGTAATCCTCCAGCACCTTCCATTCTTTTAGGCTATTAATCAAAGACTCTGATGTGAGCGTAATGTCTGGGATTGTGCCTTCGCATCCCGCTCTTCTATAGGTAGCCGATGTACCTTGGTTTGCGATCACCAAACCCAGCCTTGCAGCCATATCTAGAATTCTTCTACCTCTCGAATTTGTAGTGCCCATACCCCACTCTGATGCTTTTGCGTTAAAATCACCTGCAATAATAAGTTTTCCTCCTATCGCTCTGGCAGCGTCCTCGATACAGTCTAGTTTGGCTTGGAAAGTATCTATGGGGTCGCTTGGAGTTAGGTAACAGCTGATTATAGTGTAGTTCCTGCTAGTTGCCCATACAAAGCCGTCGCCTGAGCCGTGCCTTATCGTATGAAATTTTTCGCTGTTTGTTAGCCATATCGCCGCTGTTTTTGTTGTATCTTCGAACCAAAGGTCATTTGCTAACTTGCTGTGTTGTTCGCTGATGATTGCACACTCGGTGTTATGCTCAAGCATAATCTGCGGTAGCAGTGCACTGGCGGTTATACTTCTATGCAGGTTTGCTTGGAGTAGCTTTATCATTGTTTCCCGCTGAGTCTTTTGTAGGCAGTGCAACGGTTCGAGCCAGGTACATGGTCGGTTGAGTCGCAGTGCTCTTCAACGCAGATGCAACACTTCGGGGTGTTGTTGCATTCTTTCATCTTGTGGCCAGCGGTTCCACATCGTATACATAAACCCTGTCCGCTTCTGTCGGGGCCTTTACATAGCGTTTGTGTATGTCCCACACCAAAGCATCTGAAGCAGCGTTTAATGTCATTTGCTTGTCTGACTCTGCATCGTGTCCAGCCAATTTTTATGTGCTGAGATCGGAGTATGACATTTGCTATGTCATCTGCCATTGTCACAAATGCTCGGCACTGTTCTCTGCTATTCTTATTTGAGACTCTCACCGTGATATCTGGATCGTCTTTTTGAATCGCTTCTCTAATCGCCAAGGCTATCTCTTCTGGTTCTACAAGGGAGTCCATATCCCTAATTTCGATGGTAGTCTTTGGTTTTAGCTCCGTCACTCTCGCAGATTGTTTTAGGGATTTTTTAATTGCTTCGCAGAATTGTTTCTTCTTTCCTCCATCTAGTAGTTCCAGCAGAAGCGAGCCGTCCTTAGTCTTCCTAACGGATCTTACGGTTACTTCAGCTTCTTCTGGTTTGACAGATCTTTTAAGTTCGCGGAGAACATCGGCGTAACTATTACCTTCTGCAGGTTTGACGAGCACGGCCTCTAAACGCTTTTTAGGCTCTGGCTTTCTCTTGCTTCTTTTTCTCGTCCTTGTCTTCTTATGTTCAGTTTTATCCTGAATCGCCGCGTTATTGCCATTGAGCTCCTTATCTGAATTTGGCTTTTGCTTCCGGCGAATTACAGTTGTCCAAGCGTCAGGCTCCTTTTCTCTTGTCTTTTTGGACACATTGGACACAGCTGGGCTTGTGGCTATCCTTTTACCGCGGACTGTCAGAGGTGTGTTACCTGATCGTGGTTGACTGTCAGCCGTTCCCGGTTTATTTCCTGCCTGCTCTTCTTCGAACCTCTGCATTTCTGTCGACTTCCACATCTGCCTGTAGTGCTTTAACACGTCGAAAGCCTCGCTTAGTTCAACAACGCCGTCCTGAACTTCCTTGCTGATGTTTCTTTGCTTCCTTATGGCTTGCTTCATCTTTGTTAGGGCATGTCTACAGCTTTCAAGTGTATTTTCTTCCAGCTGTCTCAGCTTATATATTGACTCTAAGCGGGGAGAAGAATTTGTTCTCACAGCCGTTTGCGGTTCATCCTGTACGCTTGTAGCAGGCGAGGCGACAGTCTGCTGCTGTATCTGCATCGTCGTTTTTGCTCCTTCAGTTAAGTTGGAAGAGTCTTCGCCCGATTGGACGGTATCTCCAGTCGTCCCGGTAGTCGCTAAAGCATTTACTCCTCTCGGGAGTGGGGGCGAACGGAGAATCTTACGGCTTTTTTGAAAGCCCAAACTAACGGGCTGATCCTCTGCTTTCTCTCTTCTTTCAATTATTTTGTTTGTTTTTGTTTTTGGGGGTGTTCTGTTCATTTGCAATTGGGTCCCCGCTACGAGCCGCTATCCTTCCACGGTTGTACAGTCGCCTCCAGCGATCCCCGTGGGTCCCTTTGCAAGCAGTGAGGTCCACGCGAGGGTTGACATAGGTCCTTATGGGAGCCTATGTTCAGAGCCAGGATCTCGGCGCTAGGCAGGAGTCATCTCAACTGCGCCTGTACTACCAGCTCAGTGGCGACGTGGTCGGAACGTACTCGGAGCCTCGCCACAGTTTTAACGGGACGGAGGCGGCTACAGCATTTGCCTGGCAGCCGTTTCAGATAGGTTTCACCCCTCTTACTAAGATGCCAGAATACTGCAGCCGTCAGCTCGAGGCAAACTGATCAATATCATGTTGTCAAATCGTAGTCCATTTAATGCCGGGGTCGTCATCGGGGTGGTCACTTATAGCGGTTTCTACTCGTTCTGACACAGTGCTGAGGTTTTAAAATTCGCTACTCCGTATCATTGCCGGTCCATCATCGTGCTAGATTTTGATCACCCCCAGGTATTTTATTTCCCTGGTACCCCCCACGCCTAGTAGGCATGGTGAGCGTCCCCAATTCGCCAAATGGGAGGGTCCCGATGGAGGATCTAGCAAACCCCACACGGGATAATAATAATAATAATAATAATAATAATAATAATAATAATAATAATAATAATAATAATAATAATAATAATAATAATAATAATAATAATAATAATAATAATAATAATAATAATAATAATAATAATAATAATAATAATAATAATAATAATAATAATAATAATAATAATAATAATAATAATAATAATAATAATAATAATAATAATAATAATAATAATAATAATAATAATAATAATAATAATAATAATAATAATAATAATAATAATAATAATAATAATAATAATAATAATAATAATAATAATAATAATAATAATAATAATAATAATAATAATAATAATAATAATAATAATAATAATAATAATAATAATAATAATAATAATAATAATAATAATAATAATAACAATAATAATAATAATAATAATAATAATAATAATAATAATAATAATAATAATAATAATAATAATAATAATAATAATAATAATAATAATAATAATAATAATAATAATAATAATAATAATAATAATAATAATAATAATAATAATAATAATAATAATAATAATAATAATAATAATAATAATAATAATAATAATAATAATAATAATAATAATAATAATAATAATAATAATAATAATAATAATAATAATAATAATAATAATAATAATAATAATAATAATAATAATAATAATAATAATAATAATAATAATAATAATAATAATAATAATAATAATAATAATAATAATAATAATAATAATAATAATAATAATAATAATAATAATAATAATAATAATAATAATAATAATAATAATAATAATAATAATAATAATAATAATAATAATAATAATAATAATAATAATAATAATAATAATAATAATAATAATAATAATAATAATAATAATAATAATAATAATAATAATAATAATAATAATAATAATAATAATAATGATAATAATGTTTTTTTTTTTTTTGTTTATGCGGGCGAAGGGGTAAAAAATTCGTAAACTGCATCATCAACGATGTCGTCACATCGATGGTATGTACCGCTCTCATGCACTAAAAACATCCCCTCCTTTGTGGAACCGTCTCCCACCCCGGGACCGTCCAACGTTGCTCCTGCGTCCAGGTCCCGCTTTTTCCGTCGTAGTACATATTCTACGAACGAAGCAATGCACTGCCAATTTTCTTCGGTGCTTAACATTTTCTCGACGATGTTTTCCACTGAGAGAGTCAGGGCCAACGATTGAGCCTTGTGCTGCTCCAGAGGTGATTTTCTTCTTCTGTTGGCCTTCGTTTGTATCATAGATTAGCTCCCGGTCTTTCAAGTAGCTGCGTACCAATAATAATAATAAGAATAATAATAATAATAATAATAATAATAATAATAATAATAATAATAATAATAATAATAATAATAATAATAATAATAATAATAATAATATTAATAATAATAATAATAATAATAATAATAATAATAATAATAATAATAATAATAATGATAATAATTTATTTTTTTTTTTTGTTTATGCGGGCGAAGGGGTAAAAAATTCGTAAACTGCATCATCAACGATGTCGTCACATCGATGGTATGTACCGCTCTCATGCACTAAAAACATCCCCTCCTTTGTGGAACCGTCTCCCACCCCGGGACCGTCTAACGTTGCTCCTGCGTCCAGGTCCCGCGTTTTCCGTCGTAGTACATATTCTACGAACGAAGCAATGCACTGCCAATTTTCTTCGGTGCTTAACATTTTCTCGGCGATGTTTTCCGCTGAGAGTTGGCCCAGTCTTTCTTCTATGGGGCTCCGTGCTTCTTGCCATCTTCTACACCAGAAGAAGGTGTGGTTCGCATCGTCTGTGGGCTCGTCGCAGTAGATACATTTGGGGCATTCGGCCTTCCCCATATTGAAGAGGTATTTACGAAAGTACCCGTGTCCAGAGAGCATCTGCGTTATATAATAGTTTATCTCGCCAAAGCGTCTGTTGTACCATATTTTTAGATCTGGGATTAGCTTTGCCGTCCATCTACCTTTGGATTCTGTGGACCAGCGGTCCTGCCATCGCTGAATAGTTTGTATTTTAGTTTCCTGCCGGGTGTGGGTGTTCGATGCATCATTTTTCTGTAACCACAGCTTCCTTCTTTCATCTGCTAGTAGATCTATTGGCATAGTTCCACTTATCACCAGAATCGCTGCCTCCGATACTGTGCGGTATGCTGACGACACCCTTAGGGCTGCAGTCCTCTGTACTTTGGCTAGATCTGTGCGCCTGTTTTCCATCCTCAGGGTTGGCGCCCACACCTCGCTCCCATATAGTAAGATTGACTGTGTTGTGTCCATTAACAGCTTCCTTCTGCTGGATAGAGGCCCTCCGATGTTTGCCATTAGTCTCGATAACGATGCCGTTATCTTGGCTGATTTCTCAATGGCGTGTTTAATTTGCGACCAGTAGGTCAACTTGTTGTCAATCCTAATACCTAAATATTTTATCACTTTCTTCGTGCGAATGGTTTCTGAATGCACCTGTATATCTACTTCCAGCGGTATGTGTTTTCTAGTGAGTAAGATGAGTACCGTTTTCTCCGCGGCCAGACTAAGTCCGTGCAAGTCAAGCCAAGTTTGTGTCCTCAGCATCACTTGCGTAAGTTTTCGCCTCACCGTGTCCATGTCGCGTGCGCTGATGACAGCTGCATTATCGTCAGCGTACCCTACTAAATAGCAGTCTTCAGGCATACTGATGTTTAAGATACCATCGTAGCTTACATTCCACAAATCAGGGCCAACGATTGAGCCTTGTGCTGCTCCAGAGGTGATTTTCTTCTTCTGTTGGCCTTCGTTTGTATCATAGATTAGCTCCCGGTCTTTCAAGTAGCTGCGTACCAATAATAATAATAATAATAATAATAATAATAATAATAATAATAATAATAATAATAATAATAATAATAATAATAATAATAATAATAATAATAATAATAATAATAATAATAATAATTTTTTTTTTTTTTTTTGTTTTTTGGCCTAGGGGATGGTGGAAAAGCTAATAACGACGAGAAGTAGTCCCGCTCTACTTCAAGTACTGTGCGACTCACACCCACTAAAAACCACCTTAACCCCTTTTATCTTGACACCATCCACTCCGGAAACCACTTTCGTATTACTTCAGAGTGGTGTCGTTTTCTTTCCCCTCCTGGGGACCGGCTTTTTCATTTTGTGTTGTTCTCTTTTGCGGGTTTTGCTCTCTTGCCGGTTAGGCTATCTTCGTTATTGTCGAGACGCGTCTAGGTCTGTCTCTCTTTTTTTGGTTTTTAATATTTTTTCTGTGTATTCACACACTCTATCCCAGTTCCGTGCACTCGCCGACATCTTTTCGACGATGTTGTCTGGAGTGATAGGGCCAAGCAGTTGTTCCACCTCGCTTCTTTCTGTTAACCATCTGGTGCACTCGAAGAACGTGTGTTTCGCGTCATCGTTTTCAGAGTCTCCGTACTGG
>OZ014530.1:136420511-136430511 GCA_963966105.1 Volucella zonaria | reverse complement strand
TAATAATAATAATAATAATAATAATAATAATAATAATAATAATAATAATAATAATAATAATAATAATAATAATAATAATAATAATAATAATAATAATAATAATAATAATAATAATAATAATAATAATAATAATAATAATAATAATAATAATAATAATAATAATAATAATAATAATAATAATAATAATAATAATAATAATAATAATAATAATAATAATAATAATAATAATAATAATAATAATAATAATAATAATAATAATAATAATAATAATAATAATAATAATAATAATAATAATAATAATAATAATAATAATAATAATAATAATAATAATAATAATAATAATAATAATAATAATAATAATAATAATAATAATAATAATAATAATAATAATAATAATAATAATAATAATAATAATAATAATAATAATAATAATAATAATAATAATAATAATAATAATAATAATAATAATAATAATAATAATAATAATAATAATAATAATAATAATAATAATAATAATAATAATAATAATAATAATAATAATAATAATAATAATAATAATAATAATAATAATAATAATAATAATAATAATAATAATAATAATAATAATAATAATAATAATAATAATAATAATAATAATAATAATAATAATAATAATAATAATAATAATAATAATAATAATAATAATAATAATAATAATAATAATAATAATAATAATAATAATAATAATAATAATAATAATAATAATAATAATAATAATAATAATAATAATAATAATAATAATAATAATAATAATAATAATAATAATAATAATAATAATAATAATAATAATAATAATAATAATAATAATAATAATAATAATAATAATAATAATAATAATAATAATAATAATAATAATAATAATAATAATAATAATAATAATAATAATAATAATAATAATAATAATAATAATAATAATAATAATAATAATAATAATAATAATAATAATAATAATAATAATAATAATAATAATAATAATAATAATAATAATAATAATAATAATAATAATAATAATAATAATAATAATAATAATAATAATAATAATAATAATAATAATAATAATAATAATAATAATAATAATAATAATAATAATAATAATAATAATAATAATAATAATAATAATAATAATAATAATAATAATAATAATAATAATAATAATAATAATAATAATAATAATAATAATAATAATAATAATAATAATAATAATAATAATAATAATAATAATAATAATAATGATAATAATTTGTTTTTTTTTGGTTGTTTATGCTGGCGAAGGGGTAAAAAATTCGTAAACTGCATCATCAACGATGTCGTCACATCAATGGTATGTACCGCTCTCATGCACTAAAAACATCCCCTCCTTTGTGGAACCGTCTCCCACCCCGGGACCGTCTAACGTTGCTCCTGCGTCCAGGTCCCGCTTTTTCCATCGTAGTACATATTCTACGAACGAAGCAATGCACTGCCAATTTTCTTCGGTGCTTAACATTTTCTCGGCGATGTTTTCCGCTGAGAGTTGGCCCAGTCTTTCTTCTATGGGGCTCCGTGCTTCTTGCCATCTTCTACACCAGAAGAAAGTGTGGTTCGCATCGTCTGTGGGCTCGTCGCAGTAGATACATTTGGGGCATTCGGCCTTCTCCATATTGAAGAGGTATTTACGAAAGTACCCGTGTCCAGAGAGCATCTGCGTTATATAATAGTTTATCTCGCCAAAGCGTCTGTTGTACCATATTTTTAGATCTGGGATTAGCTTTGCCGTCCATCTACCTTTGGATTCTGTGGACCAGCGGTCCTGCCATCGCTGAATAGTTTGTATTTTAGTTTCCTGCCGGGTGTGGGTGTTCGATGCATCATTTTTCTGTAACCACAGCTTCCTTCTTTCATCTGCTAGTAGATCTATTGGCATAGTTCCACTTATCACCAGAATCGCTGCCTCCGATACTGTGCGGTATGCTGACGACACCCTTAGGGCTGCAGTCCTCTGTACTTTGGCTAGATCTGTGCGCCTGTTTTCCATCCTCAGGGTTGGCGCCCACACCTCGCTCCCATATAGTAAGATTGACTGTGTTGTGTCCATTAACAGCTTCCTTCTGCTGGATAGAGGCCCTCCGATGTTTGCCATTAGTCTCGATAACGATGCCGTTATCTTGGCTGATTTCTCAATGGCGTGTTTAATTTGCGACCAGTAGGTCAACTTGTTGTCAATCCTAATACCTAAATATTTTATCACTTTCTTCGTGCGAATGGTTTCTGAATGCACCTGTATATCTACTTCCAGCGGTATGTGTTTTCTAGTGAGTAAGATGAGTACCGTTTTCTCCGCGGCCAGACTAAGTCCGTGCAAGTCAAGCCAAGTTTGTGTCCTCAGCATCACTTGCGTAAGTTTTCGCCTCACCGTGTCCATGTAGCGTGCGCTGATGACAGCTGCATTATCGTCAGCGTACCCTACTAAATAGCAGTCTTCAGGCATACTGATGTTTAAGATACCATCGTAGCTTACATTCCACAAATCAGGGCCAACGATTGAGCCTTGTGCTGCTCCAGAGGTGATTTTCTTCTTCTGTTGGCCTTCGTTTGTATCATAGATTAGCTCCCGGTCTTTCAAGTAGCTGCGTACCAATAATAATAATAATAATAATAATAATAATAATAATAATAATAATAATAATAATAATAATAATAATAATAATAATAATAATAATAATAATAATAATAATAATAATAATAATAATAATAATAATAATAATAATAATAATAATAATAATAATAATAATAATAATAATAATAATAATAATAATAATAATATAATAATAATAATAATAATAATAATAATAATAATAATAATAATAATAATAATAATAATAATAATAATAATAATAATAATAATAATAATAATAATAATAATAATAATAATAATAATAATAATAATAATAATAATAATAATAATAATAATAATAATAATAATAATAATAATAATAATAATAATAATAATAATAATAATAATAATAATAATAATAATAATAATAATAATAATAATAATAATAATAATAATAATAATAATAATAATAATAATAATAATAATAATAATAATAATAATACTAATAATAATAATAATAATAATAATAATAATAATAATAATAATAATAATAATAATAATAATAATAATAATAATAATAATAATAATAATAATAATAATAATAATAATAATAATAATAATAATAATAATAATAATAATAATAATAATAATAATAATAATAATAATAATAATAATAATAATAATAATAATAATAATAATAATAATAATAATAATAATAATAATAATAATAATAATAATAATAATAATAATAATAATAATAATAATAATAATAATAATAATAATAATAATAATAATAATAATAATAATAATAATAATAATAATAATAATAATAATAATAATAATAATAATAATAATAATAATAATAATAATAATAATAATAATAATAATAATAATAATAATAATAATAATAATAATAATAATAATAATAATAATAATAATAATAATAATAATAATAATAATAATAATAATAATAATAATAATAATAATAATAATAATAATAATAATAATAATAATAATAATAATAATAATAATAATAATAATAATAATATAATAATAATAATAATAATAATAATGATAATAATTTGTTTTTTTTTGGTTGTTTATGCTGGCGAAGGGGTAAAAAATTCGTAAACTGCATCATCAACGATGTCGTCACATCAATGGTATGTACCGCTCTCATGCACTAAAAACATCCCCTCCTTTGTGGAACCGTCTCCCACCCCGGGACCGTCTAACGTTGCTCCTGCGTCCAGGTCCCGCTTTTTCCATCGTAGTACATATTCTACGAACGAAGCAATGCACTGCCAATTTTCTTCGGTGCTTAACATTTTCTCGGCGATGTTTTCCGCTGAGAGTTGGCCCAGTCTTTCTTCTATGGGGCTCCGTGCTTCTTGCCATCTTCTACACCAGAAGAAAGTGTGGTTCGCATCGTCTGTGGGCTCGTCGCAGTAGATACATTTGGGGCATTCGGCCTTCTCCATATTGAAGAGGTATTTACGAAAGTACCCGTGTCCAGAGAGCATCTGCGTTATATAATAGTTTATCTCGCCAAAGCGTCTGTTGTACCATATTTTTAGATCTGGGATTAGCTTTGCCGTCCATCTACCTTTGGATTCTGTGGACCAGCGGTCCTGCCATCGCTGAATAGTTTGTATTTTAGTTTCCTGCCGGGTGTGGGTGTTCGATGCATCATTTTTCTGTAACCACAGCTTCCTTCTTTCATCTGCTAGTAGATCTATTGGCATAGTTCCACTTATCACCAGAATCGCTGCCTCCGATACTGTGCGGTATGCTGACGACACCCTTAGGGCTGCAGTCCTCTGTACTTTGGCTAGATCTGTGCGCCTGTTTTCCATCCTCAGGGTTGGCGCCCACACCTCGCTCCCATATAGTAAGATTGACTGTGTTGTGTCCATTAACAGCTTCCTTCTGCTGGATAGAGGCCCTCCGATGTTTGCCATTAGTCTCGATAACGATGCCGTTATCTTGGCTGATTTCTCAATGGCGTGTTTAATTTGCGACCAGTAGGTCAACTTGTTGTCAATCCTAATACCTAAATATTTTATCACTTTCTTCGTGCGAATGGTTTCTGAATGCACCTGTATATCTACTTCCAGCGGTATGTGTTTTCTAGTGAGTAAGATGAGTACCGTTTTCTCCGCGACCAGACTAAGTCCGTGCAAGTCAAGCCAAGTTTGTGTCCTCAGCATCACTTGCGTAAGTTTTCGCCTCACCGTGTCCATGTAGCGTGCGCTGATGACAGCTGCATTATCGTCAGCGTACCCTACTAAATAGCAGTCTTCAGGCATACTGATGTTTAAGATACCATCGTAGCTTACATTCCACAAATCAGGGCCAACGATTGAGCCTTGTGCTGCTCCAGAGGTGATTTTCTTCTTCTGTTGGCCTTCGTTTGTATCATAGATTAGCTCCCGGTCTTTCAAGTAGCTGCGTACCAATAATAATAATAATAATAATAATAATAATAATAATAATAATAATAATAATAATAATAATAATAATAATAATAATAATAATAATAATAATAATAATAATAATAATAATAATAATAATAATAATAATAATAATAATAATAATAATAATAATAATAATAATAATAATAATAATAATAATAATAATAATAATAATAATAATAATAATAATAATAATAATAATAATAATAATAATAATAATAATAATAATAATAATAATAATAATAATAATAATAATAATAATAATAATAATAATAATAATAATAATAATAATAATAATAATAATAATAATAATAATAATAATAATAATAATAATAATAATAATAATAATAATAATAATAATAATAATAATAATAATAATAATAATAATAATAATAATAATAATAATAATAATAATAATAATAATAATAATAATAATAATAATAATAATAATAATAATAATAATAATAATAATAATAATAATAATAATAATAATAATAATAATAATAATAATAATAATAATAATAATAATAATAATAATAATAATAATAATAATAATAATAATAATAATAATAATAATAATAATAATAATAATAATAATAATAATAATACTAATAATAATAATAATAATAATAATAATAATAATAATAATAATAATAATAATAATAATAATAATAATAATAATAATAATAATAATAATAATAATAATAATAATAATAATAATAATAATAATAATAATAATAATAATAATAATAATAATAATAATAATAATAATAATAATAATAATAATAATAATAATAATAATAATAATAATAATAATAATAATAATAATAATAATAATAATAATAATAATAATAATAATAATAATAATAATAATAATAATAATAATAATAATAATAATAATAATAATAATAATAATAATAATAATAATAATAATAATAATAATAATAATAATAATAATAATAATAATAATAATAATAATAATAATAATAATAATAATAATAATAATAATAATAATAATAATAATAATAATAATAATAATAATAATAATAATAATAATAATAATAATAATAATAATAATAATAATAATAATAATAATAATAATAATAATAATAATAATAATAATAATAATAATAATAATAATAATTTTTTTTTTTTTTTATTTTTTTTTTTTTTTTTTTTTTTTTGCGTGTGAGGAGGTCAAAAATGCTTCGCGCATCATCAAAACTGTCGTCACAGTAATGGTATGTGGAAAAAAAACAAAAACACTAAAAAACTTCCCCCTCCTTCGCGGACCTCTTTCCACCCTGGTACCGAGACTTTTGCCATTACTTCAGGGTGGGGTCCTTCGTGTAGCGCCCTTTGACATCTACGTGAAATGCCTGCGTCCAGGCCACGCTTGGGTTATTCTCTCTTTGCTATCTTTGCTATTTGAGGCATTACCTTGCGGCTTCGAGGTCTCTTTGTTTGGACTTAAGAATTTTTTCAACATATTTTTGGATTATTTGCCAGTTTTCTTCGCTTGAGCTCATCTTCCGTATTATATTTTCGGGGGTAATTTGTCCCATGTGTAGCTCTATTTCTTCCCGCATAGGACTCCATTTTCTGCAATAGAAGAAAGTGTGTTCCGCATCATCACTTTCGGCATCTCCATATAAGCAGCTTGGTTGCGCGCATTTATGTATGCGATGAAGGTATCTTCGGAAGTAGCCATGTCCTGAGAGCATTTGCGTCAAATAGTAGTTGGTTTCGCCTGCACGCCGATTAAGCCAAGGTTCTAACACCGGTATCATTCGGGCCGTCCATCTGCCACGGTCATCATTTGTCCATGTATCTTGCCATGTACATATAGTTTGTCGCCTTATCGCTGCTGCTGCTAGCGCCGTGTATCCGCCGTTTGTCCTCATTTGCCATATTTTGTGCCGTTCTTTAGCAAGAAGGTCAATTGGTACCACTCCCGCTATTACCCGTATTGCTGCGTCAGATACAGTGCGATATGCCGAAGCTATGCGCAAAGCCGCTGTCCGCTGTACTGCTAGAAGCTGCTTTCTTCGTTTTTCGACATTTAAAGTTTCTGCCCACACTTCGCTTCCGTAAATGAGGATAGCGTTGTTTGTTGCCATCAATAATTTTCTTTTGCTGGCCATCGGGCCCCCGACATTTGCCATTAGTCTGCTGAGGTAGGCTGTGGCTTTTCCCGCTTTCATCGCTGCGTATTGCAGTTGCGTCCCGAATGTAATTTTGCTGTCTAGCCTGATGCCTAAGTATTTTATGGATTTTTGCGTCATTATTGCTTCTTCATTTATTCGCATCTCCAGTTCTGTGGGCGTCTGTCTTCGTGTAAAGAGTAATAGCTCGGTTTTCTGTGTTGCAAGATGTAGTCCATGTGAGTTTAGCCATGCTTGAGTTCTTAGCATTACTTGGGTGAGTTTGCGTTGCACTGCTTCCGTGGTTCGTGCTGTGATGACTGCGGCTATATCATCTGCGTATCCTACTAGGAAGACATCGTCTGGCATCTCTATGTGTAATATCTCGTCATAGGTTATATTCCACAGATCAGGGCCCAATATAGATCCCTGCGCTGCTCCTGCCGTGATTTGTCTTGTTCTTGTCCCCGATTTAGTCTTATATTCCAGTATTCGGTTGCTCAGGTAGCTATTTATTATTTTCTTCAGGTACGTAGGCATTTGGGGCCTGCGTTCCAGAGCTTCGACTATATCCTTCCATCTGAGGCTATTAAAGGCATTTTTGACATCTAGGGTCGCAAGAAGAACAAAAGGTCTAGAGTGGTGGTTACCTCGTTGCGTTGCTTGTGCTGCTCTGATTACTTCTTCTATAGCGCCAGCCGTAGATTTACCTGGTCTAAAACCATGCTGCTTTGGGCTTAGTCCTCCGGATGCCTCTATGGCGGAGTTTAGACGAGGCTTAATCAATCTTTCCAGTAACTTCCCCGCTGTGTCGAGCATGCAGAGCGGTCGGTATGCTGATGGGCTTTCCGGGTTTCCTTTTCCTTTGCTTATAAGAACCAGGCGCTGCCTCTTCCAAGTTTCTGGGAAGACTCCCCCACTGAGGCATGAGTTGTACATCCTGAGTAAAAAATGGGGGCGTTTTTCAGCTATCTCCTTCAGAACCTCCGCTGGAATGCCATCTAGACCGGGAGCTTTTCTGTTCCTGAGCAACCTAGCTGCTGCTCTGATTTCTGTCTCCGTGAAAGGTTCTATAACTTCCTCTGGTCCTGTGCTATCGCGTTCGGCAGTCCTCACTTCGTGAGTTGGGAAAAGCGTCGTGACTATATGTTCCATTGTTTCAACGTCTAGTTCTTGGGCTGGTAACTTATTTTCAAGTTTCCTCATAGCCACTTTATATCCCAGGCCCCATGGATTGCGGTTGATATCCTGGCAGAGCTCTTCCCATTTCTTCCTCTTGCTTTTGCAGATGGCAGTTTTTAACTCCTTTTTTGCTCGTTTATACTCTTGGTTTTCGTTGGCTGCCTCGCCCCTCCGTTTCGCTTTTGTAAGTCTGCGTCTGCAGCGCAGGCAGTTTCGTCTGAGTTGCGCGATTTCGTCATTCCACCAGTAAACAGCTCGTCTTTTCCTTCTGTTTTGGTATTCCTTGGGCATGGCTGCGTTGCAGGCTTGTCTTATAGCTTGCATGACTTGTGTGACCACTGTCCTGGCGTCATCTGGGCTGTCAGTCGTGAGCCTGGTTCTGTCGAGTGTAGTTATCAACGCTTCTACGTTCAGTTTCGCGACGTTCCATTTCCTGACTTTAGTATTTCGTGTTTCGTGCGTTGTGATATCTGTATTCATCTCGAAAGAGATGTACTGGTGGTCACTCCCAGTATATTCCTCCAGTACTTTCCATTTTTTAATTTTGCCGCCTATTCTCTCCGAGACCATTGTGATGTCGGGGATGGTACCCTCGCATCCGGGTCTTCTGAAAGTCGGTACGCTTCCAGTATTTGCAACGATGAGCCCAAGTCTTGCAGCCATATCAAGTACTCTCCGTCCTTTAGAGTTTGTTGTTGGCATCCCCCATTCCACGGCTCTGGAGTTAAAGTCTCCTGCTACAATGAAAACGCCTTCGAGCTGGAGTATTTTGTTTTCAATTGCATCCAGCTTATTTTGGAAATCCTGGACGTTTTCGCTCGGCGTTAGGTAGCAGCTAACGACTGTAACGCCTTTAGTGTGTGCATAAGTGTAACCAGTTCCTGAGCCACTGTAGGTTAGTGTTGTACTCGCTGTGCTTGGTACCCAGACTGCTGCTGTTGCCGTTGTGTCTTCTAGCCATGTACCACTGTCTCTTTTCGTGTACTGCTCGCTGATGATGACGAAGTCAATCTGATGTTCGAGGACAAGCTGGGAAAGGAGAGCATCGGCCGTTCTACTCCTGTGCAGGTTAGCTTGGAGGAATTTCATTTAATATAAGCTTTACATCTGCGGGAGCCCGGCAGGTGATCGACCAAGGCATGTCCCTCATGCAGACATAGGCAGCATCTTGCGGGCTTTTCACATTCCTTCTTTTTGTGTCCGCTTTCTCCGCATCGTATGCAGATTCCTTGTCCTTTTCTGTCCGGTCCCTTGCAGTCATATTGTAGGTGACCAGCGCCGAAGCACTTGTAGCAACGTTTGATATCTTCTAGTTGCCTCACTCTGCACATGGTCCATCCTATCCGCAGGCGTTGTGATTTATGTATAAACGATGCTCCTTCGATGCTCAACGTAACGTATGCCCGCCGTTGTTCTCTGCTATCGGTTCGTGTTATGGTGACACTAAGATCTGCATCGTTATCTTGGAGAGCCGCCTTTACGGCCGTTGCTACTTCATCCTTGTCCGAGAGTGCGTCTAGGTCTCGGATTTCAATGGTGGCCTTTTGTTTCAGTTCTGTAACTGTTCC
>OZ014530.1:136400511-136415511 GCA_963966105.1 Volucella zonaria | reverse complement strand
CGTCGGAGTTCCCCTATTTCTTCAGACCACCAGTAAGCCTCCTTTTTCCGAGATCTGCCTCCGATTCTTGGCATCGATGCTTCGCAGGCTCGTGTAATGCTCGCCATCGTGCGGTCTACTTTACTTCGAGCGTCAGCTGTTTGTTGTTGGAGTGGGAATGCATAATCTAGCTCCGCTAACAACTCGGGTGTTTTAAGCTTCGAGACATTCCACTTTCGCGTTCCCTTTCTGATGTGAGAACTATTGGTAGATGTATCAGCTGCGATACGATATGTGAGGTATTGGTGGTCACTCCCCGTGTAATCCTCCAGCACCTTCCATTCTTTTAGGCTATTAATCAAAGACTCTGATGTGATCGTAATGTCTGGGATTGTGCCTTCGCATCCCGCTCTTCTATAGGTAGCCGATGTACCTTGGTTTGCGATCACCAAACCCAGCCTTGCAGCCATATCTAGAATTCTTCTACCTCTCGAATTTGTAGTGCCCATACCCCACTCTGATGCTTTTGCGTTAAAATCACCTGCAATAATAAGTTTTCCTCCTATCGCTCTGGCAGCGTCCTCGATACAGTCTAGTTTGGCTTGGAAAGTATCTATGGGGTCGCTTGGAGTTAGGTAACAGCTGATTATAGTGTAGTTCCTGCTAGTTGCCCATACAAAGCCGTCGCCTGAGCCGTGCCTTATCGTATGAAATTTTTCGCTGTTTGTTAGCCATATCGCCGCTGTTTTTGTTGTATCTTCGAACCAAAGGTCATTTGCTAACTTGCTGTGTTGTTCGCTGATGATTGCACACTCGGTGTTATGCTCAAGCATAATCTGCGGTAGCAGTGCACTGGCGGTTATACTTCTATGCAGGTTTGCTTGGAGTAGCTTTATCATTGTTTCCCGCTGAGTCTTTTGTAGGCAGTGCAACGGTTCGAGCCAGGTGCATGGTCGGTTGAGTCGCAGTGCTCTTCAACGCAGATGCAACACTTCGGGGTGTTGTTGCATTCTTTCATCTTGTGGCCAGCGGTTCCACATCGTATACATAAACCCTGTCCGCTTCTGTCGGGGCCTTTACATAGCGTTTGTGTATGTCCCACACCAAAGCATCTGAAGCAGCGTTTAATGTCATTTGCTTGTCTGACTCTGCATCGTGTCCAGCCAATTTTTATGTGCTGAGATCGGAGTATGACATTTGCTATGTCATCTGCCATTGTCACAAATGCTCGGCACTGTTCTCTGCTATTCTTATTTGAGACTCTCACCGTGATATCTGGATCGTCTTTTTGAATCGCTTCTCTAATCGCCAAGGCTATCTCTTCTGGTTCTACAAGGGAGTCCATATCCCTAATTTCGATGGTAGTCTTTGGTTTTAGCTCCGTCACTCTCGCAGATTGTTTTAGGGATTTTTTAATTGCTTCGCAGAATTGTTTCTTCTTTCCTCCATCTAGTAGTTCCAGCAGAAGCGAGCCGTCCTTAGTCTTCCTAACGGATCTTACGGTTACTTCAGCTTCTTCTGGTTTGACAGATCTTTTAAGTTCGCGGAGAACATCGGCGTAACTATTACCTTCTGCAGGTTTGACGAGCACGGCCTCTAAACGCTTTTTAGGCTCTGGCTTTCTCTTGCTTCTTTTTCTCGTCCTTGTCTTCTTATGTTCAGTTTTATCCTGAATCGCCGCGTTATTGCCATTGAGCTCCTTATCTGAATTTGGCTTTTGCTTCCGGCGAATTACAGTTGTCCAAGCGTCAGGCTCCTTTTCTCTTGTCTTTTTGGACACATTGGACACAGCTGGGCTTGTGGCTATCCTTTTACCGCGGACTGTCAGAGGTGTGTTACCTGATCGTGGTTGACTGTCAGCCGTTCCCGGTTTATTTCCTGCCTGCTCTTCTTCGAACCTCTGCATTTCTGTCGACTTCCACATCTGCCTGTAGTGCTTTAACACGTCGAAAGCCTCGCTTAGTTCAACAACGCCGTCCTGAACTTCCTTGCTGATGTTTCTTTGCTTCCTTATGGCTTGCTTCATCTTTGTTAGGGCATGTCTACAGCTTTCAAGTGTATTTTCTTCCAGCTGTCTCAGCTTATATATTGACTCTAAGCGGGGAGAAGAATTTGTTCTCACAGCCGTTTGCGGTTCATCCTGTACGCTTGTAGCAGGCGAGGCGACAGTCTGCTGCTGTATCTGCATCGTCGTTTTTGCTCCTTCAGTTAAGTTGGAAGAGTCTTCGCCCGATTGGACGGTATCTCCAGTCGTCCCGGTAGTCGCTAAAGCATTTACTCCTCTCGGGAGTGGGGGCGAACGGAGAATCTTTCGGCTTTTTTGAAAGCCCAAACTAACGGGCTGATCCTCTGCTTTCTCTCTTCTTTCAATTATTTTGTTTGTTTTTGTTTTTGGGGGTGTTCTGTTCATTTGCAATTGGGTCCCCGCTACGAGCCGCTATCCTTCCACGGTTGTACAGTCGCCTCCAGCGATCCCCGTGGGTCCCTTTGCAAGCAGTGAGGTCCACGCGAGGGTTGACATAGGTCCTTATGGGAGCCTATGTTCAGAGCCAGGATCTCGGCGCTAGGCAGGAGTCATCTCAACTGCGCCTGTACTACCAGCTCAGTGGCGACGTGGTCGGAACGTACTCGGAGCCTCGCCACAGTTTTAACGGGACGGAGGCGGCTACAGCATTAGCCTGGCAGCCGTTTCAGATAGGTTTCACCCCTCTTACTAAGATGCCAGAATACTGCAGCCGTCAGCTCGAGGCAAACTGATCAATATCATGTTGTCAAATCGTAGTCCATTTAATGCCGGGGTCGTCATCGGGGTGGTCACTTATAGCGGTTTCTACTCGTTCTGACACAGTGCTGAGGTTTTAAAATTCGCTACTCCGTATCATTGCCGGTCCATCATCGTGCTAGATTTTGATCACCCCCAGGTATTTTATTTCCCTGGTACCCCCCACGCCTAGTAGGCATGGTGAGCGTCCCCAATTCGCCAAATGGGAGGGTCCCGATGGAGGATCTAGCAAACCCCACACGGGATAATAATAATAATAATAATAATAATAATAATAATAATAATAATAATAATAATAATAATAATAATAATAATAATAATAATAATAATAATAATAATAATAATAATAATAATAATAATAATAATAATAATAATAATAATAATAATAATAATAATAATAATAATAATAATAATAATAATAATAATAATAATAATAATAATAATAATAATAATAATAATAATAATAATAATAATATTATAATCCCCCAAGGGATAAGCCTTGACGCGGCGGGGGGCTTACGTGCTACATTAGTACAACTAATTATCCCAACCCTACACTAGTATGGAGAAAAATTTACATGGAAATGGACAACGAAAACGAATCAAATCGAGTGAGGATATTCACTCAAACGTCGGTAGAAGCCACGGCTACCGGCGCAGGCTTGGCTCTGCAAAGAGATTAATCGCCAGTGGCCCAACAAACGAATACTCAAACTGCGACAAGTGTTTCCCAAGCCAATCTTGGGACCACCAGAGCAGGCTGCCCTAGACAGCGCATCCAATGGACTAATGACATGAACGAATATGTCCTGCGCTGCTACTACACTGCAACAAATTGCGAAAACCCCAATAATATGATAGCCTATAGGAGAACAATGTACAACATATTTATTGCGAAGCACAGGCACCTGGATGGAAGAATAAACGACAATAATCTAGCCCGACGGAAAGATGTCATTTTCAGCAAAAATTATGTTGAATCCGATCGTCGACAAATAATCAAAGCTGAGATTTTGGCCGCGATCGGACAAAGTACTATACTGGTACCACCAACACCTGGCACAATACAAACAACCACTACTAGCACTACTGAACCTGCCAGCCGAACACCCCGAGACACCTTGCCGCCGCTATCGGAGGTAATACCCGGCAACGTCATATCAGAATCACTACCCAATGCCTCAGAACCTGAAAACGATTTACAAAGTCTCAGAAACATCTTCAGCTTAACGCTTCTAGAATATGAAGCGATGGACCCACCACTAAGGCCTAGAATCCCAAGAATTTATGAATCCAGGAAACTGGATACCATTCTGTCTACCATCAACACAAAAATTCTGCCCGATTACCTAGACCAAGGTGCTGAGTTGCAACGCATTAATGCGCTCCTCTATGTCTGCGCAATAACAGCAAGCAGGGCTTTAGGAAAGGGACCTAAAGCGTTTTCAGACACCTCCAGACCAACAACATCAGGAAAAGTCACGATGCCTAAATGGCAAAAGAGACTAAAGAATAAAATAGAAAGGGTAAGACAGGATATTGGAAGGCTAATATCCTTTAGAAACGGACTAAGATCTAAAAGACTTTGCAGACGTGTCGCGAGACTAATTAAGCCACTCCGATGCGCCAGCACTAGTATGGAACAGGTCACGGATATCCTGGACAGGAAAACGCAGATACTAGCAGCATTGAATAAGCGCTTACACCGTTACACGAAGTGCAGCAAAAGAAAGGCAGACAACACCTTGTTCTTCAAAAACCAGAGGGCTTTCTTCAGGAATATCGCATCCCTACTCCAACCATCGAAGGATAACGACTATCCATCAATGGATAGAACAGAACAATTCTGGGAGAACATCTGGAGTGTAGCTAAACAACATAATGACTCTGCCCAGTGGATTGCCAACGAAAGCGTACAATGCGAGCATATAACACCAATGCTGGCTCAACATATAAGTAAAGAGGAAGTTGGTGACGCCATTTCTAAAACTATTAATTGGAAGGCACCTGGCATAGATAAACTCCAAAACATCTGGCTCAAAAAGCTCACCACAACCCATGAAGAACTTGCGAAATGTTTCACCAGTATGCTGCTGCTGACGAGTATACCACCCGCGTTCCTGACAACCGGACTAACTTTTCTGCTTCCGAAAGGAGAGGTAAGCACAGATCCCTCGAAATACCGTCCCATCACATGCTTGTGCACAACATACAAGCTGTTCACGAAAATTCTTTCTAATAGAATTTATCGCCACTGCCAGTCCAACAACATCATTTCGGACGAACAAAAAGGCTGCAGCAGACAAACTATGGGATGCAAAGACCAGCTAACGATCGACTCTGTAATCACAGGTTTGGCCCTGAGAAAAAAAAGAAACTTAAGCATGGCCTACATAGATTATAAAAAGGCTTTCGATTCAATGCCCCATGGATACCTCATCAAAGTACTTGAGATTTATAAAGTTGATCAATTCATAGTGGACTGTCTGAAATTTTTGATGGAAAAATGGAACACTAAACTGCATCAGGATGGGTCAGTTAGCAAAACTATCCGCATACGAAGTGGTATATTTCAGGGAGATGCTCTAAGCCCTCTTTGGTTTTGCTTGGGACTCAACCCACTTAGCAGAATTCTGAGCCAAATGAGGTCTGGATTTTCCATCAAAACTGAAACATTTGACCACTCCTTTAACCACCTCTTATACGTTGATGACCTCAATCTCTACTCCAACAAAAGAGAAAAACTCCACCGGATGATAGAAGTGGTCAAAAGTTTTAGCAGAGATATTCAGATGGAATTTGGTTTGGATAAATGCAAAATGATACACCTGGTAAGGGGAAAAATAGATGCTACTGAGGAAGGATGCCCCATCGACTACAACGGCATCATCGACGATATGCAACATGGCGAGTCGTACAAATATCTTGGTTTCTTGCAGCTCAAAGGAATCAACCACGGCTCTATAAAAAGAAGACTAACTGCACAATTCAAAGTGCGGCTAAAGTCTATAATGAAAACCAACCTTAACGGAGGAAACAAATGTAGAGCAATTAACAGCTGGGCAATTCCGTTATTAACGTATTCATTTGGGATTATAAAATGGTCACCTACAGATGCTACAAATCTTGACATGTTGATACGCACATCTCTGACGAGATATCAAAGTCAGCACCCACAAAGTGCGATTGAAAGAACATCTCTTCCTCGAAGAATGGGTGGAAGAGGAATTGTGAACATCAGCCGACTTCACTACCAGCAAAATTTAAATCTCCGTCAGTACTTTTTAACTAGCACATCACCGTTGATAAAGGCTATTGTTCTAGCCGATGATGGCTTTACGCCTTTACACCTAAAATCAGACAACTTCCCTATTCCCGAGAATGTCAAGACCACCAGCGACCTTACAGCGTCTTGGAAGGCCAAGCCCATGCATGGAGGACACCCATATGATATGCAGCTTGACCACATTGATCAATATGCATCAAATTTATGGCTCACGCAGGGAAAGTTATTTTCGGAAACCGAAGGCTTCGTAATGGCTATTCAAGACAAAGTCGTGAAAACAAGGAATTACCGTAAGTTCATTCTCAAAGAAACAGTAGAGGACAAGTGCCGACGATGCGGAGAGGCGGGAGAGACGATAGAACACATAACATCAGGATGCAGCGTATTAGCTCAACAAGACTACACTTTTAGACACAACAACGTAGCCAAGCAGGTCCATCACCAATTGGCTCTAAACAGTTGGCCTGGCAGAACACTACATCCCGTACTACAAATATCATCCACCTCCAGTGTTGGAAAATGCAGATTTTAAGTTATACTGGGATAGAGCCACAACAACAGATCAGCATATTCTAGCCAACAGGCCGGACATTATCTGGTTCCATAAGGCAGCCCGACGTATAGAAATCTTTGATGTGGCAATAACGTTGAATCGAAACCTACAGTCAACGTATGCAACGAAGATTTCCAAATACACACCTCTAGCAATAGAAATGAGCGCTATGTATAACGCCGACCGCGTACATATTACACCAATTGTCATGTCAACAACCGGTCTAATTCCAACAAAGCTGATAACAGACTTAAAGAAACACGGCATGGAAAAGTTGTTGGCTCAGATGCAAAAGGCGGTTCTACTAGATACGTGTAACACTGTTCGAAAATTCCTGCAACTACAACAATAATCAATTCAAGGGTTTAGAACTTGGACTATTCCCCAACAGAGCATAATCCCTTGGTAGGGCATACCCGGGATATGTTATCTCCGGTAGAAAAGCGGAGATGTATCAAACTCAATAATAATAATAATAATAATAATAATAATAATAATAATAATAATAATAATAATAATAATAATAATAATAATCATAATAATAATAATAATAATAATAATAATAATAATAATAATAATAATAATAATAATAATAATAATAATAATAATAATAATAATAATAATAATAATAATAATAATAATAATAATAATAATAATAATAATAATAATAATAATAATAATAATAATAATAATAATAATAATAATAATAATAATAATAATAATAATAATAATAATAATAATAATAATAATAATAATAATAATAATAATAATAATAATAATAATAATAATAATAATAATAATAATAATAATAATAATAATAATAATAATAATAATAATAATAATAATAATAATAATAATAATAATAATAATAATAATAATAATAATAATAATAATAATAATAATAATAATAATAATAATAATAATAATAATAATAATAATAATAATAATAATAATAATAATAATAATAATAATAATAATAATAATAATAATAATAATAATAATAATAATAATAATAATAATAATAATAATAATAATAATAATAATAATAATAATAATAATAATAATAATAATAATAATAATAATAATAATAATAATAATAATAATAATAATAATAATAATAATAATAATAATAATAATAATAATAATAATAATAATAATAATAATAATAATAATAATAATAATAATAATAATAATAATAATAATAATAATAATAATAATAATAATAATAATAATAATAATAATAATAATAATAATAATAATAATAATAATAATAATAATAATAAATAATAATAATAATAATAATAATAATAATAATAATAATAATAATAATAATAATAATAATAATAATAATAATAATAATAATAATAATAATAATAATAATAATAATAATAATAATAATAATAATAATAATAATAATAATAATAATAATAATAATAATAATAATAATAATAATAATAATAATAATAATAATAATAATAATAATAATAATAATAATAATAATAATAATAATAATAATAATAATAATAATAATAATAATAATAATAATAATAATAATAATAATAATAATAATAATAATAATAATAATAATAATAATAATAATAATAATAATAATAATAATAATAATAATAATAATAATAACAATAATAATAATAATAATAATAATAATAATAATAATAATAATAATAATAATACTAATAATAATAATAATAATAATAATAATAATAATAATAATAATAATAATAATAATAATAAAAATAATAATAATAATAATAATAATAATAATAATAATAATAATAATAATAATAATAATAATAATAATAATAATAAAAATAATAATAATAATAATAATAATAATAATAATAATAATAATAATTTTTTTTTTTTTTTTGTTTATGCGGGCGAAGGGGTAAAAAATTCGTAAACTGCATCATCAACGATGTCGTCACATCGATGGTATGTACCGCTCTCATGCACTAAAAACATCCCCTCCTTTGTGGAACCGTCTCCCACCCCGGGACCGTCCAACGGTGCTCCTGCCTCCAGGTCCCGCTTTTTCCGTCGTAGTACATATTCTACGAACGAAGCAATGCACTGCCAATTTTCTTCGGTGCTTAACATTTTCTCGGCGATGTTTTCCGCTGAGAGTTGGCCCAGTTTTTCTTCTATGGGGCTCCGTGCTTCTTGCCATCTTCTACACCAGAAGAAGGTGTGGTTCGCATCGTCTGTGGGCTCGTCGCAGTAGATACATTTGGGGCATTCGGCCTTCCCCATATTGAAGAGGTATTTACGAAAGTACCCGTGTCCAGAGAGCATCTGCGTTATATAATAGTTTATCTCGCCAAAGCGTCTGTTGTACCATATTTTTAGATCTGGGATTAGCTTTGCCGTCCATCTACCTTTGGATTCTGTGGACCAGCGGTCCTGCCATCGCTGAATTGTTTGTATTTAAGTTTCCTGCCGGGTGTGGATGTTCGATGCATCATTTTTCTGTAACCACAGCTTCCTTCTTTCATCTGCTAGTAGATCTATTGACATAGTTCCACTTATCACCAGAATCGCTGCCTCCGATACTGTGCGGTATGTTGACGACACCCTTAGGGCTGCAGTCCTCTATACTTTGGCTAGATCTGTGCGCCTGTTTTCCATCCTCAGGGTTGGCGCCCACACCTCGCTCCCATATAGTAAGATTGACTGTGTTGTGTCCATTAACAGCTTCCTTCTGCTGGATAAAGGCCCTCCGATGTTTGCCATTAGTCTCGATAACGATGCCGTTATCTTGGCTAATTTCTCAATGGCGTGTTTAATTTGCGACCAGTAGGTCAACTTGTTGTCAATCCTAATACCTAAATATTTTATCACTTTCTTCGTGCGAATGGTTTCTGAATGCACCTGTATATCTACTTCCAGCGGTATGTGTTTTCTAGTGAGTAAGATGAGTACCGTTTTCTCCGCGGCCAGACTAAGTCCGTGCAAGTCAAGCCAAGTTTGTGTCCTTAGCATCACTTGCGTAAGTTTTCACCATACTGATGTTTAAGATACCATCGTAGCTTACATTCCACAAATCATTGAGCCTTGTGCTGCTCCAGAGGTGATTTTCTTCTTCTGTTGGCCTTCGTTTGTATCATAGATTAGCTCCCGGTCTTTCAAGTAGCTGCGTATCAATAATAATAATAATAATAATAATAATAATAATAATAATAATAATAATAATAATAATAATAATAATAATAATAATAATAATAATAATAATAATAATAATAATAATAATAATAATAATAATAATAATAATAATAATAATAATAATAATAATAATAATAATAATAATAATAATAATAATAATAATAATAATAATAATAATAATAATAATAATAATAATAATAATAATAATAATAATAATAATAATAATAATAATAATAATAATAATAATAATAATAATAATAATAATAATAATAATAATAATAATAATAATAATAATAATAATAATAATAATAATAATAATAATAATAATAATAATAATAATAATAACAATAATAATAAGAATAATAATAATAATAATAATAATAATAATAATAATAATAATAATAATAACAATAATAATAATAATAATAATAATAATAATAATAATAATAATAATAATAATAATAATAATAATAATAATAATAATAATAATAATAATAATAATAATAATAATAATATTAATAATAATAACAATAATAATAATAATAATAATAATAATAATAATAATAATAATAATAATAATAATAATAATAATAATAATAATAACAATAATAATAATAATAATAATAATAATAATAATAATAATAAGTTAGTCACGATTGGTAGGACACTTTCCAATGGAAGACCCTACATATTCCGCTTTCTTAATGCGGTTTCAATTTATCGCGCAAGGTCCAACGGTTTAGTTCGTTGAAGACGGCGTAGTATGTTTCGTTCGTCCAAGACTTCTAGGACTGTATTGTTGATATGGCCGCTTAACCGGACTTTATGTTTTCGTGCGCAGTTCCTGACTTCATCTTCCACGAAAGGAACTCCGAGGTCTCGATGCAGGTCATTATTTCTTATAAACCATGGGGCACGCACAAATTGTCGTAGCACTTTATTTTCAAAAGTTTGTATTATATTTACATTTGATTTCTTAGTACAACCCCAGAGTTGTATACCATAGGTCCACACCGGCTTTAGCACTTGCTTATAAAGAAGCAGCTTGTTTTCTAAGCTTAGCTTGGAATATTTACCAAGTGGCCAGTACATTTCTCTGTATTTGGCCTCTAGTTCTTTTCGTTTCTTTCTAACATGCGTTTTCCATTTAAGCTTCGCGTCAAGTGTCATTCCCAAATACTTAGCCTCGTTTGCAAAGGGGATACACACCGAGTTTATAGAAATGGGCAAGTGATTTATCTTTCTGTAGGTGAAGTCAACATGTACAGATTTTGTCTCATTAAGGGTAATTCGCCAGATCTTTGTCCACTCGTAGACTTTATTTAAAGCAGTCTGAAGTTTCGCCGTTGAGTCCTCTATTGATTCTCCAACCGCTAAGATAGCGGTGTCGTCAGCAAAAGTAGCGAGAACAGTATCCTCGACGTGTGGTATATCTCTTGTATATAAAAGGTACAAAAGTGGGCCCAGTACGCTTCCCTGCGGTACTCCGGCTAGGATATCTTTAAATTTCGAAACATCATTTCCGTATCGAACGCGAAAAATTCTATTTTCAAAATAGCTTGTCAATATATTATAAAGCTTTAATGGCAAAATTCGTCGCAGTTTGAACTTCAAACCTTCATGCCATACTTTGTCAAAAGCTTGTGAGACGTCAAGAAATACGCTCGAACAAATCTTTTTTTCTTCCAGGGATCTTTCAATTACATCAGTAATGCTATGCACCTTATCAATTGTTGAATGCTTAGTCCGAAATCCAAATTGATGGCTGGGAATAAGATTTTGGTTTTCGATAATTGGGAGAAGACGTTTTAGCAAAATCCTCACAAAGATTTTCGACAGGATCGGTAGAAGAGAAATGGGTCTGTATGATTTTTTATCGTTTGGAGGTTTTCCTGGTTTTAGTACCATAATAACTTCTGCAACTTTCCACTGGCTTGGCACGTATTCAAGCCTCAGAGCCGCGTTAATAATGTGTAAGAGCTTTATAAGTGCTTTTTGAGGTAGCATTTTCAGAACTTCTCCGGTAATAAGGTCATACCCCGGAGCCTTCTTTGGTTTTAATTTCCTTATTAAAGTTTTGATTTCAGCAAGAGTTGCATTTGTCATTACAAAATTACTATATGCTATTTCTAAAGAACTGCTGCCGGAAATTTCTTCAAGATAGTCGGCAAAAACCTCCGCTTTTTCCTTATCCCCCTTAGCCCATTCGTTATTGCCGACCTTGATTGGTGGCGCGGGGATTTTGGGCCTTTTTAAGCATTTTAAAGCTTTCCAAAGCGAGTAATTTGTTTCTTTTCCTGCCGTCAGGTTTTGAACATATGTATTTACTTCGGAATTTCTGTAACTTTTAAGAGTCTCCTTGAGCAGATTACAGAGCCTGTTTAAGCGTGTTTTATCCTGCGGCGCTCGAGTTGTTTGCCATCTTTTGCGAGCTTTTCTTTTTTCTCTTATCATATCTTTTACCTCAGGCGGGTAGTTTAAGTTACGTTTAGCCGTGTTTTTTCGTTCACAAGGTGTATTGTTCCACGCAGCACATTGGACTATTTCGATAATAATAATAATAATAATAATAATAATAATAATAATAATAATAATAATAATAATAATAATAATAATAATAATAATAATAATAATAATAATAATAATAATAATAATAATAATAATAATAATAATAATAATAATAATAATAATAATAATAATAATAATAATAATAATAATAATAATAATAATAATAATAATAATAATAATAATAATAATAATAATAATAATAATAATAATAATAATAATAATAATAATAATAATAATAATAATAATAATAATAATAATAATAATAATAATAATAATAATAATAATAATAATAATAATAATAATAATAATAATAATAATAATAATAATAATAATAATAATAATAATAATAATAATAATAATAATAATAATAATAATAATAATAATAATAATAATAATAATAATAATAATAATAATAATAATAATAATAATAATAATAATAATAATAATAATAATAATAATAATAATAATAATAATAATAATAATAATAATAATAATAATAATAATAATAATAATAATAATAATAATAATAATAATAATAATAATAATAATAATAATAATAATAATAATAATAATAATAATAATAATAATAATAATAATAATAATAATAATAATAATAATAATAATAATAATAATAATAATAATAATAATAATAATAATAATAATAATAATAATAATAATAATAATAATAATAATAATAATAATAATAATAATAATAATAATAATAATAATAATAATAATAATAATAATAATAATAATAATAATAATAATAATAATAATAATAATAATAATAATAATAATAATAATAATAATAATAATAATAATAATAATAATAATAATAATAATAATAATAATAATAATAATAATAATAATAATAATAGTAATAATAATAATAATAATAATAATAATAATAATAATAATAATAATAATAATAATAATAATAATAATAATAATAATAATAATAATAATAATAATAATAATAATAATAATAATAATAATAATAATAATAATAATAATAATAATAATAATAATAATAATAATAATAATAATAATAATAATAATAATAATAATAATAATAATAATAATAATAATAATAATAATAATAATAATAATAATAATAATAATAATAATAATAATAATAATAATAATAATAATAATAATAATAATAATAATAATAATAATAATAATAATAATAATAATAATAATAATAATAATAATAATAATAATAATAATAATAATAATAATAATAATAATAATAATAATAATAATAATAATAATAATAATAATAATAATAATAATAATAATAATAATAATAATAATAATAATAATAATAATAATAATAATAATAATAATAATAATAATAATAATAATAATAATAATAATAATAATAATAATAATAATAATAATAATAATAATAATAATAATAATAATAATAATAATAATAATAATAATAATAATAATAATAATAATAATAATAATAATAATAATAATAATAATAATAATAATAATAATAATAATAATAATAATAATAATAATAATAATAATAATAATAATAATAATAATAATAATAATAATAATAATAATAATAATAATAATAATAATAATAATAATAATAATAATAATAATAATAATAATAATAATAATAATAATAATAATAATAATAATAATAATAATAATAATAATAATAATAATAATAATAATAATAATAATAATAATAATAATAATAATAATAATAATAATAATAATAATAATAATTTATTTTTTTTTTTTTGTTTATGCGGGCGAAGGGGTAAAAAATTCGTAAACTGCATCATCAACGATGTCGTCACATCGATGGTATGTACCGCTCTCATGCACTTAAAACATCCCCTCCTTTGTAGAACCGTCTCCCACCCCGGGACCATCCAACGTTGCTCCTGCGTCCAGGTCCCGCTTTTTCCGTCGTAGTACATATTCTACGAACGAAGCAATGCACTGCCAATTTTCTTCGGTGCTTAACATTTTCTCGGCGATGTTTTCCGCTGAGAGTTGGCCCAGTCTTTCTTCTATGGGGCTCCGTGCTTCTTGCCATCTTCTACACCAGAAGAAGGTGTGGTTCGCATCGTCTGTGGGCTCGTCGCAGTAGATACATTTGGGGCATTCGGCCTTCCCCATATTGAAGAGGTATTTACGAAAGTACCCGTGTCCAGAGAGCATCTGCGTTATATAATAGTTTATCTCGCCAAAGCGTCTGTTGTACCATATTTTTAGATCTGGGATTAGCTTTGCCGTCCATCTACCTTTGGATTCTGTGGACCAGCGGTCCTGCCATCGCTGAATTGTTTGTATTTTAGTTTCCTGCCGGGTGTGGGTGTTCGATGCATCATTTTTCTGTAACCACAGCTTCCTTCTTTCATCTGCTAGTAGATCTATTGGCATAGTTCCACTTATCACCAGAATCGCTGCCTCCGATACTGTGCGGTATGCTGACGACACCTTTAGGGCTGCAGTCCTCTGTACTTTGGCTAGATCTGTGCGCCTGTTTTCCATCCTCAGGGTTGGCGCCCACACCTCGCTCCCATATAGTAAGATTGACTGTGTTGTGTCCATTAACAGCTTCCTTCTGCTGGATAGAGGCCCTCCGATGTTTGCCATTAGTCTCGATAACGATGCCGT